>MU105643.1:0-410412 GCA_012274485.2 Sinapis alba | reverse complement strand
GAGCTGGCATACAAATGCCACACCTTCGAGGAGCAGATCGGTAGGTTGACCGCTGAGAAGAGTGCAGCCGTGGAGAGTGCCGAGATTGCCTCGAAGGAGTTGGAAGAACTCAAAGCCTTGAATAGTGGCCTCGAGAATCGGTGCCGCAATTTGGAACAAGAAAATCTCGAGATTCTTTCGAGGTTCGAGACGACGACCAGAAGGTTGAGGGAGTCTCGAGAGCATGAGGTCAGAAAAGAGAGACTCCGGGTTGATTCCGTCCTGAAGAACCAGATTGCTCCGACATACGAGAAGATGCGCCAATTTATCGAGGAGCAACCCTCTATCCAATCGAAGCTGGCTCTGTTCTCCCAGGCAAAGGGGATTAGGGAATCTCTCGAGAAGATCCATTCGCAGGGTTTATCAATGGAGGAGATTCTTCAACAAGCCCGGGATGACGAGATGAGATACCATGGAGAGATACAAGAGATGGAGGTTGTCGAGGCTTCGGAGATCGATCTTTCCCTGACTGGTGTAGACGAACATGGCTCCAACATGTCCATACTCTCTCCCCAAGACATTGAGGACCTTCGCTCCGGATAGGATGTATTTTTGTCATGTTGTTTTATTATCTATTATGTAAGGACTTATCGCCGTGTTTGGCTCCCTTTTGTTCCTATTTTTTTTTTAAATGAAGTATGTTAGTTTACCGACTTCGATCGACAAAATCAATCAATACGGTAGACACACCCATCCATATTTCGTGTTTACTTACTAGATGAACAAATAGGAACCATCTCGTCAGATAGACCGACAATGTCATCATGTGAAGTCTAGGAAGAAACGTATTAAAACCTTTCAAAAGTTTGAATAGTTTATCCTTTTATCTACTGTGATATGATATCATTCGATTCACAATCTCTTATCTGATCAGGATACGAGATAGAAGTCCCTTTGGTACAATGTCCTACTGTGGACTTGGTGCCGACCTTCTATTCTTTTTGAAGAGAAGGTGACTAAACTTGACGAGAACCGCTTTAGATTTCTTTGCCGAACAGCGATCATGTACAAGTAGTTGCTATTATTATATTATTATTATTATTTTTTGGTGTGTAACTGAACCCCGTGAAGGGCTGCCTACGTACCCGAGAAGGGATCAAGTCACTCGTAGTTCTTTTTTTTTTTTGATTTTTTTTTGTGTGTAACTGAACCCCGTGAAGGGCTGCCTACGTACCCGAGAAGGGATCAAGTCACTCGTAGTTCTTTTCTTTTTTTTTTTTTAAACGCCGAAATAACGCTTCAAGTTAATCAAGTTCCATGATCTCGGTATCGGTTCGCCGGAAGATGTCTCGAGTTGGTAGACTCCTGGTTTGATCACGTGCGTGACTTTGTAGGGTCCTTCCCAGTTAGTGCCAAGTTTGCCCGCCCTCCATTCCTTGGTATTTTCAAAGACCTTGCGAAGAACGAGATCGCCGACTTGTATTGGTCGAGAGCGGACTTTCCTGTTGTAGTAGGATTCGGCGAGATGTTGATAATTTTGAATCCGTAACAAAGCCTGATCCCGTCGTTCTTCGAGTTGATCGAGAGCGTCGATCATCATGTCATGATTGAGATCTTGATGTTGGGGGAGCTGTAACCTTCTGAAACTGGTGACATTGACTTCGGCTGGAGCCATTGCTTCGACGCCATATGCCAAGGAAAAAGGGGTTTTTCCTGTAGCACTTCGTGGTGTTGTGCGATGAGACCAAAGTACTCCGTCCAACTCGTCCGCCCAATGTCCTTTCTTTAGATCGAGCCTCTTTTTTATCCCGTCGATAATCACTTTGTTGGTTGCTTCCGCTTGCCCGTTCCCTTGCGGATATCTGGGGGTGGAGTAGCTGAGACGGATTCTCCATTTCTCGCAGAACTCACGGAACCTGGAGGCGGTGAACTGGCTGCCGTTGTCAGTGACGATCTCGTAAGGCAATCCATGTCGGCATATGATATATTTCCAGACGAAACTCTGGACTTCCTTCTCGGTGATTTGGACATAGGCTTTTGCTTCAACCCATTTCGTGAAGTAATCGGTTAAGACGAGTAGAAAACGCCTTTGTCTGGAGCTTGGTAGAGGACCGATTATATCCATCGCCCATCGCATGAATGGGTAGGGTGCCGATGATGTTTTCAACAACTCGGTTGGAGAGTGTATGTTAGGAGCATGTCGTTGACACTTGTCGCACCGGGACGTATATTCTTCGCAGTCACCGACCATGGTCGGCCAATAAAAACCCTGGGTTTTTAGCTTTAATGCGAGAGATCGACCTCCACCATGGTTACCGCCCTCCCCCTCGTGGGTTTCCATCATGACGAGCTCCGCTTCTTCCTTTCCGACGCAAGTAAGGAGTAATTTATTCGCCGTCCATCGGTGTAATTTGCCATCAATTGACACGTAATTCGAACTTTTAGCCTTGAGTCGACGAGATTCCCATTTGTCTTCAGGAAGTACTCCTTTGTCGAGGTAGTCGAGAAAGGGTGTTCGCCAATCGTTAATGGTTGATCTTTGGGGATTGATCTCGGCGGTATTTGAAGAGATAGCAAGAATATTATCACCATCGGGTAAGGTGATGCTTGGTCCTTCTAACGTATGTACCGGGATTTTCCTTCTGACTTGATTCCGTTGACTACTTCCTAATGCAGCAAGTGCGTCTGCGAAACAGTTCTCTTCTCGGGGGACTTTGGTGAGGTCGAATTGATCGAATTCAGCAGCCAGGCTTTTGGTCAAGTTGAGGTATGCGTCCATCCTTTCGTTTTTTGCTTCGTATTCGCCGCTGTACTGGCTCGCGACGAGTTGAGAGTCGCAAAAGGCTCGTAAACGCCTTGCTCCGACCACTTTTGCTAGGCGAAGGCCGGCGATAAGTGCTTCGTATTCGGCTTCGTTATTTGATGCTGCGAACCCAAGTCGAAACGATTGTTCGATGAGTTCGCCGGTGGGTGACTGGAGGTGGACGCCTATCCCGGATCCTTTATTAGACGAGGCCCCGTCGACATGCAAGATCCAACTTTCGCCTGGAATTGCGAGTTCAGATGCCTGATCAGGAGGGATTTCAATAATGAAGTCGGCTAAAACTTGGGCCTTGATGGTTGGTCTGCCCCTATATGTGATATCATATTCGCTGAGCTCGATGGCCCACTTCGATAGTCTCCCTGACTGATTTGCATTCTGTAGTATAGTCCGCAGTGGGAGGTCGGTAAGGACTACAATAGAATGAGACTGGAAGTAAGGACGCAGCTTCCTTGCCGAGGTGATGATTGCGAGGGCCATTCTTTCGAGCGTAGGGTATCTTGTCTCGGCGTCAGTTAAACGTTTGCTAGTGTAGAAAACAGGATGCTGCTCTCCTCGATCTTCTTTGACGAGAACACTACTAACTGCGGATGGGGAAACGGCGATATAGAGATACAGGGTATCGCCCGCGTCGGGTTTTGCCAAGACCGGCGGGGTAGTCAAATATCGCTTCAGCGTGGCAAAAGCCTTTTCGCATGCTTCGTCCCACAGGAACTTCTTGTTTCCTCGTAATAGCTCATAGAAAGGGAGACACTTGTCGGTAGACCTAGAGATAAATCGGTTGAGGGCTGCGACTCTGCCGGTAAGACGTTGAATTTCTCGAGATGTCTTTGGATCGGGGAGATCCAGGACCGCAGAAATTTGCTTCGGGTTAGCTTCAATACCTCGTTGGGTTACTATGTAGCCGAGAAACTCGCCTGAGGTGACCCCGAAGGTGCATTTTGCCGGGTTGAGTTTCATCCCGTATTTGTTTAAGGTCTCGAAGCACTCGGAGAGATGTCGGATATGATCCTTTGCGATGAGTGATTTGACGAGCATATCGTCGATGTAAACTTCCATAGTGACTCCTAGTTTGTCGGCAAACATTCTGTTGACGAGTCGTTGATAGGTGGCGCCTGCGTTCTTGAGTCCGAAGGGCATTACTCGGTAACAATAAGTCCCTCTGTCGGTGATGAAAGATGTCTTCTCCCGATCGTCAGGGTGCATCATGATCTGATTGTAGCCTGAAAACGCGTCCATGAAGGAGAGTAGTTCATTCCCGGAAGTAGACTCCACCATTTGATCTATGTGGGGGAGTGGAAAGCTGTCCTTCGGGCAGGCTTTGTTCAAGTCGGTAAAGTCAATGCAGACCCTCCATTTCCCGTTCTTCTTCTTGACGACTACCGGGTTGGCTAGCCAATCGGGATATTTGACTTCGGCAATGGATCCGGATTGGAGAAGTCTGTCAACCTCATCGTTGACTGCCTTTGCTCTTTCGGGGCCCAATTTGCGTCGTTTCTGCTTGATTGGTTTGTAAGTGGGATCGACGTTCAGTCTATGGGATGTTACTGAGGGGTCGATACCAGGCATATCGGCAGTCGACCAAGCGAAGGTTGATTTATTCGCGCAAAGGAAAGTGGTCAGCTCAGTTGCTAGACCATCGCTGAGTTTGGATCCTATCCCGACCGTTCGATCTGGGTTTTCGGCGTCGATGCCGACTTGGATCGTTTCTTCTTTGGAGGGGTTCAGTTTCTTCTCTGGTTCAATAGCGCAAGTGACCTGTTTGTTTTTGAAGTCGGTGATCAACATGCTTCGAGCCAGTCGTTGGTTCCCGACGAGCGTAAAGATTTTTCCTTCTTTAGTAGGAAACTTAACACATTGATGGAAAGTTGACGGGACTGCTTTCATCGAATGAAGCCAAGGTGTTCCCAGAATTGCGTTGTACTGGGTTTCCATGTCGATCACGGAGAATTTGATCAGTTTGCTTACTCCTCCTACGAACACGTTGAGACAAATTGTGCCGAGTAAGGTCGTTGACGAACCATTGAACCCTGTGAGCGCGCGGGAGGACGGCTTGATATCTTTGAGGTCGACCATCATTTTAACCAATGTCTGCCGAAAGATGAGGTCGACAGAGCTTCCGGTATCGATAAGGACTCGGGAGACTTCACAAGTGCCGATCTGTATTTCGACTATTAGGGGGTCGTTGTGCGGTTGATCGATATTGGAAAGATCGAGCTCTGAAAATGCGATAGGTGTTTCGACTGCACGCTTGGCCGGCCAGCGGTGAGCACTCACGGCTTTTCGTTGGTGCTCCTTGATTGCTGTCACCGAACTGTTGCATACGGGAGAGCCACCCAAAATGACATTGACTCGGCGGAATACACTGGGACGCTTATCCGTTAGCGATCCCCTGAGATCTAACCGTCCTGCATTTCCACCGGATTCGAGCTTCTGGCGGAGGTCATCCTCTGATAGCTTAGACTTCTTCCTCTGGAGGAGAATGTCACGCATGTCGGTGCTGGGACGTTTTTGATGGAGATGCTCTCGTAAATCTCGGCAGTTGGCAGTTGCGAGAGATACTGGAGAATGATCCGAGATGAGGTTGATCCGACGTGCCACGTGTGGCCTTTCATCTTCGGTATCCGTATCATCTCTCTGCCTGGGTGGGGCTGCTGCATCTCGGTCTTCCTGTCGAACCTCCTGTGCTTTGGTTCTGTTCTGTTTGTTCTTCGTCCAGCTTCCTTTTTTCTTTGCCTGCTTAGCCTTCGGCGGTTCGGGAGTGACGACGCCGTTTTTAAATGCCGAGAACAGAGCTTCCGCGAGTTGTTTGCACTCCTTTGTGTCATGGCCTTTAGCTTTGTGGTAGGTGCAAAACTTGGACTCGTCGTAAGTTAAAGGTTTCCCCTCTAATGTTCTGTCCCACACATTCCATGGTCGCTCGGTGGGTGCTGCGGAGGAGGTAGAACCCGGTTCCTCGGCTACTGAATAGACCTTCCCCTTCTTATCATTAATTGCTTGATGCTGTCGCGGTTCCTGGGAGACAGAAGTCGCTTTCGTAGTTAATTGAGCTTTCAACGCGTTCTGCTTTGCTGTATAAGCCGCGTTATCCTCCTCCATCCGTATGAAACAATTGGCTCTGTGGAGGGCATCCTCCAGAGTAATTGTGATGTTGGTGTATAGATCAGATCGGAAAGATGACCTGATCCATAATGCGTTACGTAACGCCTCTACCGCTGTTTTATCCGGCACATCGACTTTCGAGACGAGATTTTTGAACCGTTCCATGAAGTCTTGGAGGGATTCTTTCTGACCCTGGGCTATTTTCCAAAGATCGGTGGCAGAGGCTCCTTGTCGGATATACATGGAGTAATGCTTAAGGAACTCGGTCGAAAGCTCCTTAAAAGTGCTGATGGAGTCGGCGGTTAGTCGGGAAAACCAAGTGAGGGCCGGTCCTGCCAGGCTTTCGACGAAGAGCTGGCAATAACCGGCATCTCGTTCTTCTGCAGAAAAGTAAGCCCGGCCCATAGCGATGTTGAAACTGGTCATGTGGTCACTCGGGTCGGAGTCGCCGCGGAAAGATGGAATCCGGAGTTTGTCTTGGTGTCGAACTCGGATGTCGGTTATCTTTTGGGTGAACGGTGTTTTCTGAGTCGCTTCCAGGACTCGATCGATTTCTGGAGCAAAACTGGTGGCTTGATGAATTTTAGACGACATATCTTTGATAGTCCCCTGAAGACGCTGGAGTTCCTCGTTAGTCGCCTGATCGGTTGCTTGGTTGCGCGCTGTAGTCTGGAAGAGACGTCGACGAGCGGTATCTGGATCTTGGTCGTCGGTTTGTGTTCGAGGAAAAGCGGCGGCGATCGTGTCCAGACGATCCTGAGTCGCTTTGTTTGCGGCTTCTTGCTGATCAAGGCGTTGAATTACGGCGGCGAGAGACGCGAGGACGGTGTTTAGGTCAACTGGTTGTTGACCTGGTGGGTTTGTCGGAGATCCTACCATTATCAAGATTGACGTTCTTGATCGTTACTATCGGCCTATTTCCCCACAGACGGCGCCAATTGTTGAATCTGAAATCGGTAACCTCGTTCGGTGAATCGATTTCGATGGTGAGTTTTAGTCGATAGGATGATCTTAGAGAACGATTTGGTTTTTATTCAATGATTTTGAGAGTTTGTCTGAAGAAATAAGCAAGAACAAAGTAATTCAAAGGAAAACCTAACTTCTAGACTTATTCTCCAGGGTTTGCGTGTCCCTCACCCCTCATTGAACCTTCTCTTTATATAATCGCCTTCAAAGTCGGTGTGGGCCTTATGGGCCGACTTCGATACTTCTGCTGGGCCGAGATCTCGTCAAGATGGGCCTATGGGGGTAGATGCAATCTATCCCTAACAGAGAGATAAGCGTGGTTTTATCGTGCAAAAGGTGTATGATACTGATGATATGGAGCTGCGGGAGTTTACTGATAAGGTTTATGAAGGTGCAAAACAACATGAAATTGACCTCTTTGTGGAAAAGTCAGCGTGGCGATTGGGTGATCTTCCTGACCTTGAAACTGAGGAAGATGTAGTAGAGAAGACTAAAAGATCTTCCCAGAAAGTAAACATAACTCCTGTTGATGTTAGAAAGGAGGAAGATACCTTTCCTATTTCATCAGAGTATCATTCTATCTTACAAAAGTTTGATTCACTAACTGATGATGCTCACCGTAACTAAGTGTTTGGCGAAGCTTCTGGAAGCAGTCCAGAACATATGCTCTAATGTTGGTGATGAGGCAAATGTGGGTTCAGACGGATCCCACGAGAATCCATTAAATGTCTTAAACTAAACTTTTATATCCTTTTTGATCATATATACTCCAAATAGTCTCTATTTTCAGTCATTCACCTTTCATAACCCTTTTTGTTTAAACTTCTTGCCAGGATGAGAGTTTTCTCTGGCCAGATGCTGCTGTTCCTCCCGTGTGTGCCCTTGAGCTGGCTTTAAATGTTTCTCTTGCACCAGATTATTCTAAATACAATCAAAGGATAAGGTCGTTGGTATTCAATCTCAAGGTTAGAATCGGCATTCATGCCATTTCATGATTGTTTCTGCATGTACGCTCCATATTCTTAACCGTTGATCCATGAATTTAATGTGACATTCTTATATGACATGATAAAATTTGATAGAACACTGCACTGCTGGCTAAAAGACTTCTCAATGGCGAGTTAAAACCTGAAAAGATTTTGAACATGTCACCCACTGAGTTAAAGGTTAGGGAACTGTTATATTATCGTAGTTGTAAACAGATTAATCTGAATCTTGATTTATGCTATGATGGGTAAATAGTAATATGATTATTTCTTACGTGGTAAACAAATAAGATTTCCTTCTTTTTTTAAATGTGATTCAGGAGGGTCTAACTGATGAGGAAATAGAGAAGATTGAGCCTGATAATGCGGAACCCATGCAGGTTTTTCATTTATGAGAGTCACAGTTTATCCAGTTTCTTGGATTTGAGTTGGAGAATGTCTTTGACCATGTCATGTGTTTGCTTTGGATGCAGATGACTGATGTAAGATGCTCGAGATGCAGTCAAATTAAAGTTGGCCTGAGGGATATCTTTCAAGCTGGGCATGTAGATCGCTATCAGGTTCCTTGGCTTTTACATATTAAGTCATCTATTCTCGGTATGACCTTATGCATATTCATGAATCATATTAATCACATTCTGATTTTTTTATGCATTTAGTTGGAGTGTATTGCCTGTGGAAATTCCTGGTACGCCTCAAGGGATGAGGTATCAATTCTTGCTGTAGAGACTGAACAACCTGCCCGAGGTACAAGGAATGAGGACGATGAGAAGAATTTAACAAGTCCTCGTGAAGCTGAGAAGAAAGCGACAGAAGATTCCTTGAAGACAACCAATGACTCAAACGCAGACAACAATCTTGAAGCCACCAAGAAACCTGAGTGAAGAAAGTATAATTACGGTTGAATTACCTTCAACCTTATTTTTAGGGTTTTAGGTATGAATTCGGTCTTGGTTATCCGTGTAGTTATCTCAGGTTAAGCTTATTTATGAAAATAATTGTATTTGATTATGGAGATATATCAGTTGTCAATATTGGTATCGTCTTGCAATGAGGAAATTTGAAGCACATTATCTTGGATTCTGCCTACAATTCATTGGTTCATATTTTTCTTTTTGAATGAATGCTAAATTGATTCAACCCAAAAAAACTTTTTTACAAAAAATGCATCTTGTTAGTGTACAACTTGAAAAAACAACAGTTTATGCTTTTCTCATATGGAGGCAAACCACTTTCCCATTGCATCCTCGTACTCCTTCCTTCCCATCATTTGAAGAGAAGTGCTTCTATTCATCACAGCTTTATCAATGTAACTTTGAATTTGACAAGCAAGTTGTGAAGATTCCCCATGTCGTCGCCCATTTCCCTCCTTCCATATAGAATGCACTGCCGACTGGAAGACGTATCATAGAAGAAACAGCTGAGTTTTATTGTTCTTTTGATCGACCATCGTCTGCAAAAGAGTGGACCATCTGTTGGAATAAAGATTGCCAAGGAGTCTTTCAGTTAACCCCATCCAGATTTCACTAGAGTATATGGTATTTTCTCTATAAAAACAAATACTCTCTCCATTTCATATTACTTGTCGTTCTAGGTTTATTCACACATATTAAGAAAACATATGATTTTGTATATTTTCAAAATAAAAACATAATTACATATACACCTAACCATATTTCAACCAATAGAAAAATAAAAACACAATTACCTATGAATCTTATTAATGAATTTTGCATTGAAACTCTAAAACGACACTTATTTTGAAACGATTTTTTTTCTCTACAACGACAAGTAATATGAAACGGAGGGAGTATTAAGCAACATGAGACAAATTTAAAATTAATTTTTATCTCAAAAATAAGAAATAAAATTTTAAATAAGCAACAATAATTAAAGGACTTAACACTTTAAATCAGAAAATGAATTTATTATAAACATTTTTTTATATTGTAAACTATTAAACAAACAAGTTTCATCAAGTATTACAAAGTTTTTCAAACATTATTATACCATTGAAACAAGTTTTACCAAATTTTACAAAGTTTTGCTTATATTAACAAACAAGTTTAATTAAGTTATACAACCATTAAAACATGTTAAATAAACATAAACATCATAATCATCCAAAATATATGATTACCACTGAAGTTTTACTTCCAAAGGAATATAATTCAAATTCAGCTTCGTTTTACATTCATCAATTGAAATCTTCATGCACTAACGCCAAATAAGTTATCTCTATGGATGACATGTTAAATATACGAAAAACGACTTTCTCTTGCAATCCATTCATAGCTAAAATGTATATGTGTGGACCCATAGTCTTCTGAAAAATTTGAAGTGATAGCAATCAAGTTATACCAAATTATACAGTTTTACCAATCTAGTTACACAGTTTTACTAATCTAGTTACACCAAATTATACCGTTTTACTAATTTAGCTAGTTACACCAAGTTATACAGTTTCACCAATCTAATTACACCAAATTATACAATTTTAACAATCTAATTATACCAAGTTATACAGTTATACCACATGCAGTTATATCAAATTATACAATTGATCTAAAATGTCCAATTTACAAACTCATCATCTATGGTGGATAAAACAATGGATAACTAAGAGGATTTAACCGGATTTAAGCTACAATACGATAAATAAGAGGGATGATGGCCGAATTCCAAATTTAAGCTTCTAATAATCCAAAAGTGGTTTAATAGGGATGATGACAGAATTTGATTGATTTGGGTTGGGGTGCGAATTAGTAAAAACTAGTATTGACCCTATGCTTCGCATGAGAATATTTTTGCTTTAAAACAACACATTTCAGTTAATTAAAATTGAGAGGTGTAAAATCAATTTGTTTTGTCATAGCTTGTTAAATATAAAATTAACCACAAACATATAAAATTAAGTTTGATATGCGTGTAAAAAATTATATTAATCTGACATAGCTTGTTAAATGTAAATATTAGTTTGAACCTTTCCCGATTTAATTTTTTATGTTAGTTCTTTCAGTGTCTTCCTTAATTTTGTACATGCAATCTATTAATTCATTGAAAACCCATTGAAAACAGTAAAAATATCAAAATGTAATAGAGAAACATCATCTCATGAAAATAAGTGAAAAATAATTACTTGTAAATAATAATGGGAAACTAATTAAGTAGACAAAGTTATTAAACTTTTTAGTTTTAGTTTTAGTTTATGATCTTTAAACTTAATGATGCTTGCTCATATAAATTTTAAATATATATGATACCAATTATAAGTCCACGTGTCATACACAACTAAACCATGGAAGTGTATTAAATAAATACCTTATTCATTGACATCGAAACATAATGATTTTTTTATTTTAAGTTTTTTCAACCATTCTCTAAAGTTATTCTCACAAATATATTTAAATATATACATATGAAGAGCATTTACCTTTATCAAAAGACATTTTCTGATTGTACCACATTTACATGTGTTGTTAACTTCTATCTTTATCCTCTTTCTCCGTTTCTTCTCGTTCTAAAAGTATCTCAGCATTTGTTCCCCAATGAGAGGAACATCAGCAGAGGTTGTACTGAACGAAGGATTAGCTTTACCGTCTACACAGAGGACGAGCCCACACACCAACAAGAGGCAGAGCAGTGCCAAACTGAACTTTGATCGCCTCAGGCGAGAGCGGAGGAAATTCAATGAAGCATAAGGCGGTTGCAGAATGCTCAGGTGCAAGGAGAGGTGGCCGAATTGAGATATCTCTAGCCATGGAAGTGGATAAGATCGGAGGACAAAGGTTAAGCACGAAAAACCGAGGAAGAGAGACATCAGAGAGAAATTAGTTTTTCTGAAGATTGTGCTGTAACCAGTTTTTTTTTTTTGAAACAAAAATTATGGGCATAGGTTAGTTTGTAATCATAACTATTTTTCCTCGTTAATTCGTAATCAACAAATTAACGAGGGTTATGGGCACAGATACATTTTGGTTCAGATATTTTATATCCAAAATGTATCAACAAATGGGCATAGGTTAGTTCGTAATCATGACTATCTGAACCAAAATATATGTATCTGTGGTTATTGGTTACTCTTGATACATTACGGAATTTAATATTACTGAAAATATTTAAAACGTGCTTTTCATTTTTAGAATGTATGCATAGGTAATGCAAGCAAAAATGATATATTATGTAGGGCATTGCCAAGAAACATGAGAAGATGTTGGTACTTCCATAGGTTTATTAGTGTTCCAGAATTTAGATAAGACAACTCTTCAACGAGGATCTAGATCTGAAATGGTCACATCGTTGGTAGAACCAGGAATAGATGTGCTTATAGACTCCAAACCGTTAGAGACAGATTCACACCTGCTTGAAAGGAAAGTTCCAGGCGCTCGAGGCACATGTAAAGTGGCCGTGCTACTAGTGAGCATCATGATGATCGCTGGCAACATGGGACGATCTGCAGGATCTTCTTGCACACATAATAGTGCAATATGTATGCATCTAATAGCCTCATTACTCTCATAACTCTCTACTATGGTAGGATCCACGAGATCTAGTGGTGATCCTGCTTTCCAGAGCCTCCAAGCCTAACACAAGAGATGAACCAAGTTCATATGTTTTGTCTTAATTGTACACACACACATGTAACTTGAAAAATCATATACTCACATGTGTGACCAAATTTCCAGAAGATTCATCAATGTGGTAAAGGCTACTGCATTTTCTGCCACTTATAATCTCTAAAACCAATACTCCAAAGCTATAGACATCAGACTTCATGGAGAAGTGGCCTTGCATTGCATATTCTGGAGACATATAACCACTGCAACATAAGAAAACGTTTTTAGCCTACAAATAATAAACAAACAAAATTTTCAAAGTCAATTTGAATTAAAAGTTTACTATGTTCCAACGATTCTGCTTGTGTTGGCTTGAGATTGATCAACCCCAAAAATCCTCGCCATGCCAAAATCTGCAATCTTGGGGTTCATATCTGCATCTAAAAGAATGTTACTCGCTTTTAGATCACGATGTATGATTGTAAGTCGTGAATCATGATGAAGATATAGAAGTCCTCTTGCAGTCCCTCCAATAATGTTGTACCGTCTTGTCCAGTCTAGTTCGCCTTGTTTTTTAGGATCTGTACAAACTGTAAATCATTAGCTACAATAATGATTATTTGGAACTTATAAGTATTTCACCAATCATATCATACCGAAGAGGAAATAGTCGAGGCTTTTGTTGGGTACAAACTCATACACAAGTATTTTTTCTTCTCCTTCCAAACAAAATCCAAGAGGTCTAACCAGATTCTTATGTTGAAGCTTTGTCACAAGAACAGCCTCGTTCTTAAACTCTTGCGCTCCTTGTCCTGATGTTTTCGAAAGCCTCTTCACCGCCACTTCAGTACCAGTTGAAAGCAATCCCTATAGAGATAAGATAAACCAAATATCATATTCCACTTCATGCAGAGAATTAGCAAACCAGAAAAAAGTTATAAAATACCCTATAAACTACACCAAATCCACCACGGCCGATCATGTTACTGTCCGCGAAGTTATCTGTTGCAGCTTCAATTGCCTTAAAACTGAATTGCAGTGAGTGTGTTGTTGTAATCTCATCACCACCTGCACAAAGAAAAGTGAATATTTAACATTTTATTTTGCGGAATTTAATGCAAATATTCAACAGGAACCAACCTTGAACTTTAATGTTTTGGTATTGTTTTTTTTTCCGGCAAACCAAAAGTCCAACAGAAAGGAGTACTAAGATAACGAAGATAGGGACAACAATTGCCACGATAGCCCCTGTAGAAATTGTTTTTCTATCTGCACAAAGCGACAAATCATAAACAATCATGGCTAATGAGTGATTATATCTCAGTTTTTAATAGATTCTTGTTACAAATCATATGGAGGAATATACCTTTGGTGGTGGTATTTGCGCGGTCTTCTGGCAATGTAATATTATCAAAAGCGTCAGCGAAAGGATACAAATCCCACCGGATAAAGCAAAACGGTCTTACATAAGCACCACCTATGTTACCGCGACAACATGAGTTATAAGCACTAACAGTTTCTTTCAGACAAAACTCACAATCCCCTGAAGAAACATCCGGTGTACATTGCATCATTGAGTATATAGTTTCGAAAGATGTCAGTGTAGCAACCTCAGCTGCATAGTACTTATGTCCAAACGATCCACGACTTCCCGATGAAGCTGCAGTGATCGTACGGAGCATTAACTCTTCCCAGACTCTATCAAACACTGTCAAATTAACGCCAATATCTTTGCGATCGGACACTGGTTCAGACGGCTCCATAATGAGAGATCCAGAGAATGAAATGTTGGAATAACGTACCATACAAACATCTGGCCATGCATAACCAGCCGATTGGTTAGGACAGGACCGTAACAAGCCGTCTGATGTTCTATTGATGCAATCTGAACAGTGCTGCGGTTCAGTACCAGGTATGCACATACCGATAATAAAGATTCGGTCCGGATTTTGGCCGAGTGAGGTGCTGTATAATCCGTTGTGAGTTGTGACGTTAGAAGCAAGAGATGATAATATCTGACGACGGCTCAAGTCGTAAGTAGAATTGAGTTTAAAGTAACCATTGAAGCAGTTCTGTGCAGATACAGAATGTAAGGTAAAGAGGGTAAACCAGAAGATTGGAGGTAAAACCGAAGTGCTAAACTTCATTCTCACAAGATTAGAACCAAAGGCTTTGTGCTTTATATTGTTAGAGTTAGAAAACCATAGGCCATTCTTACAGATTCTTATACTGCTTCATTCGGCAAGGAATATGAAAAGTCTCCAAAAACTTATGCTTCATTCGTCAAACAATTTGAATAATCTTCAAGAACTTATGCTCCATTCGTCAAGAAATTTGAATAATCTTCAATAACTTATATATGCTCCATTCGTCAAGAAATTTGAATAATCTTCAAAAGCTTATATATGCTCCCATTCGTCAAGAAATTAGAAAAATAAAAGGGTTGAATTTGAAATTTTCCAACAATTAATGTTTTATATAGAAAGTTGTATCATTGAAAAATTGAGTGACATGACAGATTAGGGACTTCATCAAACTTAAAAGCTGGCCAAAACGAGGTTACGGTTATATTTTGAGAAAATTACACCTAGAGAAAATTTTTTGGGGAAAATTGATGAAAAACACTCTTTTTGTTTTTATGATATAAAACTTTTTTGTTTCATTTTCACTTTAATTACCCTTTTCATTTTAAAACATAATAAAATATATAGTTTTAGGCATAAAAATTATTAAAAATAGAAACAATTGATGAAATATTCATATACACAAACAAATATATTTTTAGGTTGAAAAATGGCGACCTGGACCCATACAACCCGGATCGCCATATGGCGACCCAAACCCACACAGTCCGGATCATCATATGACGACCTAGACCTGTACAGTCCGGGTCGCCATATGGCGGCCTAGACTCTCCAAATCTTGGTTGCTATATGCCGACCTAGACCCGCACAGTCCGGTTCGCCATATGGCGACCTAGACCCGCACAGTCCGGGTCGCCATATGGCGACCCAACCTTTCAAAGAGCGGGTCGCCATAAGGCGACCTCAGCTCTCCAAGCATGGGTCGTCATATGGCGATCTGTTTCTCTTCTTTATATTCCTCTTTGAGTCGCGATCGAAATGTTTTTTGTTTCGTCTTAATCGGAGTTTCCGTTGAGATTTTACAGTAGAAACAAGTAAGACTCGACAAACAACTTCTAGCTCGACAAATACAGACCCCAGGTCGCCGTATGGCGACCTGGATCACTCCCTATAGATCCTCTCTCGAATCTTGATAAAATGCTTATCGTTTCGTCTCAATCAGAGTTACCGTTGGAACTTTATGATAAAAACTACAAAGACTCGTTTTTCGTATAAAGTTCAAACCGATCGTGTAAAACGGCAACGATTGGCTTAACTTCAAAGTTGCCTATGCTATACAAGAAGTTTGAACCCATGCTTAAAATTGACATCGTTTCAAAGACGATCTTTCGGAGAAAACAAAAAAACGCTCAAAGTCGGCAAAACAGCCCGAGAGGCCTAAAATGCGACTAAAAGGCCCGCTTACGTTTTCATACGAAACCAAGCCCAGTGGTGTTACGACGGTCTATTTTTATTGAGAAATCAAAAGATAAATGCAAAGTTTCTAAATATAACCATGAAGATCGAGAGAAAAAAGAATATTTCTGAAGTGATAAACTCGACCAGGGGCAGAAAAGGAAGCGCAAAACCGCCTTGAAGACGAGTATATAAGAGAAGGCGAGGCTGGAGACAAGAGATATGGAAATTTTAGCATTCATAGCAAACTTAGAGCAAGTGGTTTTGTGAAGGGGAGGAGAGAGGCTTGAGGGCGATGAGAGAGTGTTGGTTCCTTTCTTCTGTTTTCATAATCTTCGTTGATCATTACATAAACTTTCAGAACTACTTGGTTTTACGTAAGTTTTTCCTCAAAGATCTCCCCAAAGTTGTTTTGCAGAAGATTATCTCCTAGATTTTCTTATGCGGTTTTTCCGTGGAAACTTTTTGAATTTTGTTTTGCAAAAGATTATTTTGTAAAATTTGCAAGTTATCGTAAAAATCTTTTGCAAGAACGTTTTTCCGGTCTTTTCATGTTTGAATACAAACTCTTTCATTTCTTGTTCGGGATTAAGTACACAGAGCTTTGTTCTCATATCCTTATTTAAATAAGCTCGGCTTATGTGTGGTGTAGTTCATTTGACATTTCCAGCTAGTATTTGTTTAAGGAATATTTTCTCTGAAGATTTTAGCTGTTGCTTTCGTCATGACAGATTTTCACCACAACACCTCCAACGAGCATGGTCACCCACCGCTGAAGCACCTGGCTGTGGTGCCAAAGTTGTGACATTCTCTGTTTAAGCTCATTTTGGAAACCGAGCATCCAGTTCACTTGGAGAAGCCGAGCTGGAACTCAGTGAGACAAGGTTTTGGGAGCAGTGTTTCGAGCTCCTTGACCAAAGGTCTCAACATCTTCCACGTTAGTAGCAGGATGATTATCCACTGACTCGTTGGAAACCTTTGGCACAGGTAAACAACCAGCAACGTCAAAGAACACAGTGATCGAATTTGCCATGATCCCTTGGCTGTGGGTTTGCACGGGAGTTTGAAAGGTTTACCTCCATGGTACTTTTTGGGAGAGCTTCTTGCTGGAGGAAGAATTTGGGTCAGCAAAAGCATCCTCACAAGCCCTTGTCCCTGCAGGTGTTAAACACGAGAAATGAAGGGCTGATTCTATAGTCAAAAGATCAAAAAAATAGGCAATATATATAAACTAACTTACAACCGGATGCTCCATCGAACCGGAGTCCGCCTCAACTACCAACTGCAGAACTGGAGCCCGCACCCTGCCCAGAGGGAGAGCATATGCCGCTTGGATCCATTCTTGGTTGAAGGCGAGCAAGTGATGTCAACCTCGACGGAGGACCTCAATCATGCCATGAAGTTCACCCTTCATCGGCGAACTTCTAAAAGGGGATGCCAAAGAAAGAGAGTACATGCATCAAATATCCGACTAAGACAAAATATATATAAAAAAGAGGGGAGATGAAGAGACTCGGCTTACCAATATCCTCAGCCCACACCCTTGGGATTGTAGCAAAGTTGAAGTCTCAGATCGACCTCGTTTAGTTTTGAACATGAAGAACTTCTCTCTCCACCGGTCTTCTTTTTCTGGGGTCCCGTCTACGATCATGCACCCTGGACGAGGAGACAACAAAATCATCCCCAGAAATTCATTGTTACGCTTGAGTATGCACAGCTGTGAAGCTCCTCTAAACCTAATACCAGCCCTTCTCCGCGAGCTCTGACTGACAGAATTAGAAGATACCTCACGAAGTAAGGGTACATCTGCAGAAATGGCATCCCAAGCTGAGCAAGGACCTCAAGGATGAAAGAAGTGATCGAGAAATTCAGACCGCATTCCTTGAAATATGTTATGTAAGTGCCAGAATACCCATGCCTCACATTCTATAAGTTGTCTCCATCGATAGGAAGTGACATCTAGACGTTGTATTCACCCCCTCCCCCCAATGATTGTAAAGATCATCAAGGTGTCCTCCCTCGACTATAGATTTGAGATGGGGACCAAACTTATCTCCAGCCATCGAATCTAGATAACCAAAAGAAGAAAAGGCGAAGAATATTCTCGGAGTATAAGAAGAGAGAGAGAGAGAGAGAGAGAGAGAGAGAGAGAGAGAGAGAGAGAGAGAGAGAGAGAGAGAGAGAGAGAGAGAGAGAGAGAGAGAGAGAGAGAGAGAGAGAGAGAAGTTGATCCCACTTATAAAGAAGTCGAGCAAACAACTCCAAACTGGTTCCCTAGGAAACGTAATCATGATTTTTGCCCAAGTCAATCTTGTCCACACTATGTAAAAGTGGCAGTCACTTCATGTCAAATCCGGAGGCGGCGAGTGCAACAAGTGTCAACAAGCCAGCACCAACTCTAAACTAACCACGATATCTTCTAGCTTATCAGAAATTCCGAGATAGTTTATTGATTAATTAAGCTCAAATATTTTCCCATTTTAAGTTCTGTACCATCACTAAAAAGGCTGGGAGACAGTTGCTCGGCCCAATAATCACACACTAGAGTAAGCTCGATGCCAGTGAAAGAGAGAAGTACACCCGTCGGTGAGTTCGGTCCAGAGCAAGTCGTTTAGCTCAACCAATTCAAAGAGATCTTGGGATTCTTGCCAATAGTTAAGCAACAAGAATAGATTATAAAAGAAGAGTGAGCTAGATGAGATGCAACATTTTGTGACATAGCAATTCATCACCATTAACATCGACCTCGACTCATTTCCTTTGTTCATCAATCTTATCTTAGTCTGTTTGTATTGGATCAATCCGTGTAAACCCTTTTTAGTGTTTTGATCTCAATATATGAAAGTCCATTATTGTCAACTTTGAGTCTGATTATATTGTTGTGTTTTGAGGATATGGTTGTGTGCATAGTTCTTCTTCCCTAATCTTTTACATACAATGACTACCAATACCTAGTGTGGATTTTATGATCCACAATGTTAGTGCATCTGTGTGGTATTGGTAGGGTACACTTGTTAATGAAGTTAATATTTTGGTGAAAAGGTTGTCAAAATCATCAAGACTAAGTGAAGTATACTTTAAGAACTAGGTTGTTCTTGTTTCAAAGCTTCAACACAGAAATTTAGTTAGGCTTCTTGGGTTTTGTCTTCAAGGGCGAAGAAAAGATACTTGTCTACGAGTGTCTTCCCAAAAAAAATTTCAATTTTTCCTGTTTTGTGAGATGCATTCAGTGTTTTCTTTGATGACATGGTCTTAATGGCATTAACTAATTGTTCAACACGTGGATCTTGTAGACCCTGCAAAGAAAGTTCAGCTAGATTGGACTTTTTGGTACAAGATTCATGAAGGAATTGCTCGACCGATGCTACATCTTCATCAAGATTTGCATCTCACAGTTATACACTGTGACCTCAAAGCAAGTAACATACTCTTGGATGCTTACATGAATCCGAAAGTTAAGGATGTTTTTGTAGAGACATGTCAAGAGAATACAAGCATGACAGTTGGATCATAGTAAGTCTTGTCCTTGAATTGGTGTTTGATGATGTATTTTTGCATACTAAAGTTTGTCACCTGATGTAGCTGCTACATGTCTCCCGAGTGTGCAATGCACAGCCATTTTTCCATGAAATCTGATGTCTATTGCCTTGGAGTGTTACTTCTTGAGATTATACGCGGTAGGAAGAATAGCAACATCTACAAGACAGACAATGATGCACATCACCTGATCACATAGTGAGTTTAAGCAGTCACTTTTCAAATTGACTCATCAATAAATTATTTAAGGCTGTGTGGCATAACTGAATGGTTGATTAATAATTATAGGCTTGGAGGCTTTGAAATGGGACACTGCTAGATCTTGTGGATCTAGCCATTGGATATTGTTACCAAAGAAGTGAAGTGATTAGATGCATCCATCTTGGCTTAATATGTATTCAAGAAGATCAAATACACCGTCCAAAGTTTTAAGCCATTGTTATTAGGCTAACCAAACAATCACTTAACCAGAACCTCGGGAACCACTTGATAATTCCAAGTCATATCAAAAGGTTTTGTGTTCTGTTGATGATCATGCATCTATCACCAACATATATCCTCACTGAAGATGATGTTACCTATGTCTGATGTTGTTACCTTATGTCTGAACAAATTCTTAATACAGAAAATATATTCAGTACATATTTCTTGTTGTAAAATATATGTATATGTAACAAGTGTATATATATTACTGTTTATGCCAGATAAAGGTAAAACAGAGACAAAAACATGAGAATATGTTGATATATACTTCTATTAGATTCATTACGTTTCAAATATCAAGAAAAATAATTCTTCAACGAGGATAGAAATCTGTAATTGATGTTTCATTGATAGAACCAGTAATAGACCTGCTTGTGGATTGGGTAGACTCCAAGCCATCAGCGTCTAGTTCATGCTTGCTTGGAAGGCAAAATCCTGGTGATCGAGGCACAGGTAAAGTAGTTGTGCTACTATTGAGCATCACAATGATTGCTGGCAACAATGGACGATCGGCAGGATCTTCTTGAATACATAATAGTGCGATATGGATGCATCTAGTAGCCTCGCTGCTTTGATAACTCTCTCCTATTGTAGGATCTATGAGTTCTAGTGGCGATCCGTTTCTCCAAAGCCTCCAAGCCTAATAAAAGTGAACAAATAAATGAAATCATTTGGCTTAATCATAGACACAAATATAACTTGAAAGATCAATACTCACATGTGCGACCAAATTGCCACCAGAGTCGCCAGTGTTGTAGAAACTGCTAATCTTTCTGCCACTTATTACTTCTAGAATCAAAATTCCAAAGCTATAGACATCAGATTTCATGGAGAATTGGCCACGCATAGCATATTCTGGAGACATATAACCACTGCAAAAATAATTATACAACTATTTAGCCTATTAATAACAAAATGACCACCAAAAAAGTTTATATAATCAATTTGAGCTAGAAAGTTACTATGTTCCAACAATTCTTCTAGTGTCGGCTTGACTTTGATCAACTCCAAAAATCTTTGCCATGCCAAAATCTGCAATCTTCGGATTCATATCAGCATCTAAGAGAATGTTACTCGCTTTGAGATCACGGTGTATGATTGTAAGCCGTGAATCTTGATGAAGATATAGGATCCCTCGAGAAATGCCTCCAATAATGTTGTAACGTCTTGTCCAATCTAGTTCACTTTGCTTTGCAGGATCTGCATGTTCATTGCATATATATGATATCATTAGCTATAATAGCACTCAAAATTAATTAGTACATAAACTCAGATCATACCAAAGAGAAAATAGTCCAGGCTTTTGTTGGGTACAAATTCGTAGACAAGTATCTTTTCTTCTCCTTCCAAACAGAAGCCTAGAAGCCTAACCAGATTCCTATGCTGAAGCTTTGTCACAAGAACAGCCTCGTTTTTGAACTCATGAGTACCTTGTCCTGATGATTTCGATAGTCTCTTCACCGCTACTTCAGTTCCAGTTGAAAGAATTCCCTATAAAATAATACTCCATCCGTTTCAAATTAGATGTCGTTCTGGAGTAGAATTTTTGTTTCAAAATAAGTGTCGTTTTCAGTTTTCAATGCAAAATTTATTAGTAATATTATCTATTCTATTTTTCTATTGGTTGATATATGGTTAGGTGTATTGGTAATATTATTTTTATTTTGAAAATATGTAAAATTAAATGTTTCCTTAATATGTGTGCATAAACCTAGAACACAACTAATATGAAACGGAGGTAGTATAAATCAAACGCTGCATTGGTTAAGCTTCACAAAGGGAAATAGCAAATCACACTGAGAAACAACTTATTACCTTGTAAACTTCACCAAATCCACCTCGGCCAATCAGATTACTATATGCAAACTTATCAGTTGCATCTCTAATCATTTTAAAACTGAATTGCAGTGAGCGTGTTGTTGTGATCTCATCACCAGCTGCACGAAGAAAGTGAAAAAATCTTTCTCAACATCCAATTTGGTTTCAGATTCTGTATAGTAAAACAGTTAAATCAGGCGATTGGCAGCATGAAAGAACCGACCTTGAACTTCGTTTGTTTGGTATAACTTCCTTTTCCTGCAAACCGTGAGTCCTAGAACGAGTAATACCAACATAACGACTGCAGGGACAACAATTGCCACAATAATACCTGTTGAAATTGTCTTTCCATCTACTCACAAAAAAAAAAAAAAAAAAAATCACCAACAAAAACTGCAAATGAGAAGAGTCCACTTGACTTTTCCACACATTCTTGTTACAAACCATATAAAAGAAGTTTTACCTTTGCGGGTTGTATTTACGGGAGGACTCAAAGAAGGTGGTGGTGGAGGTAAAGCCCGAGGTCGAGCCGGTGGCAATGTAACATTATCAAAAGCACCAGCATAAGGATACAAATCCCACCGGAAAAAGCAACTCGGTCTTATAACCGCACCACCTTGTTTACCGCGACAACACGACGAATACTCACCAACGCTTTTCTGGAGACAAAGCTCACAGTCCCTTGAAGAAACATCAGGTGTACATTGCATCATCGCGTACATAGTTTCGAATGTTGTCAACGAAGCGACCTCAGCTGCAAAGTACTTTTGCTGAAACGATGATGATCCGTTTGAAGCTGAAGCTATTGTACGGACCATTAACTCGTCATAGACTCTATCGAACACCGTCATATTAGCATCAGTATCTCTAATATCTCCGTTATTGTACAGAGCTTGTGATGGTTCCGTAACGAGTGATCCAGAGAAGGAAACGTTGGAGTAACGTACCATACAACAATCTGGCCATGTATAAGCTTCTGTCTGGTTAGGACAGCTTTGTGATAGCCTGTCTGATGCGCCCTTGATGCAGTCTAAACAAGTCTCTGGTTTAGTTCCAGGGATGCACATGCCAATGATGAATACTCTGTTGGGGTTTTGACCGAACGAGGAGTTGAAGAAACCGTTGTTAGATGTGACATTAGAAGCAAGAGAAGAGAGGATTTGACGACGGTTTAAATCGTAAGTAGAATTGGGGTTAAAGAAGCCATTGAAGCAGATTTCTTGTGCAGAAACAGAATCTAAGGCTAAGAGGGAAACTAAGAACACTAGTAAAAATTAAGTCATGAGCTTCCTACTCTCAAGAACAAAACCAAAGGGTGTTATAAGTTAGACTGTTAGAAGTAAGAGAAAGTCAACTTCAAATACTATATGTATGGATTTTTTTCTGCTGATTTATCATTGAGAAAAGATGAGAAAATGACAGATTACTTGGGTTCTGCGGAACCTACAAGCTCGTCAAACAACACGACAAGACATAAAGAGACCCCACTCTGATCATGATGAAAGCTATTACCAATAATATGGACCCACCCACTCAGATATCATATTATTCTATTGCATCAAGAACAGATAGAATAATATGATACTTCAGGAAAATTAAGTAACTAGATCTTGAAATGGTCTGAAGAGCCATGTTACGTTACTCTGTTTAACATCAAATACGCAGAGAAATAAACATAAAAAACAAAAGGAAACGTGAAGTAGTTCGAGAATTAAATCGGTAATTGAGCCAATAGCTGCAAAAGAGTCACCAAAGGAACTTTAAACCTATAAAGGGGGTTTACTAGAATGAGATTGATTGATTCATTTATTACTAGAATGATTCTTCTTGTTACAAAATTATTTGACTGTATTTTCGGTTTATAATAAATAGGGGTGTTCAATCTGGATATCGATTCGGTTCAGTTTTTTAAATTTTTTGGAATTTTGATTAGTAAAATGTTTACTTTGGTTTACTTCGGTTTATGTATTGTCGATTTTTTGTTTATTCGGTTTTATACCCAAAACATAATTATTTAGTTTGAGATCATATTATATAAATTTTTGAGTCAGTTATCAATGCAATCATTTATTAAAAATACTATATATTCAAATAAATGGACAAAAAAATAAAACGTTTTACCATCAAATAAAATAATCAAATCTAAAATTAAAATCAAAACTTGAAATTTTGAAAATAAAAATAAGAAACAAAACAAAAGCATGAAAAAAGTCTTTCCACTCTTCCATATTTAGTGTTCATCAAAGTTATGCTTCTTCGATTGAACACAAAACTATGTTCGTTTATAGATAAGAAAAAAGTTGTAACGAATTTCCATTGATTGTTGTCCATCAAATTTATAAAATTCACTTCAATTTAATCAATGCTAAAGTAAAGAACTTTAAAATAAAAAAAATAAAAAATAATAAGAAGTCTCAGTTGTGATGTGCTGTTATTTAATTATAGTTCAACTTTTTTACAAATTGAATTTTTTTTATTACTATAAAATATGGTAATAGTTATTAACAAAAATAATAATTTGTTAACAAATAGATTTTGATGTGTCGTTATAAAATGATAACAACACATCAAATTCTATTTGTTAACAAATTATTTGAACCCATGCTTAAAATTGACATCGTTTCAAAGATGATCTTTCGGAAAAAACAAAAAAAACGCTCAAAGTCGGCAAAACGGCCCGAGAGGCCTAAAATGCAACTAAAAGGCCCGCTTACGTTTTCATACGAAACCAAAGTCCAGTGGTGTTACGACGGTCTATATTTATTGAGAAATCAAAAGATAAATACAAAGTATCCAAAGATAACCATGAAGATCGAGAGAAAAAGGAATATTCCCGAAGTGATATACTCGACCAGGGGCAGAAAAGGAAGCGCAAAACCGCCTTGAAGACGAGTATATAAGAGAAGGCGAGGCTGGAGACAAGAGATATGGAAATTTAGCATTCATAGCAAACTTAGAGCAAGTGGTTTTGTGAAGGGGGGGGGGGGGAGAGAGGCTTGAGGGCGATGAGAGTGTTGGTTCCTTTCTTCTGTTCTCATAATCTTCGTTGATCATTACGTAAACTTTCGGAACTACTTGGTTTTACGTAAGTTTTTCCTCAAAGATCTTCCCAAAGTTGTTTTGCAGAAGATTATCTCCTAGTTTTTCTTATGCGGTTTTTCCGTGGAAACTTTTCGAATTTTGTTTTGCAAAAGATTATTTCGTAAAATTTGCAAGTTATCGTAAAAACCTTTTGCAAGAACGTTTTTCCGGTCTTTTCATGTTTGAATACAAACTCTTTCATTTCTTGTTCGGGATTAAGTACACAGAGCTTTGTTCTCATATCCTTATTTAAATAAGCTCGGCTTATGTGTGGTGTAGTTCATTTGACATTTCCAGCTAGTATTTGTTTAAGGAATATTTTCTTTGAAGATTTTAGCCGTTGTTTTCGTCATGACAGATTTTCACCACAACACCTCCAACGAGCATGGTCACGCACCGCTGAAGCACCTGGCTGTGGTGCCAAAGTTGTGACATTCTCAGTTTAAGCTCATTTTGGAAACCGAGCATCCAGTTCACTTGGAGAAGCCGAGCTGGAACTCAGTGAGACAAGGTTTTGGGAGAAGTGTTTCGAGCTCCTTGACCAAAGGTCTCAACATCTTCCACATTAGTAGCAGGATGATTATCCACTGACTTGTTGGAAACCTTTGGCACATGTAAACGACCAGAAACGTCAAAGAACTCAGTGATCGAATTTGCCATGATCCCTTGGCTGTGGGTTTGCACGGGAGTTTGAAAGGTTTACCTCCATGGTACTTTTTGGGAGAGCTTCTTGCTGGAGGAAGAATTTGGGTCAGCAAAAGCATCCTCACAAGCCCTTGTCCCTGCAGGTGTTAAATACGAGAAATGAAGGGCTGCTTCTACAGTCAAAAGATCAAAAAATAGGCAATATATATAAACTAACTTACAACCGGATGCTCCATCGAACCGGAGTCCGCCTCAACTACCAACTGCAGAACTGGAGCCCGCACCCTGCCCAGAGGGAGAGCATATGCCGCTTGGATCCATTCTTGGTTGAAGGCGAGCCAGTGATGTCAACCTCGACGGAGGACCTCAATCATGCCATGAAGTTCACCCGTCATCGGCGAACTTCTAAAAGGAGATGCCAAAGAAAGAGAGTACATGCATCAAATATCCGACTAAGACAAAATATATATAAAAAAGAGGGGAGATGAAGAGAATCGTCTTACCGATGTCCTCAGCCCACACCCTTGGGATCGTAGCAAAGTTGAATTCTCTGATCGACCTCGTTTAATTTTGAACATGAAGAACTTCTCTCTCCACCGGTCTTCATGTTTTGGGGTACCGTCTACGATCATGCACCCTGGACGAGGAGACAACAAAATCATCCCCAGAAATTCGTTGTTACGCTTGAGTATGCACAGCTGTGAAGCTCCTCTAAACCAAACACCAGCCCTTCTCCGCGAGCTCTGACTGAAAGAATTAGAAGATACCTCACGAAGTAAGGGTACATCTGCAG
Organism: Sinapis alba; assembly: GCA_012274485.2. NCBI lineage: Eukaryota > Viridiplantae > Streptophyta > Magnoliopsida > Brassicales > Brassicaceae > Sinapis > Sinapis alba. The sequence continues at coordinate 384,106 of MU105643.1, read as the reverse complement.
AAATGGCATCCCAAGCTGAGCAAGGACCTCAAGGATGAAAGACGTGATCGAGAAATTCAGACTGCATTCCTTGAAATATGTTATGTAAGTGCCAGAAGACCCATGCCTCACATTCTCTAAGTTGTCTCCATCGATAGGAAGTGACATCTAGACGTTGTATTCACCCCCTTCCCCCAATGATTGTAAAGATCATCAAGGTGTCCTCCCTCGACTATAGATTTGAGATGGGGACCAAACTTATTTCCAGCCATCGAATCTAGATAACCAAAAGAAGAAAAGGCGAAGAATATTCTTGAAGTATAAGAAGAGAGAGAGAGAGAGAGAGAGAGAGAGAGAGAGAGAGAGAGAGAGAGAGAGAGAGAGAGAGAGAGAGAGAGAAGTTGATCCCACTTACAAAGAAGTCGAGCAAACAACTCCAAACTGGTTCCCTAGGAAACATGATCATGATTTTTGCCCAAGTCAATCTTGTCCACACTATGTAAAAGTGGCAGTCACTTCACGTCAAATCCGGAGGCGGTGAGTGCAACAAGTGTCAACAAGCCAGCACCAACTCTAAACTAACCACAATATCTTCTAGCTGATCGGAAATTGCGAGATAGTTTATTGATTAATTAAGCTCAAATATTTTTCCCATTTTAAGTTCTGTACCATCACTAAAAAGGCTGGGAGACAGTTGCTCGTCCCAATAATCACACACTAGAGTAAGCTCGATGCCAGTGAAAGAGAGAAGTACACCCGTCCGTGAGTTCGGTCCAGAGCAAGTCGTTTAGCTCAACCAATTCAAAGAGATCTTGGGATTCTTGCCAACAGTCAAGCAACAAGAATAGATTATAAAAGAAGAGTGAGCTAGATGAGATGCAACATTTTGTGACCTAGGAATTCATCACCATTAACATCGACCTCGACTCATTTCCTTTGTTCATCAATCTTATCTTAGTCCGTTTGTATTGGATCAATCCGTGTAAACCTTTTTAGTGTTTTGATCTCAATATATGAAAGTCCATTATTGTCAACTTTGAGTCTGATTATATTGTTGTGTTTTGAGGATATGGTTGTGTGCATAGTTCTTCTTCCCTAATCTTTTACATACAATGACTACCAATACCTAGTGTGGATTTTATGATCCACAATGTTAGTGCATCTGTGTGGTATTGGTAGGGTACACTTGTTAATGAAGTTAATATTTTGGTGAAGAGGTTGTCAAAATCATCAAGACTAAGTGAAGTAGACTTTAAGAACTAGTTTGTTCTTGTTTCAAAGCTTCAACACATAAATTTAGTTAGACTTCTTGGGTTTGTTTTGTTCGGTTTATTCGGTTAAATCGATTATAAACCAAATCCTATTCAAATCCTACGGTTTTTATAAAATCATATTCATTTGATTTATATGGTATATACCAAAACCAAACCATATTGTATATTTTGGTTCGATTCGATATGGTATGGTTCGGTTTTACCATATTGAATAGCCCTTATATTAATAAGGTCTATAATTTGTAATTGACGAAAGATTTATAGGGAAAACGGGTAAAAAAAAACCTGAGTTTTTCACAAAACATTTTAAAAAAAACTCAGCTTTATTAGTGGGATTTAAAGCCCTGACCTTATAAAATAATTGCAAATGCACCCTACCTTGACAAACCGTGAACTGATTAACGGTAATAAAACGCTGTGTTTTCTTAAAAGTAAATAACACAAATTTTTTTGATAGCCGTCTTCTTCTTTTCTATTAGGTCAAACACTGAAAATACTAAAGTTTTATTTGAAGCAGAGAAACTATAAACAACGGAAGATCTTCTATAACTAGGAATGAGGTACGTTGTTTGTTTTATTTAGAATTCATTGCAACTTTTATTTTTTGTAACTCAAATTTAATATTTTTGTATAGCTATGGTGTTGCGGAAGATGGTAACACAACTTTGAAGATTTCACAAACAATGCTGCAAAAGATGACCAAGGAAATAATGATAATGGTTGTGAAAGTGATACAGAACCAAATGAAGAATTGTTTGGTGTGCATATGCAAGAGGACAGTGATAGTGACAATGGAAATCAGCCTGATGAGATGATTTTCGTTCGAGTCGGCCAAGCTTTTAGCAGTAAAGATAGTTTCAAAAAGGCGTTAGATAAGTATGCTGTGGATATGAAGAGAAATATAAGGTATAAGAGATCTGAAGCTATTAAAGTAGGTGCTGTATGTGCAGAAGAAGGATGTCCTTGGAATATCTACGCCTCAATTAACAGTTCAAGTGAAAATATGGTTGTCAGAACTTTTGTTGGAAAGCACACATGCTCATGGAATGGTAAAGTTCAGTTTTAACTTCAAGAAAAATAGCTTATAAGTTCATAGATGAATTTAGAAGAAATCCTGATTTGGAAGCCGGTGAAATTGGGAACCGGTTGCGGGCTAATGATCGACTTTTAGTGTCGAAAGATAAATGTCGGGAGACACGAAGAATTTGTCTTAAAACGATTGCTGACGAATATGAAGAACAATTTACAAGGATGTATGATTATGTGGGTGCACTTAAGGAGTCCAATCCAGGTTCTACAATAATTTTCGGTACAAAAGCTAATGTATTTGAGAAGTTCTATTCTTGCTTTTATGCTATGAAAGAAGGGTGGAAAAATGGCTGTAGGCGCATTCTTCATCTTGATGGAACATTCATGAAAGGAAAAATAAAAGGAGAAGTACTCATAGCTGTTGGCCGAGATGCTAATAATAAAATATTTCCAGTTGCATGGGCTGTTGTTTCTGTTGAGAACAAACCAAACTGGGAATGGTTTATGACATTACTACAAGAGGACTTAGACCTTGGTCTAGGAAATGGTCTAACTCTTGTTTCAGATCAACAAAAGGGTCTAATAGCAGCAAAAGAATCAGTTCTTCCTTATTGTGAGCATAGAATGTGTGCTAGACATATATGGACAAACTTGTACAAGAAGTATGGTGATAAAACAGGTCTTTTACATATTGCATTCTGGAAAATGGCAAAAGCATATAATGTGAGAGTTTTTGAGAAAAGAGTAGACAATTTTAAGATTCTAAACTATGAAGCTTATGAAGATCTTATGCGATGGTATGCATGTCACTGGTCCAGGTATATATTAAGAATGCATTATTGTAGTTGTAAAGTAAAATAATTTAATATTTTATCTAACATTTAATCATTTTCTTGCAGGGCATTCTTCACAGGTTTTGCTAAGTGTGATGCTGTTGAGAACAATATGAGTGAATCATTTAATAGTGTTATCAAGGATGGACGATCTAAACCATTGGTTGGGTTGCTTGAAGATATTCAGATACATGTCATGAGAAGCAATGAAGGAAAGATGCGCATGATAGACGAATATGAAGGAGAGGTAACCCCAAATGTTAAAAAGACACTCGATAAAGAAAGAAAAAAGGTGAAAGATTACACTCCTATTTGTGGCGGAAGAGGTTGGTATGAAGTTGAACATGGTACAAACAAGTATAGTGTCAACGTAAGAAACGAAGTGTCTTGCACATGTCGCCAATACGAGGTCAGTGGTATCCCGTGCTCTCATATGATTTCTGCTTTATTGGCAGAGAATAGACGTACTGGTTTCTGAATGGCTTTCAATTCCTAAATGGAAAGTGTATTATGAAAACATACATAAACCTAACAATGGTATGGAGCTTTGGCCTATAAATAGAGATGTAACAGTGTTACCACCTTCTTTTAAAGAGTCTCGTGGACGGAAAAAAATCCTAAAAAGACGTCTTGAAGCATATGAAACTTCTGCCGGCAAACAAACACAACATGGAATTCAAATGGTATAATCATTTTTCCTTACTGATGTCTATGTATTTTTATTGAGTTATTGTTTCGAGCACGAATTCATGCTATTCTAAAATGTGTTGATGTGGTTTGTATTTTCAGACATGTAGCAAGTGTCTTCAAAAAGGACATACCAAGCGAACATGCTCAAATGAAATAGCTATTATTCCTCCAAAAAAGCCTCGAGGACGTCCATAAAAACGTCAGATGAGTGAAGAACAATCTGTGGAGACAGAACCTACACTTCAAAGCCAGCCAACACCCACGTTACATAGCCAAACAACACCCTTATTTCATAGCCAACCAAATGTTCCTATAGAAAGTCATGGTGTTTTCCATAGTTCATTAACATGAGACGACTATGTATGTGTTGGTCGGAGTGTTCGAGACATGAGTAATAACATCGTGTTACCTTCGTCACTTTTCAGAGTACACGAGAGAAACAAGTTGAGTGTTAGAAGACGTAAGTGATGAGAATTTTTCATTTTATTTTGTGATAAGATTATAGCAATTGGCAGTTTGTACGCTTATTATTTATTTATTTAATTTTTATTTTTTGAGGATAATTTGTGTTATAAATTATTAATTTTATTATAGTAGAAACCTATATGTTTTACCAGTTATATTATTCAAATTTCCATGACTTGGTCACAAAACCTTTCGTTTTTTTTTGTTTGTTTTATTGATCTATTCAAACACTACGTTTTATACTGTTAATTAGTTCACGGTTTGTTAACGTATGGGGTATTTGCAATTATTTTATAAGGTCAGAGCTTTAAATCCTACTAATAAAGCTGAGGTTTTTTTTTAATGTTTTGTCAAAAGTTCAGGGTTTCTTTACCCGTTTTCCCAGATTTATACATTAAAAATGGACGCCAAATTAAATTGGTTACAAATTTGTCATTTTATACAGCGGCAACAGTTCTTTTCGCACCAACCTTCTAGTTTATGGCATACTTTAGTTACCATGACGTGGTTTTTTGTATCATACTTAATTTGGCCTCCACTTTTCAATACTTTCATATATCTATCAATCTTTTTTTTTTGTTCAAAATATCTATCAATCTATATATAATACCAAACTCCATTTTTGTTTGTCGTTGACATTATCATTTTTTGTAGGAAAAAAATTTATAATTCGATTAAATTTATTACAATTTCATAAGTTAATCGACAAAATTTTCTTTTCTTTATAAAACATGACATCATGAAAATATTTTAGTAAAGAATATGTCTTTCCGATGCACTTTTTAAATGCATATGTTAAATGCAACTCTTTACTAACCATTGTAGTTATTGGTGTTAACAATTACAATTCTTCATTAACTAATGCAACTATCATTGCAACTCTTCACTTTCAATATAAGAAAGTGTAGATATTGGCAAATAGAGACAAAAAAATCAAAAGTAATTGTTAGTTTAAAAAGAGAGAGAAAAATTCATTGTTCATAAATCACTGAATGATGCATTTTTCATACCTCTTTTAATTTTTGAAGTAGACACCATTTTATATGTCTCTTTAATTTTCTGAACAACGCACATTTTCACATACCTTTAATTTATGAATGACCTTTAAATGCATCTGTTAATTTTGGGACGACATACTTTTTCACATACCTATTTTAATTTATGAAGGAAACACCATTCCATATGTCTTCTTAATTTTATGAACAACATACCTTTTTACACACATTTAATTTCTAAATGACCTGTAAATGCATCTGTTAATTTTTGAACGACATACTTTTTCATATACCTCTTTTAATTTATGAATGAAACACTTTTTCATATGCTTCTTTAATTTTCTAAATAATGCACCTTTTCAAATACTTTTATAATGTCTAAACGATACAATCTTTTAATTAATTAATACATTGAAGTGTTAATTAAAATCTTATCGTTAAGTTTATTTTAGTTATGCAATCTAACTGATATAATTTATTAGAGCAATAAAAATATAAGCTTATCAAAACACTAATGCAAAAATGTGTCATTTTGTTTCTTTTTTCAACCAAAACTTCTCTAAATACACACCCTTTCGGAAATTGCATTCTTTCATAAATGTATATATTGTTTGCAACTTCCGCATTTCTCTTTCATTGTTATTGTTCACCACTTCTGTATTTCTCTTTCATCATTAGTATACGCTACTTCAGTATTACTGACCGAAGTGATATAACTTCTTAAGTTTCTAGAGTGTGACATATATATTAAATACTATAATCGAACAAAATACCAAAGAGTTGATACGATCTCTTCTATAAAGTTATTGATTTAGAAAATATTAAAAACCTTATGAGACACCGAAGTGATGCAAACATGTCATAACCGAATAGGTACAAACATGTCTTAACCAAATAAGTGAGAATATATCGTCACCAAAGAGGTGCAAACATATTGTGACCGAATAGGTGTGCACATATTGTGACGAAATAGGTGCGCACATATTGTGATGAAATAATTCTGAAAGAATCGCCATCAAAAGGGTGCAGACATGTCATCACCGAAAGGGTGCAAACGGGTCATCACCCAAAGAGTACGAATGAGTTATCAACAAAGAGGTGCAAACGGGTCGTCATCTAAGGGGTGTGAATGGATCGTCACCCATGGGGTGTGAATGGATCATCACCCAAGGGGTGCAAACATATCGTGGCCAAAGAGGTGCGAACATATCGTGGCTGAAGAGGTGCAAATGTACCATGCATGAAAGGGTGTGAACGTGTCTTTGGATTTGCTCTTCTGTACAAGGAGGGTCTCAGATCTGTTAGGTTCTTGTCATGTCCGAAGAGATGTGAAAGTATCATGTACGAAGAGGTGTGAACGTATTATCACCAACGAGGTTCAAATATATCGTTACCGAATGGATGGAAATGTGTCATCACCGAAGGGGTGCAAATTGTTGTCACTGAAGGCATGAGAATGCATCATCACCAAAGAGGTGTAAACATAATATCACGGAAAGAGCGCGGTTGTAACATTACCAAAAGTGTGTAAATGTAAAGTTAGTAAAGTTACCGAAAGGGTGCAAATGTAATGTTACAGAAAGGGTGCAAGTCTAATGTCACTAAGAGAGTATAAAGCAAGAACCTTAAAAGTGACATCAAAGATTTGATGAGGTTGTTTGATAGTGGTTTCAAGTTAAACCACTATGATATGCGTTTATATAGCAAATTGACGAGTTCAATAATGGAATATCATTTGATTGTATGTTGATGACATGTTTATCTTTGGTACTAGTCTTAAAAAGTAAAGCTTGCAAAAACACATTGTTGTCCTCAGTTTTACAATGAAAGATATGAGAGATGTGGATGTGATTCTTGAAATTTAAATCACACATGGAAGTAAAAGCACAGCCGCGATTCCTAGACGTTAAATATAGTGCAGTATGTGAGTTGATCACTCACGGGGTTATTATCATAAATTTTGTCTGGTCTGAATGAGATGTAGCAGATCAGTTGATGAAATTATTAGCTAGAGATTTGGTAACTAGGTCTATTAAAGATTTAACTTTAAATTTCATTTGAAAATTTAAATTGTAAAATACCCAATTCCATTCTAATACAAAATTAGATGCTAAATCAGTGGGGGGGGGGGGGAGCCATACACTAAAGATTGAATGACATGTTTATATCATTGCAAGATATGTGCTTGGAAATGCAAGAAACATATATGTTGAAATTTTATTCTTAAAAGATACCGTGAAAAAATTGCATTTGCATGATTCAAGTTCCTAAAATGAATTATAATAGTGTCGAGTAATAAATTCTTATAACTTTTTATTTATGCATGAGTTTGATATATGTGAGGGAATATTGTTGGAAAGTAAAGTGAACCCTTGCATCCCTTAATACACTAAAATTCAACTTGAATAACAACAAAGAATCATAAACTAATTGTTAGAAAAAGATAGTGCTCCTTGTTCAAAGATCATCAAATATCTTTGACGAATCACATATACATTAAAACTCTATTTGTTATTCTTGTATATTGCCTTAGAACAATAATGTGTTTTGATTGTGTTATCATACAAATGGATGCGTGTAACCCAAGGTTTTGAATAGTCGAAATGCTCTTGAACAAAAATAAATTATGTGTGATTTAATCATTATCAAAGTTTATAATATACAATCATTTGATTACTGATCTAAATATATAATTAGTATTTGTAAATTTCATATACAATTAGTATCACTTCCCCCACAAACCGCATGGGTCCAAATCCTAGTAGTTATAAATCAATTAGTTTTTCCAAATTGGCAGCTTTTTACCTCATTGACAATTTTTCTAGTCAAAATTATTTCTTATTGGTAACATACTTTCTTATCTGCGGATGATTTAAATTTCTTTGGTAGTTTTGTTATTCAAATTACATAAAATAGTTTTTTGTGTGTCTATTCAGCCGCACTCTTTAGAAATTACTCATAAAAGAAAAAAATAATAATACTGGATTGACAACAACATGGCAGCAGTCTTTTAGGAGACTACTACTATAACACGTAAGAATCTAATCCTTAAAGACCAACAGTTACACTATGATTTTATTGAAAAAATTAAAGCTATGACAAAGCAGTTTTGGTTGTTATTTTGTGTAAAGAAAATAAATAAATGTCCAGATGAGAACAATGTAAACTCAGAAAGATAAAGCACTAGGGTAAAGGTGAGTCACAAGGAAACTCGTTTGAAAACAACCATTAAGAGTTGGTTCAATTTACTCAAGATTCGCCTTAACATCAACTGTTGTTGGCTAAGGACAAGTCGCTCATATATGTTCTTTCTAGTAATGTATTGCACTTTTGGTGAATAAATTCAACCTAAAGTAAGAAACTAAGTTGTTAATTTATTCTCAGCATTAAATTTAATAATAGGCGACAACAATCAAAAGATCAATCAATATCTATGATTAGTTCGATGGATCATGAATCCCCTTTGACACCATGACCTAACAAGATAATTATTCAGACATGGAGAAATAAGTCACAACTATAGTAGATGAAGAAATCATGTCTAAATCAATGATAAAAAGCAAAGAAATTTAGAAATCTTACAAAAGAATGTAGAGATTCTTCTCCTCTAAGGTTACTAAGTGATAAAGCTCTTCAAAAATCTCCTCTTCAAGAGAATAAAGTGAAATATGATATGTTGCAGGTATGAGGCATTTCCTAGGTGAAAATAGAGTCTCTAGGTAAAAATCTTGTATTTAGTAAGTTTCTTTAATTAATTTGTATGAAGGAAGCAACTGCTTCATTGTTGCTTGTTTGCTCCACATCAAACAGACCAGTGCTTAATAATATGTGCATAACTTTTTATTGTACATATAGATTGACCTCAAACTCGTGGCATTGAAAAGTTAACTCATTTTTTGAGTCCAAATTCCAGTTTAATCTATTCAGTGTGAACATCTTCATACATCTCAAAGTTCTGACATTTATGTATCTTAATATGCTTGTCTGCACTCAAAATTGCTCATTTCCTCCAAAGCACCTTAATCTCCATCCAAAGTATTATTCTGACTTGAAATGACTCAGATATAACTAGAAGAACTCGATAATGACTGGAAAATACTTAAGATAATAGATTGTGTCAAAAACATGACACATCAAAAGAGTTCAGGACAAAGATCTGGGTATGTTACATTAATTTCTTGGTCTCTATGCTCAGTTTCACCCTGACGGATTGTTCTTAAACCAAGAGAAATATGCTGAGGATCTTCTTCATATTACTAGAATGTCAAGCTGTTCACTTGTGGCTACACCTCTACCTCCACCTCTACCTCTGCAGTTGAAAAGAGTTCCAGACACATCAACTTTATTTCTTGAACCAACTTATTTTAGAAGCTTGGTTGGTAAGCGTCAATATTTGACGCTCACGAGACTTGATTTTCAGTTTGTGGTGAATTACATTTTCCAAAAGATGCACTTACCAACTTTTGATGAATTCAATTTACTCAAGTGTGGGTTAAGATATCTCAAAGTAACAACAAGTCTTGGCATTTCATTTCAAGCTGACACAGATTGCACTCTCAGGACATATAATAACAATGATTGGAGAGGTTTTCCGAATACAAGAAGGTCAGCAAGAGGTTTCTGCACTTTTTAGGCTCCATTTAATCTCATGGTCTGCTCAGAAACAAAATTCAGTATGAAAATTTCCATTGGAACTTAGTATAGAACTCCTTCTGATACTGAAGCAAAAATCATTGGGCTGGCTAATCTTCTTAGAGAAATTGGAGTACCACAACCTTTACCTCCTGAGTTATACTGAGACAATCTATCTGCAGTTTATCTCTCAACCCCTCCAGTGATGCATAAGAGGTCTAAACATTTTGAGGTTAACTTCCATTATGTTTGGGACAAGGTGGTGCAAGGAACACTTGTAGTTCATCACATCTCATCACCTTATCAGTTAGTGGATATTTTCACAAAATCATTACCAATACAAAGCTTCAATGATCTAAGGTTCAAATTTGGTGTGGTTTGTTCACTCACACAAAGTTTGAAGGGGCATGTTAGCAGTAAAAGCAAGGAACAAAGGTCCAAAAGAAATCACTCTAAAGATAACTCTAAAGAGGACATGCGAATATGCCTATAAGAAAAAGTTACAAAGGTTGAAACAAGTTTCACAAAGTGAGCCTCTCCAAGGAAGGAGGTGAGAAAGCCCATTCTCAGCAACATGACAACAATGGTAACTGATCTCTTGGAAATGAAAACAAATAAGAATGCAGAGGTGATCCTACAATGTACAGAAAAGCAAAGCCAATAGCAATTCAGAACATATTTGATTTTCTTGGATGCAATGGTGAGATGGATCACTAAACACAGCTGTTTATCTTGCTAGGGTTTTCAGACTATTGTGTACATAACAAAGAGAATTTAACAGTTTACTTTAAGCAAGAAATGAAATGAAGATGTTCACGCTTCTTCTCTGTTTTCGTGTTCTTTAAGCTATTTTCTGTTTTCTTGGTGCAACTAGAAGAATATAACTGCACCAATGATTCATGCAAATTAAGCAAGTAGATTGTGACATGGCTTGGAGATTCTTTGGTATTCTTTTCTTGTTCTACATCAGATTGGTAGATTCACAGAAAATCAAACAAAAAGGAAAAACAAGAAAAATTATGTTGGGAACAAAGTTCCAGAACTATACCAAAACTTACTTGAAAGTTGGTTTTGAATACAAACAGATCTATACAGCAGCCAAATTAAATTCTAAAACTGTGAAACTAAAACCTAAACCATTAAATCTCAACCACCAAATAAAAATATGTCCAATACACAACAAAAGATAAGCGAGTGAGGAGACAGAGTGAGCAAACAGTAAATTTTGGTTTTCTATTTCATTGGTTTACTAAATAGAAAACGGTTAAAATTATACATTGGCTCATCTTCAAAACAGAGTTTCCTTCTGTTAGCACACAAAGATCATATACACAACATTAGTAAAATATAAACATAGAAACATCATCTACCTTTTCAAACCATCATTTCAAAAAGTGAACTGTCATCTTCAACGAGGAACCAACTCATTTATCAATGAATCATTGACAGAAACAGGAACAGATTTAATCGGAGGTAGACACATCTCTGAACCCTCATATACTGGTGACTGAGGTAGCTGTAAAATGATAGAGTTACCCGTGAGCATCGAGATAATTTCGGTTATATCTGGACGGTCATCTGGATCAGTTTGAACACATAATAGCCCAATATGGATGCATCTAACAACTTCATTACTCTGATAGTTCTTTCCCATTTCCGCGTCTACGAGTTCTAGTGGTGACCCGTTCCTCCAATGCTTCCAAGCCTACCACAATGATCACTAAATTAAACCTTCAAAACAACAAGGTTACAGAATCAAGAAAGTTGACAGTTAGCTATTTATGCTCACATGTGTGACCAAACTCTTGCCGGAACCATCGATCTCGTGGAAGTTGCTGTTTCTTTTTCCACTAATAATCTCGAGAACCAAGACTCCAAAACTAAATATATCAGATTTCCTGGAGAATTGCCCATGCATCAAATACTCTGGAGAAATGTAGCCACTGTTACAAAAAGAAATATATATATATATATTTATATAATTGAGTTTACCGTTGAAAAAAAAAAAGATAATATAACGTAAGAGATTGATAGGAGATAAAGGGGCAAAAGATTTTTTTACTGGGTTCCGACGACTCTCCTTGTATCGGCTCGAGATTGGTCCATCTTCAAAATCCTGGCCATTCCAAAATCTGCGACTTTGGGTTCCATTTCAGCATTTAAGAGAATGTTACTAGCTTTAAGATCACGGTGTATGATCTTGAGAGGCGAGTCATGATGAAGATATAGAATTCCCCTAGCAGTCCAGAGAATAATCTTGTACCGTTTAGCCCAATCAAGCTGGCATTGCTTTGTAGGTTCTGTACAAGTCAGTAACTACGAGATTAAAACCCCAAATTTCAAGAACTGCAACACAATAATCATTATAACTTCAAAATGTTTATCAGAGTGTCAATAGTAAAATACCAAACAAGAACTGGTCGAGGCTTTTGTTGGGAACAAACTCGTAAATGAGTATCTTTTCTTCTCCTTCCATACAAAACCCTAGGACTCCAACCAAATTTCTGTGCTGAAGCTTTGCGACGAGACTAGTCTCATTCTTGAACTCTTGAACACCTTGTGCTGATTCTTTAGACAGCCTCTTCACAGCAATTTCTGACCCATCTTGAAGTAAACCCTACAAATTATATGGAAGGCATATAAATTAGATCACATGCACACAGTTGAAAGCGAAATATCAAACATGGAAAAGTAAGATCACCTTAAAAACTTCTCCAAATCCACCTTCACCAAGCATGTTTCTCTTGGAAAATGTACATGTGGCATCTTCAATCGTCTTCAAATCGTATTGCAGTGGGTTTGTAGGTACTTCTGCAACACATATACATTCTTATAATTCGTAGAACACAGACAATTCCAAAGCCATGATGTTTATTTTTCCAGCCACTACTAACTTTTATGTCACTTAAAAGAGCATTTTGTAATCCCAACTTCATAAGCATTGGCTATTTGGTAAAAACTTTTATGTTTTTATGCATGTAAAAAGAACATGAGGAAAAACATGAATCAACTCACTTGGAAAGACAGGTGGTGGGTTAGACCTTCTCCTTCTGATAACTAGTACAGCTACTATGGCAGACAGTATACCACAGATAACGACGATGGGAACCACAACCGCCACAAACAATACCGTTGAGATTCTGTTGCTATCTAGTTTATAAGAAGAAACTATGTCATTCATTGATTGAGAATCTGTTTAAACATATTAATAATATAACAGAACGATGGTTGGTAGTTTTTGAGAAATTCTTGCAGTAAGTGTTTTTTTTTTTACCTTTTTTGTAGATGGGTGTCTTCGTTTGATTAAAAAGTTCGCTGAATGGATAAAGATCCCACCGGAAGAAACAGCTTGGGTATGCAATGACGACTCCTTGCCACCTACGAAAATTTTCGTTCCCCAAATAATCACCAACACTTTTTTGAAGACAGGCCAAACACTCCGTTGAAGGTAGATCCTGAGTGCATTGCATTAATCCATATAAAGCCTGGAACTGTGTCAAGGCTACTTTATTACTTGCGGTTTTGTTGCCCGTGTAAACTTCACCTAGCATAGGAACTGTTAAATCGCTAAATTTTTGGTCAAACTCCTTTAACTTGGAAAGCCCACTGCTGTGCTCGAAATAAATCGGGTCCATTTGGCGAGTTCCAAAAAACCAACGGTTAGAGTAGCGTACAAAACAAAGCGTTTTATATGGAAACCATATAAATCCTTCAGTCTCGTTAAGACAGTTATGTATTAACAAGTCAGACGCAACCTTGAGACACTCGGAGCATACCTCTTGGTCACTCCCATCTATGCACATTGCCATTGCATATACTCGGTCAGGAGACTTAGGATCATCACCCCTCGAACCATTGTAGAAACCTTTGGGCATCTTCACGTTAGCAGGAAGAGCTGAGAGGATGTTTTTTCGGTTAATAGCATATTTACTATCTTCTTTAAAAGACCCAGGGCCAATGCATCGTTGTGAAGAAACAACAGCAATTATGTTACTGAGGACAAACAAGAAGATCGATAAGGAAATCTTCTTGGCCATTCTGATGGTAAAACAATGCTTTGGATTAGTATATGCATCTCTTTACACTTCGTAGCATTTTAATAGCAGTTGAGTTCGCTCTGCAAGTTGCAAAACATAATTGTCAGTGGCAATATTTAAAGCTGAGTCAAACGATAGACAAAATCAAAGACCCAATCATAGCACAGACCTGATGTGTTTATGTTAATAAAAACACTGTTGAAGTTTCAAATATGTTCACTGATGTGAGATGCACCCAGACCCACACGATGTTCCTTGAATGATTCTCCTAAACTTCACACAACGAGAGAGAGAGAGTTATTATAGCATTGGTTTCGTTAATATAGAAAGTCTCAATCTTTTTAGTCAAATCAATGATTCAATCTACCCAATAGATTTACGATTTGATACCTTCAGTAGACATTCTTATTATTACTCTCTCCGTTTCATTTTAGTTGTCGTTTTAGATTTGGACACACAGATTAAGAAAACATTTAATTTTGCATATTTCCAAAATAAAAACACAACTACCAATACACCTAACCACATTTTAACCAATTGAAAAATAGATTAAAATAAAAAATCAATAAATTTTGCATTGAAACTATAAAACGACACTTATTTTGAAACGAAAATTTTACTCTACAACGACACTTAATCTGAAACGGAGGGAGTATTTTTTTCAGCAAATTGAGCAATCTCAACACCTAATATTTATAATACTTTGACACCATCAATATTTTCTTATTAGTTCTAAATATAAACAGTAATACAAAACCATTTTTTACCTGTGGCATTGTTGACAGAATCATTCAACTTGACTAAAAAAGAAACAATATCATTGTCGGCATTCACTTTCAAACCTACACGTGTTGAAATAGTTCCTCAACTGGTAAAGCGATGAGGGAGAACATCCACGCCTCTAGAGCCGAGGCAAGAAACACCAGGTTGGTAATCATCATTGATCCCTAAACATGTTAACCACATTTATGATCATAAAACAATGCTAATACCATTTAAAAAGGCCAAATACAATTTATAATAACAGAGAAATAGTAAAACGATAAACCAATCCAAACAAAGTTCCATGATACCAACCCATAAATCAAATTGGTTAAGTTATAAACACCTATTCTTGACAGTGTGACATGGTTCATGACCCCAATCATACGAGAAAATTCGTCCTTTAAGAGAGAAAGCGAATGCACAAAACCATTACTAAATGGTCAACCCAAAAATCGAATAAAGCTAAAAGCAGAAGAAGCGCAAGCCTAAAACCCTTCACAGAGCGTGGGAGAAGGAATGCGTTAAATATTTGGTTTGGAACCACAAATTACCGGTAAAGTAACTAACCGGCTTTGGTTATACACAATTATAGTTTTTTTTTTGTTTAATTATAAAATTACTATGATGAATTATCAAAATTAGATATACAAAAGAAAAGAAATTAAACAAATTTGTATTTATACTAACATTGCTTAATTTAACGTATTTAAATTAATTTATATCGATTAAACCAATGTATAATAGTTTAAACCGATTTGAATTGTATAAATCATTATAAATCGAATACTAAGAAAATCATTTCGGATGTGACCGAGTTGCCGCCTAGGCACCGCCTAAACCGATTTTTAGAACTTTGCAAAAAGAAAATGTGACATGGATTTTCTTAATTATGATATGACATAAAATTAATTATGATATAATTCAGTTATATAAATGAAATGTAAGGTAATACATAAATAGTCATTACTATGGTTACAAAACATAAGAAAATAAATAAATATTAGATGTGTTTTATTATAAATTTGCAAAATGGAAAAATTAATTCCAAAAATAAACTAAAAATATTCATTTGCTTACCGGAATTTTATCTTTTTTAATGTTTCAAATGAAAATTGTAAATGGTATGAATTTATTTATTTATTGTATTTAATATTTATGAATAAATTATTTTGTACACAGCTCATGTCTATGATTTTATTAAATATAATATATATATGGTAATTGTTTGTCAGAAACATAAATAGATTTGATTAAGGTTATCCTCTATATACTAAAGCACAAGTCACCTAACAAATCAAAATTTGACAAGTGGAAATTTTTTAAAAAATAAAAAACATTTGATTAAAAAAATCCATTGATTCCTAATTTTAAGCAACTACATTCTACTTAAAAAAAAATCTCATCTACGTTCAAAAGTAAAAAGCAGTTGACACTAAACTATTTTTCTTTCTCCTGTATATTTTAAATCTACTGATATTTTTCTATCTTCTTCATTAGCAAAAACAAAACCACATATTATTTTTCTTCTACTAAATTTTCAGTTTTGTTTTCCACCGGTTTCTTCATATCCTATTTCTTATTTTTTCTACACCAACTCAACACTTTTGTTGTTCATTCCCTAGATTAATAAAGTTCATCATGATAAGATTTTTGATCGCAGTGATTGATTACAGTTGTCTCTGAACCTCTTTCAAAGCATAAAGTGAATTGTGGCAATGAAATCATTATTTTAAACTGTAAAAAATTATAATAATAAATTTATTTGATTCACCAAAACCAAATTTCTACTAAGATACATTAAGTTTTTGTTATTTTAAAAGAAATCGTTGAAAGACTTAATGGATAAAATAAAGTATTTAGCTATATTTTATATTTTGGTATAAATTTTGTTTATCTTTTAAAGATTGGACAAACATGTACCATCTAATAATAATATGAGTTATTATTGTACTTTTAACTGTTTTATTTTAATTTAATAGTGTTAATATTAATGATTAAAAAAATTCCGATTAAAAAATTATGACAATGTTCAAATAATTTAAAGACAATAACTTGATCCGTGCATAGCCGGGCAGTAATACTAGTACTAACTAAATTGGTGACTCTGTGTCTATATGGACAAAAAAACTACTGACATCGAGCACCACATGAAAGCTTATGCGCCCTTATATTATGTGTCTGTATGGACAAAAAAAGTACTGACATATGCATGGATTCCTATCCTTGGAATAGGGTATTGGAAACATGTAAATCACTATAAAATAGTAAGAAGTAGATGAGGATTCAACAAGACACTTAAGGTTAATTTTATAGAGGAAGAGTGAGAATTTCTTGGTAGTGTTCTTGGAATCGCTCTAAGTCAAGGGTTAATGTACCATGAGATAGAGAGACATAAGCTGGATAGCTTAGTAATTTTTCAGCAACGATTGTTAGGGTGATAACAGAAATCATGTAAAGCTGATTAAGCAAGTCCTGCATGTAAAGAGTTTAGGTGATTTTTGATAAAGCAAAAAGTGTTTGATAAATATCCATTGTCTCTAATTTATCTTATGTCATACTTTATTGTGGTGCATCTTGCACTTACAATTGGTATCAGAACGGGTCACCGATACCTGGTGAGATCTGAAGGTGAAGATGGACACAATTTTTTCTATGCAGAAGGCAATCATGTTGAAGGCTGACCAATTTAGTCATTAGAAGGATCCCGTGAAGCAGTTGATTCGAGGAACCAATAAGGATGTGTGGACAGCTGTGGAGACTGGGTGGGAAGAGCTTACCACCATCAGATGGATGAAGCCCAATCCAAAAGAAGATAGGACCGAAGCAAAGTGAAGTGCGTCAAGGTATAATACAAGGCTCTGTCAGCGATTTTTGGTGTTACTGAGGCAGATTAGTTCCATCTGGTTCAGGGGAGTACATCAATTAAAGAGGTGTGGGAGATCCTGCTGAACTCGTTTGAAGGAGATGAGAGTGTCAAGAGGACATGACTAGACCATCTCGAGTCGCAGTTTAATAATCTTAGGTGGACTGATGATGATATTGTGGCAAGGTTCAGTACGAGACTCAGTGCTATGACGCATGAGCATATGTACTTGGGAAGAATTACAAGGATAAAAAGTTAGTAAAAAAACTGCTCACAAATACTTCATATGATAAGGAAGAGCGGGGAACAAGCATACTTTGGAGAACGCAGTACAAAGGAGAATTGTATACAGCATTTCAGAAGGATCAATCGCTCCCGAAAAAGAATCTGGTGATTCTCTCCCAATTGGTTGGATTATAGTTGCGATGATTTACTTCACGTGCGAAGTCTCTGGTTCAAATCCATGATGGCCCAGTTGCAACAAGGAAAAGAATATAAGAAGGATATAACTCCTTCATGCATGCTCCACTTGACTCTTACATAGATTATTGTCCTTGTCAAGTTGATTATCCTTTACGATATCTTAGTCTTCTCTCCTAATAACCGTCTTTGATCATTCAATAAATGTCTTTCAAATAAATCATCACTGAATTTGTGCATAATTCAAATTGCACGTGCAAAATTCAGATTAAACATGCGCGTATGAGTGAAGTAGAAGAAAAAAAGGAAGCTGCATAAATCATCGGCTCCATGAAGTTCTCCCATGACGTGTTAAATCTCCCCCTATTTATCTTAGTTTGGTTTCAAATTCTTCGTAGGATTCAAAGTTGCATTATAGGTCTTCCCTTTAATAGATTACTCTCTATTAATCTTAATTATTTTTAAATCTCTGCCAATGCATTACTTTGATCATGTCCTATTCTGCTTGCAACTACAACTGGTAAAGGAAAACTAAATGTAGCTTGAGTCAACATAATCAAATATGTTCCTTCTTCATGTGAGAATTCTTGAGCAACCAGTCATCTTTTGTTTCCATAACAGCATGATTCTCACCAGTCGTTCATCATTATATTACTCCCCTGCTTGAGCCACATCTTAACCAAAAAACTAGTCAGAAGATTCTATTTGCTCTGTAAACCCAAATTGATAGCTCATCCCACCATTATCTGTTTCAACCAAATTTTATTCAGTCTTAGACCTTCATGGCTGAATTCTTGAATGAATTTGAATCAGTTACATTTGACATATAGAAAAGTTAGTTGGCGTTCGTTCTGCACTTCTAGATTCTGGGTTGAATTTTCTATAACAGTTGTAGTCTATGTAACAATCTGGTTGTTCACTATGTAGCAGATGCAGCTTTATTACTCATCCTCCTCAAGCTCTTTGTTTATAGTCAAATTGTCTGCCAGCTTGCACTGCTTCTTTGTCTTCTGTTCCATCTTTAAAACTGCTGTAGGTTCTGTTGGATCAAAACTTTTTTTCTTGTCGTTGAAAATAAGCTCTACCATATAGATTTGTAAAACTTCTGTAGACACGATTAAGGATCCGTGGAAACCAATTGGATGAATGACTATAAAAGATAAAAACAAATAGAGAAAGCTAAAGCAGGAGAAACACAAGATTAAATTTGGGGTTTATGTAGAGCATCGGTTAAGTAAATAATCGGCCTTGCTTTGGTTATTTACAAACAAAATCCCTCTAGCTTCATCAATAACCAAACATGACAACAAGATACCAAAGAAACAAAATTCAGTGAAAAAGATAATATTGCCTTTAACGAGCTTCTAGTTCTGTGATCGAAGCATCATTGATAGAACAATGACTTGGTTTTCCGAACGAATTTGAGCCCTCAGCTTCCGAATCTTGGTCTCGGATACATTGGGAGAAAAATACAGGTGCACGAGGCACTGGCATTGTGATCGTGTTACTAGTGAGCAGCAATATGATTTTAGACATCATAGGACGATCTTCAGGATCTTCTTGAACACATAAAAGTGCGATATGAATGCATCTTGTAACTTCATCGCTCTGATAATTCTCCCCCAAAGTCGAATCCAAGAGTTCTAATGCTGAGCTTTTTCTCCATACTCTCCAAGCCTAAAATTATTATATGATTTTATCAAATAAAGATCCATACTCAGATTATCATAGTGGTAAAAGAGACCAAAAATACTAACATGTGTGACTAAATTGCTAGTAGATCCATATGTTTGGTTGAAGCTACTATTCATTTTGCCACTTATGATCTCAAGAAGGATGACTCCAAAGCTGTAGACATCGGATTTCATTGAGAACTGGCCATGCATCGCATACTCAGGAGCCATGTAGCCGCTGGAAATAGCCAAAATGGAAGTAAAAGTATCATAATAAAATCGGGTTTTATGATTTGTATAGAAGGATCTAAGGATATCCATTATTCACAAGTTTAATAATAAGAAATATATGATAAAAAGGTATTTGCTTCAAAATTTCAATACTAACCTATTATTTCAAAAAAAAAAAACTATTATTTCTCTTTGGTCAAGAAAAAACTTATTATATTCAAAAGTTCACCGAGTCTAATATAATCATCCAAAATCACAACACTTACAAGGTTCCAGCTATCTTGCTGGTATTGGCTCGAGTTTGCTCCAGGCCAAAAATCCTTGCCATGCCAAAATCCGCTATTTTAGGGTTCATATCATCATCTAAAAGAATATTACTTGCTTTGAGATCACGGTGTATGATTGTGAGCCTTGAGTCTTGATGAAGATAGAGAATTCCTCGTGTAATCCCTCCAATGATATTGTACCTTCTTGTCCAATCTAGTTGTCCTCTCTTTATCGGATCTGCACATCAGATTATGGATACAATATTAACAAGACGTCTAGGTTTCGAGAAGGAAAAGATATATCATGAAAATTAGGTAATATTGTATTAGAAACAAACCAAAGAGGAAATAATCAAGGCTTTTGTTGGGAACAAACTCGTATACAAGTATTTGTTCATCTGCTTCCAAGCAAAAACCAAGAAGCCTAACAAGATTCCTATGTTGAAGCTTTGCCACAAGAACAACCTCATTCTTGAACTCTTGTTTGCCTTGTCCGGAATTTTTCGATAGCCGCTTCACCGCAACTACAGTTCCATTAGGTAGTGTTCCCTACATATCAATAGTCACAAAACATCTTCTTAGTTGTTAGTTTTTTTAAAGACAAACAAGCAATAATTGATTGACATAGAGTTAATATATACTCTGTAAACATCACCAAATCCACCCTGGCCGACTTTGTTGTTCCTTGAAAATTTATCAGTTGTTGCTTCAATTGTCTTGAAATCAAATTGCAGCGACTGTTGACCTGTGATATCATCATCTGCTGCAACAACATATACATGATGTTACTAAATATACATATACTCTGCTCGATAATAGATACATTACTAAATCTACCTATACTCTGCTTGAACATGGCAATGTGAAAATGGTAAAATTAACTCACTTTCAAGCTCAAGTGCTTTGTATGACTGTCTTCTCTTCAGAACAACTAAACCTAGGGATAACAGCGCCATAAGTATGAGTGTAGAGACAACAATCGTCACTATAACTCCTGTCGAAATCGTTTTCCTCTCTCGGGTAGTCGCCTCTAGAGGAGGGGGCGACGCTGGAGGAGGAGGAGGCGCTGGAGGTTGAGATTCTTGAGGTACTTGAGAGCTTCTAGGAGGAGAGGATATGTTATCGAAAGCATCAAGATATGGATAAGACTCAAACCGAAAAAAGCAAACTGGTCTCCTAATGCTACCCCCTTGCTTCCCACTACAACAACCTTGGTAGGTACGAACATTGGCTTGAAGACAGTCATAGCATTCTCCTGAAGATAGCCCCGGAATACACTGCATCAGCGCGTATATTGTCCGGAAATCAGACAAAGGAGCTATATCCACTGCATAGTGTTTGCGTGCAAGAGACGACATTACAGTAACCGTTAAATTGGAAGATGCTGATATTAAGCGCGTCATCAAAACTTCCCATATTCTGTTATATTCTGCGAGATCTCCAGTGACATCTGAAGATGACGAATCTGTTTGAACTGGCTCTAAATCATTCTGGTCGAGAAAAGAATGGTTAGAGTAACGAACAAAACAGAGCGTCTTGTCGGCTCTCCAGTAAAATGAATCGGTCTGGATCGGACAGTTTTTTAGCAAACCGTCAGACGCGAGTTGGATACAGTCTGCACAGGTCTGTCGTTTAGCCCCTGGGATGCACATCCCTAAGGCATAGATTCTTTCAGGACCTTCACCGACCGAAGCGTTGTACATGCCGTTTCCAGAACTGACGTTGGAAGCAAAGGTTGAGAGAATGAGACGACGGTTTATATCGTAAGTGCTGTTTGGTCTGAAAACCATCGAGTCCCCACAAGTTTGTGCAGATATTAAGCCGAAGCTAAGGATAAGGACAAAACAGAGGATTGGCAAGAGATTGTCCGAAGTCATTTGGAGGGATTGACTTCGCTCAGATTAGATGTTGCAGGTCTTGCAACTTGAATGTAAATAAAGACAAATCTTTTTAGTTTTCTGTCAACATTTGGGATTACAATATTGATTCCGTCAAAACAACATGGTGTTTAGAATTTTCGTCAAGTACATAGTATATATTATATTACCGACGTATATCTTGAAGTCAACTTTAAAAACAACAAAATATATCAGAAAATTCAACTTGATCAATGTTTGAAATTCGATAAATGTTTTGGAGTATTTTATAAACGCCGCCTTAGATATACCATCCGTGAATAAAACGGCCTAGCTTATTTCGCTTATTTCGCAAATTTTTATAATTTTCAAATCATCAATTTAAATTTATTATATTATTTAAAATTAACTAAATAAGTAAATTTAACTTATTTATTATATTTTCCATGATTTTTGATAATTTTATTTATTTTTCATATTATTATGATTTTGACCAAAGAATAATCAATTTAAACTTATTATATTATTTAAATTAAATTAAATAAATAAAAAATAGTATAGAAATCTAAATATTCTCTTTAATCTTAAATAATTTTGCCTATTTTTCATGTTCTTATGATTTTGAGTGAAAATTCATCAATTTAAATTTATCCTATTATTTCACTTAATTAAATAAATAAAAATAAAAATTATGATAAAAATAGAAATAGTATATATTTGATTGCAATTTACATGATTTTCATATTCATCAGAATATGGATATGTAGTTATAAGATAAAAAAAAATTATCTATATCTTAGAGTTTTTTGTTTCAAATTACCTAAATTTATAGATATATTTTGAATAAAACTCTAACTTTATTAAGTAATATAGTATATTTAACAATGTAAATAAATATACAAATGTCTTTATAATTTAGAATGTTTACAAAATTTCTTATATTATATTTCAGAATGTTTTGAAATTAATTTTTATTGTTGATTAACTATGTACACAACTAAAGTATACCTCATAATTAATATTTGTTAATGGACAAAAATTAATATTTGTTAAAAATCCAAAATAAATTTATAATATATTCCAGTAATATAATAGAATCTTTTAAAACTTACTATGTTCTTAATTTGATATAAATACTAGACATATATCACAATTTATATATGGTAGTTTCTTTTCAATTTTTTCCTATAATGTAATAAAATTTAATATTATATTGTTTATATTGGCCCATGTTGGATTAAATGTAAAAAACAATATCATAAATGTATTTTTTTTCTTTTGATCTTATGAATTTTATGTATATTCAGATGTTATGAAGTAATTTTCAACAAATTTTAAATTGTTGAATAATTTTTTTATGAATCTCAATTTTTATATTTTCACTAAGTGTATAAGTCTTTATTTGTTATCTTGTTAGTTTTTGTTTCGTAGACTGTATATTTGAAATTCATGAATTTTGTATATTATACTGTATATTATTCTTTAAATAATTATTGTTGAAAATTTGATTTTAAGAATTGGTTAGATTGAATATGATCTAAGTTTTCTTGTATATTCTAACGAAGCTAGAATTTGATGCGTTATAATCAAGAAAAGTGTCTTAAGTGTACCTAAAGCTTGATAACGAGATATAGCCCCAACTCGATGCTATACCTTGTCTAGATAATCTGTCATAACCTATTCTTCCTTTTATCTTATGTGACATTTCAGTTAGAATATGTTTCCTACATACTCTACTGCGTTCTGCGAAAGGTAGGATACATATTCTAGGTAAATCTGAAATATATGGAAACTTCCATATGGAAACTTCCTTTTTCAGTTATTGAGACGGTGAATCAAAGAGAGAATCCTCCCATTATTTTTCGGATTTCCCGAGAATATGTAATCTACCTTACGTACATACTCTACTTTATTGTACGTAAGGTAGATTACATATTTTCGGGAAATCCGAAAAATATGAAAACTTCCATATTCAGTTAGAGATGTTTCCTAAATCTAAACTAAATCTATCATAAATATTTGAAAGAATATTTTCTCCTCCTCCCACAATATTTTCTCTTCGTTAGCACTTTAGAGAACTGTCTATGCAGAATGCATTAAACCAATAGCACATTAGAGTTTTAGTTTATTTGGGGTTTAGGGTTTGTTTAGAGTTTGGATTTATTTGGGGTTTAGGGTTTGTTTAGAATTTGAGTTTTTTTGGGGTTTATAGTTTCTTTAAGGTTTGTTTAGAGTTTGGGGTTTAGGGTTTGTTTAGGGCTTGTTTAGAGTTTGGGGTTTATTTGGGGTTTAGGGTTCATTTAGAGTTTGGGTTTATTTGGGGTTTAGGGTTTGTTTAAAATTTGAGTTTATTTGGAGTTTAGGGTTTGTTTAGGGTTTGTTTAGAGTTTAGGGTTTATTTGGGGTTTTAGGGTTCTTTTAGAGTTTGGGTTGGGGGTTTAGGGTTTATTTAGAGTTTGGGTTTATTTGGGGGTTTAGGGTTTGTTTAGAATTTGGGTTTATTTGGGGTTTAGGGTTTGTTTAGGGCTTGTTTAAAGTTTGGGGTTTATTTGGGGTTTAGGGTTCGTTTAGAATTTGAGTTTATTTGGGGTCTATGGTTTGTTTAGGACTTGTTTAGAGTTTGAGGTTTATTTGGGATATATGGTTTGTTTAGAGTTTGGGTTTATTTGGGGTTTAGGGTTTGTTTAAGGCTTGTTTAGAGTTTGGGGTTTATTTTGGGTTTTAGGGTTTGTTTAGAGTTTGAGTTTATTTGGGATTTAGGGTTTGTTTAGAGTTTGGGTTTATTTGGAGTTTAGGGTTTGTTTAGAATTTGGGTTTATTTGAGGTTTAAGGTTTGTTTAGGGCTTATTTAGAGTTTGGAGTTTATTTGGGATATAGAGTTTGTTTAGAGTTTTGGTTTATTTGGGGTTTAGGGTTTGTTTAGGGCTTGTTTTGAGTTTCATTTTTTTGTTTTTATGAGTTTTTTTTTTCGTTTTTCAAATGTCCATTTTTTAATTATTAATTTATATTAATAGATTATTTTGTATTTTAAATTAATTTGGTATAAAAAGATATTATAAGGGTATTATAGTATTAAAAAGAATCAAAATCTTAGTTTCCTAAAAAATTATCTAAAAATCTTATTGAGACAAATCAAAATTGAAAGTGTCTCTTTTTTCCAATTTTTCCTTAAAATAATAAAAGATGAAAACTTTTGGATGATTTGTTAATTTTTAAAAAGTAATGCTTGTTCAAAACTAGTGTTACGTGTGAAATGATCAACACATGTATTTATTTGGAGTCTTTCAAGTGCAAAAAATGGTGTTGTTTGTGATATTTTGATTTCTGTATAATTTTTAATAGATATTTTAGTGCTAGTAATATATATATATAATGTTTTTCCTTGTTAGATTTGTGATTTTTTTTTACAAACTTGATTTTAAAATTTAGATTTTTATTATTTGTAATAGTTGGTTTTAATTTTCTATAGTTGTTTATTATTTTTATTAAACTTGAGTTTGATAACCAAAAAGAGAAAAATATAAGTAAGATTCTCTCTTTTTTGTTGGTAAGAATTTCGTGAACATGAAAAAATAATATCATAAATAAATGTTTTTACTTATATTCAAAATTTATATTGTAGAATTATATTATGTATTTTCACTAAATTATTAACCAGTGTCCAGATATTTTTCCATACTCAAATTATATTATACATCTTAACTAAACTTTATGGTTTTGATTTTTATATTTTCAAACTCATTGTTGTAAAAACAAATGTTTAGATTATGTATAAATAATTAGTTGGGGGTTTCATAATTTTTTTTCTTGTTAATTTTTTATGCTTAAACTTGGTGACCTAAAACGAAGAAAATAAATTTGTGAGATTCAATTTTATTGTTATTGTTTTCCTATGTTTTATGAAATGTAAAAACACAATAGATTAAATAAGATTCTTTCTCTTTTTTCTTATTAATACTAGGTTGTCTTTCGCGCTACGCGCGGATTCTTGTGTTTAATATTTAAAATTTATTTTTAATACCAAATATTATTGAATTAAAAATAATTAATAGTATATTTTTATAATTGACAATTTTTTATTTTATATTTATTACCTCTGTGATTCATTATTTTAAAAATAAAAATGAGGTTATATATACACTAATTGATAGTTTTTTCACTATTTACGGGGAACTATAAATAAAAACAAAAATACATTTTCATGATAAAAAGAATAAAAACTATTTTTTTAATTAAATTTTATTTTTGAAATTTTGATATTTTAAAAATATTTATTGTTTATTCTTTTTCTAATTACTCAACTAATATAACTAATGATTTATGTTCATTTTCAATCAATTCAACCAATGTTTCAAAAGTAGTTAGTCATATAGTAATATATAAAAATTAATATTAATTCAGAATTAATATATTATTTTATATACAATATTTCATAGATTGCATATAATTTGGAAATCATTCTGTTTCGCTAAAATACAAAACTCTTCAGAAATTGAATTCTTCATTTTTTATTTATGTTGTAATTTTCTATATTTGAAACACATAGGAGTTTTACCCGTGGTATATGCAACATTTCTACATTGTGTAGGTTTTTATACAATTACTTGTATCATGTTTTATATAGTAGTGTATATCTTCTTGTTGCTTGTTTTCTTAATTTGAGAGATAGGGAGTTGATATGTTGTTGTTTATTTGCCCAAACTCTTGACAAATTGAGTATCTAGCTGTGGTACTGGAACAATGCTTACTTTCGCAAACTCAAATCTTTTCCAACAACTAAAACTGGATCATAAAGTAGCGATGCAAGGTTTTATAGAAACTACCAAAAGCTGTGATCTTCATAATTGAAGATCTAACCGAAATTCATATACTTTCTGAAAGTACATGACAAATTATCCCCTTGATCTAATTCATATTAGGATTTGGTTCACAGAATGTATCAATTGGTTAAGTAAAACCTGGATTGAAGATTATGTCACTACATTATGGTACTTTCTTAGCAAAAAAATATCATGACTAAAACAAAATGCCAGTCCATAAACTCGGAGGCTTATTATTCTGCTCATACAAAGCAACCAGAACTACATTGAAGGAATATTGGTCTCAAACTCCTTCTGGTCATATGGAATATCAAACTCCTGAAAAGAGTCTTTTCTCCCAAGTATAAAACCTAATATTGAAACTCTAGTTCTCTCTAAAGATAATATTTGGAACATTTATATCAACTGTCAGACTTAACATATAGATTAATATTGATAGATACCTTCTCTGAGGTTTCACACGGCCTTGCCCTCTTCAGACACGGTTAAAGTCAACATTTTGATATTACATATGACCAGTAGGAGTCTGAGGGTTCCTTAAGATAGCAGCTAAAACAATGTTTCAAGATAAACAAAATTGTTCATATGTAAAATAGTCAACATGTGTTGTTTGGAGAACCCAACCCAATAGAACCTGAAGATGCAAAACGATGAGGCCCGACAGATGGGTTAGCCATCCATCCTGAAAAAGTAGCACTTGAGCATAAAACAAACGGATCTACACAGTATTATTGAGGACACCACCCATAAAATTATTTGTAAGAGGGTCAGAAGCTAGCGCACTGTTCGGTTGGTTGCAAGTATGGTCCGTAAATAGAGATCTGATGCCATGATTCTTACATTCTTGAACTGCCTGCCAGTTTAAACTTTGAGAAATTCCAATAAATACCTAGTTTTAATCATTTGACAAAATGTGTTTTGGACTACAAAAATAGAAAACAGAAAATTATCAAGCACCTTTTGTTTTGTTAGAGTATGCAACCTTGAAGTCCTCAAACCAGGAAACTGAATTTTGTCGCAGAAAAGGGGACTAGCCTCTATCAGCTTCTTTAGTTCACGAAACATGCACCCACCCCCTTGCCAACTTTGTATCCCTGTACGTGGAGAGTTGCGCACTGGCTGGCTCTAGAAATTGATGTGAGAATGAATAATAATTAATCTCAATAATACCTACAAATGTTGTAAGGGGTCATAGTTGTGTGAACCTTTCCAGTGTCAAAGGTAGGGTAATTTCCTGGAAGATATTCTTCAAAGTAACGCATGCTGAAGTAATAACCAGACTCCAATTACAATCTGTGGTTTTATTTTATTTCTCAATTCCCAAATTTGCAGGAATATTGGTGGAAAAATGAAAAATAAAGAAGACATGTGATCAGTTTTCTTGTGATTCTCTTCATCGAGAATCAAGTTCCTTGTTGAGACAAGTCATTACTGCACAACTCTGTGAACGATATCAACGCACATACATCAAAAGATATACAACCAAACACTATTAGAAGAAGCATAAATCAAGAACTACAGTTAATTAGATAAAGATTAAAAAACTGAAAGTGTTTAAAGTTGTGAGACCTAGCTACGTCTCCGTCGCCGTCATCAGCACAAGGATCCGCCTCAGATTTTTCCAATCTTTACTTCCTCTTTGGTTCAAGGCTCTGCAACTCTAATCTCAAACCACCATGGAGGCCGCTCCCTAGTCTAGGTGAGAAGATCACTGGGTTTCAACGCTTAATACGCTCAATATAAATCCTCCCTAGTCTAAGTGAGTTTCATTCTGAAAAAGGTGAAAGAGAAGGGATATGCGTATATATATATATATATCAAGGGTAAAAGGATTTATGAGGTGAATTGAAACGCCTAATCGTTTCCGTATCCAGTGATTTAGAGGTTTAGAAATGAGTGCGTCGTAGGGTTTGCAAAAGAATTGCTGACATGGCCATTTAATTGTTGTGGAAGAGGTTGTAACGGTGGTGAACTGCTATAAGAGTGTGACGAAGAAAACTATGGGGTCTTATTGAATGAAAGATTTGAGAAGATTTCATTTTTTTTTCAAATCCCCTCTTATTGTATTTAGAATTTATAAATTATATGTGAAATTCAAGCTTATTGGATTAGTCATTTATATAAATTCTTTCAAATTTCAGCTTATTAAAAAATATGGATTTTGCCATAGTGAAAAATAGTGAATCAAAATACCACCTCATATGATGGTATTTGAATTTTTTTCAAAAAATAAGAATAATCTTCACATTCTTAAAAGAAAATTAAACTCATTGAGATAAAAAAATAAAATTTTAAATACTTTTATATATTTATATATTTCATAAAAAGATAAATACTTTTAAATATTTAAATATTTTTATATATTTATATATTTCAAAAACTCTGAAAATTCTTCATAAAGAAAATTAAACTGTTTGAAATGAAAAAATATATTTGAAAATCAATTTTTAAAAACTTTATATATTTATATATTTCATAAAACGATAATATGTCAAATTATATTAATTCAAAAAATAAAAATATTACTTTAAATCAAGATTTTAAATCTTATTTTTTAACTCTAAAGTTCTTCAGAAAGAAAATTAAACTATTTGAAATGAAAAAAAAAGAAATTTGATTTTAAATTTTTTTTATATATTTGATATATTTCATAAAATAATAAAATATCAAATTATATTAACTTTTAAAATAAAAATATTACTTTGAATAAAAATATTACTTTAAATTATTATTATTTTAAAAGATTTGAAAATTCTTCAAAACCCATAAAACTTGCAACAAACTCATTAAACTTGTAACATGGATTTACTCAAATCTCGGATTTTCTTGGATTTACTCAAATCTCGGATTCTTTCAAATCTTTGTTTCAATAAGCCCCACTATGTTTTTTACTCGGGAATAAGTGATATGTTTATTGTTTATAGTAGTAGCTCACATGTCAAAATGATTGGATAAGAATATTTTATCCTAGGTGGCATAGGTTAGGAACTTTCAAATTAGTTCTTTTTATTTATAGTAGATTTTTTATGTATTTTTGTATTTTATGTATTTTTAGATCTTGTTAAGTTTTTCAAGAAATTATTAATTTTTAACTAATTCTTTTACTAACTTCATTTTTGTATTCTCACTAAATTTGTAATCTTTATTTGTTATCTATTGGTTTTTGTTTCACATATTGTTATTTTTATGAATTTTTTAATTTTCATTTGAAATTTATGTATTTTGTAGATTATATTATATATTATTCACTAAATGACTTTTTTGATATTTTTAGCACTATTTAAGAATTTGAGAACACACTTCAGTTCTCTGCTTGTTTTTTTTTTGCTAAATTGTAAATGTCATTAATAATAATGAAGTTATGGTTACAACTGAGATGCAACCAGATTCTGCTCGAAAGCCATTTTGAATCTGTGGAGCCGCAAAAAGTTTAAAAAACCCCAAAGACACAAGGAGTTAACTCCAAGTTTGCCAACAATGGTGAACTTGAAATTAATAAACATTTGTAGGACAAGAGACATCAGAATTTAAACTCCCATACCAAGCGCTTCTTGACAGCTAAGATTCACCAGACCATCAAGAGAATAGCAAGAGGCAAGTTCAGTCAAGCACTCACCGAAGTGGCTCAAGCAGGCATCGACAGAGGCGGCTGGCTCCCGCTCCGGAGCTCCACAAGAGGAGGAAGAAGCTGACAATCGAACCCAAGCTAGCACAACAGAAGACCAAACTGAAACCAAAAGTAAACGCCGCTGAAAGTGAAAGGCACAAGTTACGGTCAAGCGCAGACAGTAAATGCAGCTCCCCATCCGACTACGCGACACAAAAGATGCAGCGGAAACAACAAGGTGACAAGGAAGTTATCTGCTGGAGTTTGGAAGAGGGGAAATGAAGCACAGAAGGAGAGTGAAGCTCCTTAAAAACAAGCGCCTTTACCGACAAGAGAAGGCTTCGCCTTGAGAGCAGGTGACGTCGTCAGATGGGTTGTCCTCAAAACCTAAGAGTCGAGTCGAGAGAAACAAATTGAAACCAATCAATCACCGGAAGCACGCTATGGTTAACGTCTCATGACCTAAGGAACAGAGATCCTCAGAACGGTGAGCCTTGGCACCGTCGTCACTCCAAACGGAGAAGAGAAGCTCTGACGAGACCTTGAGAACGAGTCCAGCTAGACGCACGGGTACAAGCCGGTGCCGTTAAGGGGAGGAGGAGGCAGCGACACTTCACCATCCATTCCGGTGACGGCGAGATCAAATCTGACCCAGATTTGCTCCGATTGAATAGCAGAGACCGAAAATCAAAGGCTCCTTAAGCTCCTTGATGAACTCTACTCTTCGCAGGTGCTCCAGAAAGGCCACACACACATATAGCCCTCAATTAGATTCACTTTTCCATGAAAATCCAGAGACACCACACAGGAAAGAGGAGGGTGAGACAAAGAGAATAAGGGAAAGGCTTGAGTACAGAACGGACAGGGGGAGGCAACCGGAGCTGGAGAGCTTCCGATCACCGGAATCGAGAACAAGGCGGCTGTAGATCTAGGGTTTCGTAAGGTTGGGGGAGAGACACTAGAGAGAAAAGTTTCTCTCTCTCTCTCTTGGTTATTTGTCGATGTTCTCTGCTTGTTATTATGCCATTGTAGCCGTTTGTATGAGAGTTTCTGGTATCAAAGAATTTAAAGAAACAATGAGATTTTGGTTAAGCTTATGGATGATAATATATAGTGGCTTAGTTTCATAGATAAGGGGAAGGCATTCCAACAGCAGTAACACAGCTTTGTTCATATGGTTTGTTGGTGGGCATGTGGCCAAAACGCGGACTGGGCCACAAACATGTCGAGAATAACTAAATGTGCAAGACTTGAATTATGTGTAAAACTCATTCTTCAACACTTGAACTTGCCACATTTCACTTCCATATTTCAGTATTTAGTGAAGTGGCACCATGAGAAGGGAGAAAATCTCTACTTTATATATAAAGATTTGTTCCAAAACGGCAACATGAGTCCAGGGCCGTGCCTGACTTTTTTAACGTTAGAAACAATGATAAAAATTTAGCCCCCCAAAAAATGGTACTAAGCTAAATTGAACATGTGCCCTTGACAATTAAAACAACTAAATAAACCACTGAACCAACAATGATTCATACCATATTGGCTCTTGAACTATTTATAAATGTATTGCCCCCACGCACATGTTTGACCAGCTTATAGTCAAGCACACCATGAATGAGACTTTCAAACAAAATTATTTAATCTAGATTTAAATTCAGCACATATTGAAAGTAGGTATGATTTCGATATTGGGTTTAGGAAATGTATTGGTCTGAGTTCGGAACAAGATGGATGAACATAAAAAAAAAGTTTTAAAGATTATAAAATCATTCTTCGACTCATCTGTTTAAGATGGTCAAGCTGGTTCAGCTGACCACCTAGTTGGTCCGAGCTGGTCTACTACACTTTGAACTAACCTCATCTATCGTAACTAGATCTAAGTTGACTACACTCTTTCCGAGCTAAGAGAGATCTTTTTGGCCGTAGAAGCTACCCAAGCTTTTGATCCGACCTCTCTACAACACTTATGGATTATTCAGGTCAATGATTCGTCTGAACCTCTACTACGCTTATCCATAGGACGTCTGCCTGGTCCTATACAAGACGGAATGCGTTATAGACCCCAAAAATCCAAAAAATCTAATCCAGCCCGAATGAATACATAAAACGCCCAACCACAATTCTAAGGATAAAAAGTTGTTTCAAAACCCGAAACCTGCCAAATTGATAAGCAGTGATAGAAACTCGACAAGTATTGAAAATTTGACTTGGTGTTGTGTGCAGGAGACTATTAAACCAAAAAGATGACAACTAAAGAAACATAAAATATAGTCTCAATTTGCCAAATAACCAT
Organism: Sinapis alba; assembly: GCA_012274485.2. Taxonomy (NCBI): domain Eukaryota; kingdom Viridiplantae; phylum Streptophyta; class Magnoliopsida; order Brassicales; family Brassicaceae; genus Sinapis; species Sinapis alba. The sequence continues at coordinate 351,375 of MU105643.1, read as the reverse complement.
ATCACAATAACATTTAAGAATATAGCTATACTAATGAAAGAAAAAAATTATACAACATTTTCTTCTCTTTTTCCCGATTTGACCTTTATTTAAGCCAGTTGCTAGTGATATATAATAAATGATAAATACGCAAGATGTCAATGTCATATAAATGAATTTAGATGAACGATGATAGAGGAGGCCATGTCAGTTATTACAACATCGACGGTTAAGATGGATATATTTTGGAATTGTTACGGAGGAAACATTTGTAGATTTGAAATATGTATTAAGATTACTGATTTGGTGGTGGTGACTGTGGTGGTGGTAGTGGTCGTGGTTGAGGTGAAATGGAGGTGGTTATGGAAGAAAAGTCGGTTGTGGATACAGAGGGGACAATATAGCAGTTGTTACTATATATGGTTGTGTGGTGATTGTGGTGGTGGTGACCATGGTGGGGGTAGTCAGACATGTTGGATGTGAATATGGAGAAAGTGATGATTATTGAAGAGAAAGATGTTTACAAATGGAATAGAACATATAAAATAATATAGTCCATATTTATGAAGTTTTAAACATAATGGTATACTATAAAGTAATTTTTTCACTCGATCGACATCTAAGACTGCTTCCAATAATTATATGTAGCTAAAAGAATATTAAAAACACGAAAACAAAATTATAGGTCGCTCAAATGAACATAGCTCCTCCATCCTACAAAATAGCATGGAACTAACTAAATGGTATAATACATACTCCCTCAGATTCAAAAAGATTCATATTTTAGAAAAAAATGATTTCAAAAATATACATTTTTTTACATTTTCAATGCATTCATTAATTGTAAATTGTAAACTTCAAAAAATATAATTATATTTATTAAAATTCTATTGGTTAAAAATTATGGGGAATAGTTAATTACGGAAATTAATATATTGGTAACTAAAACTTGATATATTTCCTTAATAAGTGTGAAAATGTTAAAAATGAAAAAATTTGAAATGGAGGGAGTATTATAAAAGTTATCAAATGGTCTAAAAGTACTATACCAAGTATATCCAAAATTTAAAATAGTATAGAGAAATTTTTTAAAAGTTGTAGTGATGGTGGTGACGAAAAATCTGCGGTGGTTTATACAAACGGTATTAGAATTTATCGGTTTGGTGGTGATCGTGGTGGTAAAAGCTATGGAGTTAGTGGTCGATTGAAGGATAGGGTTATGGAGGAAGGGATGGTGACACGAAAGTGGTGACGATGGTTACGGAGAAGGAAGTGGTGGTGGCTGATATGAAGGAGACAAGGGTAAGTACAAGTGATATAGCGAAGAATACAGATTTTCTTAGTAATTGAAGATTACAGTGGCGGTAGTTAAAGACTATGGTGGTGCTATTGGTAAATGTAGAAGAAGGTACTTGATTTTTCATTAACCGGACGATATGGGTAATATAATTTATAATGTAATAATAATGGAGACACATTTTTTAATTAAATAGTTAATTATACTTTATTTTTGGTTATTCAGCCAAATTTTCCTAAAATATAATGAAAGAAAATAATATATTCGTCACCGGTTAAAGGAAAAAAATTTAATTATCTTCAACGAGGATCTAACTCTGTGATTGATACGTCATTAGTAGAACAAGCAATTGATTTTCCAAACGAATCCGAGCTCTCGGCTTATAAATCTTGGTCCCGGCTACTTCGGAAGAAAAATCCAGGTGCATGAGGCACTTGTAATGTGACTGTGCTACTACTGAGCATAAAAATGATTTTAGACATCGTAGGACGATCACCAGGATCTTCTTGAACACATAAAAGTGCGATATGGATGCATCTTGTAACTTCATTTCTCTGATAACTCTCCCCAAAAGCCGAGTCTACTAGTTCTAGAGCGGAATCTTTTCTCCATAGTCTCCAAGCCTCACATTAATATATTGACTATATAAAAAACAATCCATCATATGTGATCATAATGGTAAAAGAGAAAATGAAAATGTATACTAACATGTGTGACTAAATTGCCAGCAGATCCATCTGTTTGGTTGAAGCTACTAATTATCTTGCCACTTATGATCTCAAGAACCAGAACTCCAAAGCTGTAGACATCAGATTTCATAGAGAATTGACCATGCATGGCATACTCGGGAGCCATGTAACCGCTGAAAAGTGTAAATTGAGAATCACGCTTACACTATATGAGTGACGATTAAAAGATTTTATTAGGGTAAAAATATTGCTTACAAGGTTCCAGCTATCTTGCTAGTATTGGCTCGAGTTTGCTCCATCCCGAAAATCCTTGCCATACCAAAATCCGCTATTTTCGGGTTCATATCATCATCTAGAAGAATGTTGCTAGCTTTGAGATCACGGTGTATGATTGTGAGCCTTGAATCTTGATGAAGATAGAGAATCCCTCGTGCAATCCCTCCAATGATATTGTACCGTGTTGTCCAATCGAGCTGTCGTCGCTTTATTGGATCTGTGCATTCAATACGATATAAACAAGAATTTAGGTTTCAGTATGATAACGAGAATACCAAGAAAAGCATAGATTATAAACAAACCAAAGAGGAAATAATCAAGACTCTTGTTAGAAACAAACTCGTAGACAAGTATCTGTTCATCTCCTTCAACGCAAAACCCAAGAAGCCTAACTAGATTTCTATGTTGAAGCTTTGCCAAAAGCACAACTTCGTTCTTGAACTCTTGTGTGCCTTGTCCTGAATTTCTCGATAATCGCTTCACCGCAACTTCAGCTCCATTTGGTAATTTTCCCTATATACATATCAGTGGCTTCTTAGCCTCGATGAAAAAAATCAAGCGGTCATAGAAATATACAGAGGTTTAAATATACCTTGTAAACTTCACCAAATCCACCTTGACCAACTTTGTTGTTCCTAGAAAATTTGTCAGTAGCGGCTTCAATTGTCTTGAAATCAATTTGTAATGAATGTGGACTTGTAATATCATCATTAGCTGCAACAATAGATGTATGGTGTTATAAGAATTTATATGTATAATATGTTCCAAGTTGAAATGGTAAAATCAGCTCACTTTCAATCTTCAGTGTTTTGTATGATTGCCTTTTCTTCAAAACAATCAATCCTAAAGCTAACAGCGCCAGAAATACAACCGTGGATACAACAATCGCCACTATAACTCCTGTAGAAATCGTTTTGCCATCTGGAGGTGGAGGAGATGATGTTGTAGGTTGAAATTCTATAGGATCTTGAGAGCTTTTAGGAGGAGGGGACGATGTTATATCATCGAATGCATCAAGATACGGATAAGGATCAAACCGGAAAAAGCAAACAGGTCTCCTAATGCTACCCCCTTGCTTGCCCCAGCAACAACCTTGGTAACTACGAACATTTGCTTGAAGACAAGCATCACAATCAACTGAAGAAATCCCCGGAATACATTGCATCAATGCGTATATTCTTCGGAAACCGGACAAAGGAGCTGTACTTGTTGCATAATGTCTGCCTGCAAGCGACCCGGAAGTTGTTGAGGAAGCTGCTGATATCGTATGCGCCATCAAACCCTCCCAGGTTCTGTTATACTCTGCAAGATCTCCAGTGACATCTAAATTATAAAACTCTGCTTGGTTCGGCTCTAGATCGATCTGGTTAAAAAACGAGCGGTGCAGTTTGAGTATCGAACAAAACAGAGCGTCTTGTCGGCTCTCCAGTTCCAGGAATTTGTCTGGTTCGGACAGCTCTCTAATAAAGTAACAGACGCAGGTTGAATACAATCAGAGCAGACCGTTGGATCAGTCCCTGGGATGCATAGTCCTAAAACGTAGATCCTCCCAGGACCTTCACCAACAGAGACGTTGTAGTAGCCGTTTTGAGAACTGACATTGGAAGCAAGAGATGAGAGAACGAGACGACGGTTTGTATCGTAAGTACTATTTGGTCTGAAAAACAATGAGTATCCACATCTTTGTTGTGCAGAGACAAAACCGAAGCTAAGAGGGAGGAAAAAACAGAGGATTGGCAAGAAATTGTTCATATACATTTTAGGAGATTAACTTTGCTCTGGTACCTGTTGCAGATCTTGGAAGCTGAATCTAAACAAGACAGACTTTGATCATACTCTAAACGTTGATTTCGTCAAAAGCTATGCGTGTTTACTGTTTAGAATTTTTTTTTGTAGTAGTTGAGTCAAGAAAAAAAATCAAGTCAACTTAACAAATGGTTTGGATTTATATTTTATAAAGACACGTACACATGGACCATATTAAGTAAATTGTTGCGTGTACAGTTGTACTACAAGAAAGAGCTGATGTTGAGGTTAGTTTGCATACAGACTACAGAAGAAAAAAATTCAACGAGGAGAGATACAAGTGATCGGATCCAGAGCCGTGCTCAGTATTATAAGAAAAATGATGATGTTCGAAGCCCTTTTAACATGACAAATTAAAAGTCCAACATTTACTTTTCACTCTATTTAAATAGTTAACCAAAAATATTTTCTGTATTTGCGAAAAGCAACTAATTAACAATAATTATCTATAATTATTTGGTTTAATCTGTTATACATCATAGTTTATGATATTTTATATTCTAAATTTATTTATTATCATAATTTCATTGTATTTTGACTTATGCTATTTTCCATATTTTTCTTAATATTGTACTTTTACATATAGTATATTAGTTCAAATTAACATATATAAATAATGAAAATGCTCACAAATCATCTTAATTTTGTATCTTCACTAAAATTAATGTATATAAAAAGTGTAGATATATTTTTGTTGGTATATTAATTATATTTGCATTTTATAGTAAAATGTAAGATGTTTGCCTTGAGTCCCTAAAATACTAGGTGCAACAGTGATCGGATCATAACTGAGAAAATTCTACAAGTAATCACATATAAACTCAAATTGAATTTTAAACTTCTTTACACATTTCGAAAACATGTAGTACCTTTTTTTTTTTAAAAAAGGGCTTTTTAACATGAAGTGCTTTTGCTACAAGGAAAATGGTACAAACTGGTGCTAAACTACATACAGATTGCAAAGGTAAAAGTTTCAACGAGGAGTAAGTACAGTGATCGGTGCACTGTCGATAGAACGAGGAAGCGACTTGCTGCTGGATTGGCCCGGTTCGGATCCATATGTTAAAGGGTCTAAATTGGGTCTGTTCCTGAAGAAAAAGCCAGGTGACCGAGGCACAGGTAGAATAATATAGCTATTGGTAAGCATTTGAAAGATTGTAGACATTTCTGGTCGATCTGCAGGAGATTCTTGAACACATAACAGTCCAATATGGATGCATCTAATGACTTCATCTTTCTCATAGCTTTCCCCAATAGTGGGATCAATGGTATCCAAGGGTGATTCATTTTTCCAAAGCCTCCAAACCTGCCAAGTAACTCATAGTTAGAATGAAAACCCTTGATGAATATCTAAAAGGAATTAAGATTTTGAATTGTTTTTTTCTCACATGTGTCACCAAATTGCCACCAGAACCATCGACTTGATAAAAGCTGTTGTTCTTCTTGCCGCAAACAATCTCCAAAACCAATACTCCAAAACTATAGACATCAGATTTAGTAGAGTATTGGCCATGCATCACATACTCTGGAGGCATGTAACCGCTGCAAATATAGCATGAATATGTTAATGTTTAAATAGAAACAAATAGGATTAACCAAACTTAAGTAGAATACTAACAAGGTTCCAACCACTCTTCCTGTCATGTCCTCCGTTTGGTCCACTTTGAAATTCCTTGCCATTCCAAAATCCGCTATTTTCGGGTTCATATCAGCATCTAAAAGAATGTTACTTGCTTTGATGTCACGGTGAATGATGGTGAGCCTTGAGTCTTGATGAAGATAGAGAAGCCCTCGTGTAATCCCACCAATGATGCTGTGCCGAATTTTCCAATCTAGCTGACTCTTCTTTGTTGGATCTGCATTAGATGAAGATTTTAAGAAAGAAATACTTAGAACAACATAAAAAAAAACTAGCACTCTTGTTCATTACCGAAGAGGAAATAATCAAGGCTCTTGTTAGGAACAAACTCGTAGACAAGTATCTGTTCAACTCCTTCCACGCAAAATCCTAGAAGCCTAACAAGATTCTTGTGCTGAAGCTTAGCCACAATCACAACCTCGTTCTTGAACTCTTGTGTGCCTTGTCCTGAATTTTGCGATAGCCGCTTTACCGCAACTTCAGTTCCATCTAATAATGTTCCCTACAGATTTTTACATGTATAGCTTCTAAGTTCTTAGCTTTCATGACAAAATAATCAGTCATATAAATATATAGAGCTCATGTATATGTACCTTGTAAACTTCACCAAATCCACCTTGACCTAACTTGTTGTGCCTTGAAAATCCATCTGTTGCCGCTTCAATTGTTGCAAAATCAAATTGCAGGGACTGTGGACTTGTCATATCATCATCAGCTGCAACAACATATTTATGTTATTAACTTATTATGAATTCCAAGAGGCATTGCGAGAATGGCAAGAAAAAAAAACTAAAAGAATAACTCACTTTGAGGTTTTAATGTTTTGTATGATTGTTTTCTCTTCCAAATAACTAATCCTGAAAAGAACAGCACCACAAATGTAACTGTGGAGACGACAATCGCCACAATAGCTCCAGTAGAAAGAGGAGGAGGAGGAGGAGGAGGTGGTGGTGGTGGTGGTGGGATTGGTGTGGGTTGAGATTCTTGTGGAGGTAGAGATGGCGTGTCATCAAAGGCACCAAGATATGGATAACCATCCCACCGGAAAAAACAGACCGGCTTGCGAACGCTTCCACCTACGTAACCATTGCAGCAACTCTGGTACTTACGCACATTTTCTACAAGACATGTTTCACAATCGCCAGAGGATATCCCTGGAATACATTGCATCAGCGCGTATACACGATCATTAAGTACATCATCACCTATCCGAGGAGATATATCGGCCAGGTATCGAGATTGTCCGACTCGGGTGATCATAAAATTCATGAACGCGTCCCATACTCTCCTATAAGCTGTAACGTTCCCCGTGAACCTTCCAGTATTTGTCACTGCTTGTGTAGGCTGCAGATCAATTTGGTTGAAAAACGAGCTGTTGGAGTAACGAACGAAACAAAGCGTCTTGTCGCCTCTCCAGTCCCATGAGTCGGTCTGGTTTGGACAGGTTTTTAGTATACCCTCGGATGCGAGTTGGATACAATCTGAACAGACTATTGGATCAGTCCCTGGGATACAGAGGCCTAAAACATAGATCCTTCCAGGGCTTTCACCAACAGAGACGTTGTAGTAGCCGTCTCTAGAGCTGACGTTGGAAGCAAGAGTTGAGAGAACGAGATGACGGTTTATATCGTAAGTACTGTTTGGTCTGAAAAACAGCGAGTCTCCACATCTTGGTGCTGCAGACACATAACCGAAGCTAACGGTTAGGACAAAACAGAGGACTGAGAACAGATTACTACGAGACATTTTAAGAGATTATATCTGCAAAAATAGTCAGATACTTGTTGCAGATCTTGGAAGTTAAAATTTAAATAAGACAATTTGATAAGATTTTAAGTAACGTTGATTTCGTCAAAACAGCATGCGTGTTGATACAAACATAAATACACAAGTCAATTCGCTACAGGTTAAAATCAGTTGCAAAAAAAAAAAATCGCTACAGGTTTGGATTATTTAATATATTTGTAAAGACGTTAGGTAAACGATGAAAGTGATCACACGCTAACATTGACCAATTCTCAGCTCTTCAGGAGCTATCTGAGACCAACATGTTAAGTTAGAGAATTCTTACTTTCTGAAAAAGATATGGTATGGTCCGAGAATAACTTGCCCTAGACACTCTGAATGTATCGCTTGTTTCATAATTTGTGACATATCACGATTCTCACCTTTGAATGTATCGCTTGTTTCATAAGTAATGTTGTGTCTGAAATACTGTGAGTCCCCGTACCTTTGTGCAGACACAGAGTCGGAAGCTAAGCACGAGGATAAACACAGAGGATCATCTGACAAGATATTGTTTCAGAGCTCCTTTTTATTTTGTGTGTAATGATTTTATGTTAATCGGATACTTGTTTCAGAACACTGGGGGTCTGCAAATGTTTTGAAACGGAATCTAATACATAGTTCGATTACGTTGATTTGGTAAAAAGATTGGAGTACTCTTTACTTAGGTAAGTCAAGCATTACTATTACACAAGTTAACGTGATTTTGTTAACTATATATGAAAGTGAAACCTTTTTTTGTCAGACTTCAAAAACCGGAGCTGCGTGTGACAGGGAAAGGACCGAGTGGTGCTATACTTGCTGTCACTGAGGTTACGCTGCCGAATGTAAAAGTAAGAATTTCAACAAGGAGCGACTTGTAGTGATCGTTGATAGATCTCAAAAATCCACTCAAACAAAAGTTTTTGAAGGGTTAGGATTTAAACTAACGTATTGACGAAACAATTTGTAAAAATATGTCTATTGATGATTTTGGTATGAGAAAAGGGTATATTATTGATTTCTCACCTTCTACAATTGTGATGAACAAGAAATATAAGAAGTTCAAAAATTAAGTTTTTTTTTCAAAAACAACCTACAATTTCAATTCAACCCAAAATCATTTTTTTTTTGTTAATACTATTTACCTATGAAATTTCCAAACCCTTCTTATATATTTGAATTATTTACAAAATTGTCATTATTAATTCATTTCTTATTTATTTCGAAAATATAGAAAAACCTATTACACTCAAAATATTTCTTTTTATTTACAACAATGCCATTATTGAAAAATTCCTCAAGTTCAGACCATTGGCATCATCGTTAACTAAGGTAGACGTTCAAAGTGGCTCCACAACCTCATTCTGGTATGATGTATGGACGCCTCTGGGAAAGCTGATTGATTATACGGGACCAAGATCTAGTTCATGTCTCAATGGGAATTTACGTAACTGCTACTGTGGAACAAGCAACACAGATGCACCGGCGCAGGAGACACATAACTGAGCCTCTCAGGCACATTGAAACAGAGCTGGCACGGATTTGTTTAAACCAAGAACCAGACAGGAGACTTTGGCGCCGAAAAGATGATAACTTTACCCCTCTTTCTAACACGAAACAGACATGGCAGCTTATACGAACAATGAGCCCAACAATAACTTGGTATAAAGGAATATGGTTTTCTCAATCCATTCCTAAATACTCGTTGATTGCTTGGATTGCAACTCATAATCGTCTAGCCACAGGGGATAGAGTCATGCAATGGTTCTCAAGTGCAAATGCAGAGTGTGTCCTTCGCAAAGATCCAAGGGAAACTCGAAACCATCTTTTGTTCGAATGCAAGTATGCTGAAGAAGTATGGAGGGCACTTGTATTTAAACTGTTGGGATCAGAGTACACAGCCTCGTGGAGTGCTATATTGGATATCTTAGCTGATACATCAAGGGACAAGATCTCTTTGTTCCTTCTTCGCTATACTTTTCAACTATCGATTAACTCGATATGGAAGGAAAGAAATGGTAGAAAGCATGGGAAAAAGCTCAACACTGCCTCGCAAATGGTTCACTACATTGACAAGAATGTACGGAACAAGATCTCAATTATTCAAAAAATGAATTGCATCAAATATCAAGGCTACATGGAGGCCTGGTTTGCGGCAAGAAACTTAAGATAAAAATTGATTCCTGTTTGTTTTGATACCAAAGCCACATTTATTGTAACAATGTTTTTTTTACTGAAATAAATTTAACATTCCTTCAAAAAAAAGAAGTCATTATCATCAATTTTCCAACTACCATGAACTACCATTTTTGAGCTCTTAAAACCTTTATAATTCAATTTTTAACCACTTCTTCTCTTTCAAAACCAACAAATTTTCATTTCCTCTCACTTACTCTCTATTTTCTTCTAAAAACTCTCATAACTTTCATTTTTATAAATACAACTTTCATAATTTTGAGTTTATTCAGTTGTGAGTCGTCAAAGTTGATTCTTTTTGGTCATATTTGGAGTTTGGACGGTGAAAAATGGTGGAAACGAGCTTTACATCGGAAAAAAGGTAACTACTTACATGGTTTCCTTCATTTTTCAGACATGTGTCGCGATAGTAGACTGTTTTGTATGTCTACGCACAAATGTAGACTTACAATGCGGTCTACTTGTCAACGCACATATTAGTTTTGCAATTGACCAAAATATTTTTTTTTGTAAAGAAGAGTTCCAGGGAAGTCTACGTCTTTACCTTTGAAAACAAAAACAAAAAAAAAGTAAGTCTACGTAAATGAGGTTAATTTTGCATTTGACTTAAGTTTTGACTTTCAAGTAGACTTCATCATCGACATTCTACTGAATGGAGACTGCTAGGAAAGTCTATAAAATGTCAGTTTTGCATTTAACCCAACTTTGACTACGTTAAATATGTTAGTTTTGTTTTTGATTAAAATGTTAAAAAGTTGACCAAAAAGAAACAAAGTGTAAAATTCCTATTCAGTCTACTAATCTCAGAAAAAACGTAGATAACATATGAAGTCTACTATTTTATTTTGGTCAAATGCAAAACTAACACATCGGATTTGAAAGTAGACTTCAGGTGAAGTCTACACATGTGTAGACGTTCATCTCAGTCTGTTTGTAGAAAGTCAAACTTGGTCAATTGCAAAAACTAATCTTTTCAAAAAGTAGACTAAAAAGAAAGTCTACACGTATAAAATCATAATTTTTTTTTCAAAATACAAATAATAACCCATGAATTTTGTAATTGCAAAACTAACCTAAACAATAGACTTACACGACAGTCTACAAACGTAAATTGATAACAAAGTCTATTAATTTGTAGACTGAATATTAAGTTTACGTACAAAAATCTATAAAAAAGTTAATTTGTGTATTATTCATAATGTATTTCCAAGATTTTATTGTTTGACAGTGTGTGTTTATATCTAAATTTTTAACTAGATTTTAAAATATTTGGAATCTATTTTATAAACTGAATATCTTTATTTGATGTTCAAAATTACTAACAAAAACAGGATATCCAAAAATCTAATAACTAAAAAATTAGAATATATATAAAAATGAATAATCCAATATTTTGTAATGTCCCGACCGTTTACGGGTAATGAGTCTCGCACTCTCGTTCATTTAGCATGTTGGTTTCATCCCATGCGTTGAACCATGTGTTAATTTTTTGAAAGTTCAAAAATCTTATTTACTCATCATGTAATCACCACATGACTTTTACACATAATTTTGATACACTAAAATTGGTTCTTTATCTACTATCAAGTTAACAGTGGTTGTTGTAATATTTCTGATTCAATTCTAGAGGACCAGTTTATACTTTGCTCTATGAGCTTGATATTAAGCTAAAACAATGTACGGTTTTTAAACTAAAAAAAAAAACATAACAAGCAAGTAACATGATTGGTTTGGGGTTTTCATATTATGAAGAATCTAAGCCTAGGGTGACGGATCGAGTGCCAACGACCATGAGACAAAAATTTGTTCAAAGTCTAATGAGGTGCAAGTCTAGAACTCGAAATACACGATTAGCTCAAGTCACTCTCGTGGTGTGTCACCTTTAATCTATCGATCTTAATACATAAATTCTCATTTAGATTAAGACTCGATGATAAATATTATTGTCCAGATCCAATAGGTTCACAAGTTGTCTTAATATCTACTTTCACTGATTATGGACAAGCTGCTCATGCATGCAATTTCTAGCAAATTGTTAATTAAAATTAAAAGCAAACTAAATATTAAGCAAACAAATATTTTTTTTTTAATAATGCTAACATATAAATATAAAATTTTTAGGTTAAATCATTCAAAGTATCTAGAGTAATGATATTTAAAAATATTTTTGTGATTATTTGATCAAAATAGTTTATAGTAAAACAGAATTTTAGTTTCCTTTTCCAATATATGTTATTTTCCTTAAAATCAATTTTAAAGAGAAAATTATTTATTTATTTAAAATAAATATATATATTTTTCTGAAATTATTTTTTGTAAACTTTCCATTTCTATTAAATTACATTATACTTAAATACTTTTTTGTTACTAAATTCGTTTATATATTTTATAAATGTTTCCTTTTATTACATATGTTATTAAGAGAAAAAACTAAATTAAAATTTTAATTGGCAGAAATTATCCATTATTAAATAATTTTTTTTTTTAAATAAAAAAATCAAATATAATATTTTTATTTCAATTAAGGTCTTTTTATAATTAGCCGTAGTAAAAATTAATATAGTAATAATATTATAAAGATTTTTTTTTGAACAGAATAATATTATAGAGATTAAATCCATAAAACTGTTGGCTATCTCAATTGTATAACACCTAGTACTAAGGCTGGGACGGATCCGGATATCCGGGATATTTGGGGTACCTGGATCCAGATATCGGATATCTGTCTAGAAAATTAAGATACCCGCGAGTATCCTGATTCGGATCTGAATCCACAAAAATAATTTAATAAATAAAAATAATTACAAAAATAAAAATAATTAAAAAAAAATTTAAAATACAAAAAACTAAAAATATCACATAAGTTAAAGATTTTTACAAAATTTATGAATATATTTATCTATATAATATTATTAAAATTAAAATATAAAATATATGACTAACTTTATATATAAATATTAATATATCAAATATTATTATTAATAAAATTTTAAATTTAATATATTTTAAAAACACGGATCCGAATCCGGATATCCAGACCCAAAAATTAAGGTATCCAGATCCATATTTGGTTTCGACGGATCTGAGATTTTACTATCCGAATTCGGATCCGGGCGCTCATATCGGATCCGAATCCCGGATAATAATCCCATGCCTACCTAGTACTTATATAATTGGGTTCTTAATGATCCTAAGAAGATAAAAGGACGATTATCCAAAACTACTGAAGATTGTGGTGTTATCTGCAAATATCTGTAATATAGAGCAATCATATTAATACCAGAAACCCTAGTCTCTCTCATCTTCCTTTTTTTCTCACCACTCTTGTTTCACGGCGACCAGGTTAGTGATAAATTTCGTGTTCTGTCTCAAAAACCAGAGTGATTGGATCTCTCTGCTACTGTCATCGGATCTCATCAAATTTCATCTGGTCTGAATTTTCATCAGTTTATCGAATCTCTTGTTTTTGTTGATTGTAAGAGATGAAATTATGGTTTCTGTATTCTCCTCCTCCCTTTGAATCGGATAGGTTTAACCAAATCGAGTTTCATCCTTATTGATTTTTTTTTCAGGCTAACTAAGAGTATCCAGTTTCGTGCCAAGCTTGTTCGTCTGAAACATGGCGAATTTTGCCAAACCTGAGAACGCATTGAAGCGTGCTGATGGTAAGTTCACGAATCAGATGCCAATAGATTTGGTTTTAGGGTCTATGAGATAACATATTAAGACATGTTCTTGCAGAGTTGATCAACGTTGGACAGAAACAAGATGCCCTTCAGGCACTTCATGATCTCATTACCTCCAAGAGATACAGAGCATGGCAGAAACCACTTGAGAAGATCATGTTCAAGTATTTGGATCTTTGTGTCGATTTGAAGAGGGGTCGCTTCGCCAAGGATGGGTTGATCCAGTACCGTATTGTTTGCCAGCAAGTGAATGTCAGCTCCTTGGAGGAAGTTATTAAGCACTTCCTACATCTTTCTACCGAGAAAGCTGAACATGCTCGCTCTCAGGCTGATGCATTGGATGAGGCACTTGATGTCGATGACCTTGAAGCTGACAGGAAGCCTGAGGATTTGCAGCTGAGTATTGTCAGTGGGGAGAAGGGGAAAGACAGATCTGACCGTGAGTTGGTCACTCCTTGGTTCAAGTTTCTGTGGGAGACTTACAGAACAGTGCTTGAGATACTGAGGAACAACTCAAAGTTGGAAGCCCTTTATGCGGTTAGTATTCATATAGGATAAACTTCTTAACTTTCCTCTGATTATTAGTTGGTTATGATTTAAGATTTTGACATTTTATTATCTTGTAGATGACAGCACATAAAGCCTTCCAGTTCTGTAAACAGTACAAGCGAACAACAGAGTTCCGTAGGCTTTGTGAAATTATCAGAAACCATTTGGCAAATCTGAACAAATACAGAGACCAAAGAGACAGGCCTGACTTATCAGCACCTGAGAGCTTGCAGCTTTACCTTGATACAAGGTTTGATCAGTTGAAAGTTGCTACTGAGCTTGGACTTTGGCAGGTGTGTTTTGTTTCCACTTGCACCTTATTGCGTCTCCTCTTTCATTTGCTGGAAACAAGTAAGAGTGATTCTTAATGTATCTCTTATTTTGCCAGGAAGCTTTTCGTTCTGTCGAAGATATATATGGATTAATGTGCATGGTCAAAAAAACGCCCAAGTCATCTTTGTTGATGGTCTATTACTCCAAATTGACCGAGATCTTCTGGATTTCTTCTAGCCAACTTTACCATGCGTATGCATGGTTCAAGCTGTTCAGTCTGCAGAAAAATTTCAACAAGAATTTAAGCCAAAAGGATTTGCAGCTAATAGCATCATCTGTTGTCTTGGCGGCATTGTCTGTTCCACCGTTTGATCGGGCTCAGAGTGCATCCCATATGGAACTTGAAAATGAGAAAGAACGCAATTTGAGGATGGCTAATCTCATAGGATTCAACCTTGAACCTAAATTCGAGGGCAGAGATATGGTAACATAGGATATGATGTTAAGTTATTGTTATATATATTCCACCCTTTATTTCTGATTTGTTAACTCTAGTTCCATGTATTTCTTGCACAGCTTTCAAGGTCAGCTCTTCTGTCAGAGCTGGTGAGTCTCTAGCAGCCACATCACAGTTGATATTCTTTTCCTATGGTTTTAGAATTTGTATCGCCTTACAGGCACCTGATTTTCCATGTTTTTGCACAATTAGGTTTCAAGAGGCGTTTTGAGCTGTGCATCTCAGGAGGTGAAAGATCTCTTCCATGTTCTGGAGCATGAGTTTCACCCACTTGATCTTGGCTCCAAGATTCAGCCTTTGCTGGAAAAAATATCCAAAGCTGGTGGGAAGCTGTCATCAGCTCCGTCTTTACCAGAAGTGCAGCTTTCCCAGTATGTTCTTTCTTTGGAGAAGCTTGCAACTCTGAGGCTACTTCAACAGGTAGATGATTACTGCTTGCTCTCTGCTTTGTGAGGCCAATATGAATTTATCCCTTTTGTATTAAAGTCCGTTGTGATTATTTTTTCAGGTGTCTAAAATATATCAGACTATAAGAATTGAGAGTTTGTCTCAGTTGGTACCCTTCTTTGAGTTCTCAGTGGTAGAGAAGATATCTGTTGATGCTGTGAAGAACAACTTTGTTGCCATGAAAGTTGATCACATGAAGGGTGTTGTAATTTTTGGGAATTTGGTAAGCATCTGTCCACCTGGAGTGATATAACTCTTAACTTTTGAACCTTTGGTAGGTACTCAATTTATTTATTGAACTGTTTTCCTATTAGGGTATTGAGTCTGATGGACTGAAGGATCATCTGGCTGTTTTTGCTGAGTCTCTGAGCAAAGTAAGAGCTATGCTGTATCCTGTCCCAAGTAAAGCATCAAAGCTAGGTGGCGTAGTACCAAACCTAGCAGATACTGTTGAGAAGGAGCACAAAAGACTGCTTGCTCGGAAATCAATCATTGAAAAGAGGAAGGAGGATCAAGAGCGCCAACAACTAGAAATGGTAGTTTTTTTTTCCAGTGTGCTTTTCATACTTCTCCATCAACGTTTGGCTGGTTGATCCTAATTCTTTGATTTGATTTTTTGCTTTTGAAGGAACGTGAAGAGGAACAGAAACGGCTTAAGCTTCAGAAGCTGACGGAGGAAGCAGAACAAAAGAGGCTTGCGGCAGAGATTCAAGAGAGAAGGAAACAAAGAATTCTTAGGGAGATAGAGCAGAAGGAGCTTGAAGAAGCACAGGCGTTGCTGGAGGACACAGAGAAACGCATGAAAAAGGGAAAGAAGAAGCCGCTTTTAGATGGAGTAAGCTTATTAACACAATAAGTTAGATGTTAGCTCACTGTTTTTTTGGGTATAACTAATATTGGTTCAAATAAACTGTAGGAGAAGGTGACAAAGCAAAATGTGATGCAGAGGGCCTTGAATGAGCAGGTCAAGGAAAGGCAGGAAATGGAGAAAAAACTCCAAAAACTCGCCAAGACTATGGATTATTTAGAACGAGCGAAAAGAGAAGAGGCTGCTCCAGTGATTGAAGCTGCATATCAGCGAAGACTGGTAGAGGAAAGAGAGTTCTATGAACGCGAGCAACAGGTAAAACATCCCATTCCTTATAACTCTGTTCTTTGTTGAAGTGTATGAGGTCCTTAAGCACTCCTCTCTTTTTCAGCGTGAAGTTGAACTCAGCAGAGAGCGTCATGAGAGTGACTTGAAGGAGAAGAGCAGGTTGTCCAGAATGTTGGATTTTAAGGTCAGTTTTGACATGTCAAGTTACATTACTGTAATGTTTTCTTTCGAAGCCTACTCATAATCAAATCTTTATGTGTCCAGGAAAAATTCCAAGAGGAAGTGATTAGTCGTCGTCAAGCAGAGTTTGACAGAATAAAGACAGAGAGAGAGGAGCGCATCAGCCAAATAATTCGAGTCAGGAAGCAAGAAAGGGATATCAAGAGGAAGCAGATGTACTATTTGACATGTGAAGAAGAAAGAATAAGAAAGCTGCAGGAAGAAGAGGAAGCTCGCAAGCGTGAAGGTAAGATCTGTTTCCATAAACTCACATCGTTTACATTATTGTTTGTTTTTCTAATATAACCCCCGTTTTTGTTTTGGTTCTCTTCGGGTTTAACTCTTATATAGAAGCTGAGAAACGCAAGAAGGAACAAGCTGAACAGAAGGCAAAGTTGGATGAAATTGCTGAAAAGCAAAGACAGAGAGAACTAGAGCTGGAGGAGAAAGCAAAGCGGAGTCGTGAAGAGCTGTTGAGGGGAACTGCCGCACCACCTGCTCGCCCTGCAGAGCCTACCGTTGCTCCTGCTGCTGCGCCACCAGCAGTGGCGCCATCATCAGGTTCCGGTAAATATGTTCCTAAGTGGAAGCGTCAGGCAGCTGAGGTCTCAGGCCCAGCAGCTCCAACGCCCACACCACCAGCTGCAGAATCTGATAGCTGGACCAACCGTGGACCGCCTCAGAAGCCTGACAAGTGGACCAGTGGCGGCAGCAGTAACCGCCCAAGTGGTGGTGATGCTTGGCGAAGTGGTGAAGAACGCCGGTCCCCGTTTGGAAGCTCCAGACCCAGGCCAGCACAGCGTTGAGTAACATTTTTGTTTTGGTCCCAAATCTCCATGGAATGAAAGTGATGTCTGGATTTTCACATCACAGGCTCTTGCTCTCTTTAGCCAATTCTCTGTTCTTTTAAGGATTAAATGAAACTTGTTCAATCTTTTTCTTTGTGAGGATTTAGAAAACCTCTTAAGACTCGTTTTTGCTCTAGCACACACCAAGAGAGTTTTTTTTTTTTCTCCTTTATTCGGTTAGGTTACCGTCCATCTTTGTTTGTCTTAATATTTCTGTTACTGTCAGCTGTACATCGAACAGCTTTTTTCATACCTTTTCTTGTATTTTTGTTGGATCTTTTTAGATTAATAACCCAAACAAAGGTTCTAATTTAGCATCAGGGACTCAATCTTTATACATTAACTTAAGATCCTGGGCTCTCACTTGAATATATAGTTGTATGCCTGCGGGTTAGAATCGACTGAGTATTCTGGGTTGGTTGGTTTTGTGCCGGTTAATATGGATGCTTCATAGTCTGCAGAAGTGAACCGAATTAAATATATCCAGTTTAGGTAAATCAGGGTTTTCAGTTTTGTAACTGAACTGAACCAAACTTTTTGGGTTAAATTTTAAATAAACTCGAGTAATTTTGATTATACCCGTATAATTTTGGTCAGATTCGGTTAATTCAGATTTCGATTCTATATTTAGATATGCTTTGAAAGATTTGTTTAGTTTAGTATAAATCGGTTTTCATGTAGTTAAGAAAACATAAACTAGAATAAAACACCAAACTAACCGATTGTTTAACCGTAATAATCAAAAAGTCATTTAAAGCTTATGTGTCAAGCAGTCTTAAAAATTGTTATAATTTGTTTGGTCAATAATTTTTAATTTATTTTAATAAGATTTGTATTTTTTTGGTAAATCAAAAACTAATTAACATTATTTGCAATTTATGATAGTTATTACTAAAATTTTTAGGCTTTAGTATTAATTTATGGTTTGAACATAAAAAAACAACTAATTATTGAAAATGTAGAAATAATAATAATTAATTATTTTTTTAATATTTATCTATCTATACTATTATTTGAGAAATGAATTTGTTTATTTGTCATATTTTCTAGGATTTTAAAATAAGTTATTAGTTTAATATTAATAATATAAATACATAATATTTTGTGGTTGTTGTTATATTAATTAATGTTTTATGGATTATGAATATTTATAATCATCTCCATTCAGTACAACTGGATTTCTTTTCAGTGCATAAATACAAAATATATACTAAAAAGTTTTTAATTTCAAATCTAAGTTTCCTAATTTGATTATTACTATAAAAATGATTTTGATCCAGCATTTACATCCCAAAAATAAAACTATAAATAGAAGAATATAATTTAATACATTGATTACTAACATGAATATTTAAGTTTTATAAACATAAAAAATAAAAATTGTTTAAGTATATATATATTAGTTCCACAAGGTGTAGACCAATTAACTAGTAAACTATATAATATAAATGATCTGAGATTCTCTGCAAGAGCTCTTTTCCAAGACGACACAGAGGTCTGTGTGTGTGTGTTCACCAGGTAGGGTTTGGTTTATGATTTTTCAATACCGCAAAGAAGATCAGTAAGAGAATGTGGCCTTTTTGGTGGAAAGGAGCATCTGGCTTCTCAGCTCACTCCACAGCTGAACAAGTCACTCATGGAATCGACGGTACTGCTCTCACCGCTATCGTCACAGGTCCTCTTCTTCTGCTTCTTCTTCTTCTTCTTCCTAAACTTTTCTATCATCTGGGTTCGTTTCAGTTCTTGATTTTTAATTTGATTCTGCTCTTGAACTTGATTCAGCAGTAAAGTCTTTGTGGGTATCTAATTAATTGAATAAAGGATCGAACTTTACTATTTCCAGGAGCATCAAGTGGTATTGGAGAAGAGACTACTCGTGTTCTTGCTCTTCGTGGTGTTCATGTCGTAATGGCTGTAAGAAACACAGATTCTGGTAATCAAGTCAGAACAAAGATACTTAAGGACACACCTCAAGCTAAGATTGATGTTATGAAGCTTGATCTTAGCTCAATGGCCTCAGTCAGGAGCTTTGCATCAGAATTCAAGTCCTTGGACATTCCATTGAATATTCTCATGTAAAACCTCAGAGCCTTGTCTTGTCTTTTATAACCATTACTTGCTTGAAATATTGTGTATAACTTAAGCTAATCTATGTTTCTTTTTCTTGAAGCAATAATGCAGGGATCATGGCATGTCCCTACACGCTTTCAAGCGACAACATTGAGTTACAGTTTGCAACCAATCATTTGGGTATGTTTAACCAGAATAATACTTATGATCCTTCATTTGTCTAATTGTATGAACTTATGGTGGTGGGGAACATTTTCTGTCTGTATTGAAATTCAAACTTGCCAGGTCATTTCCTGTTGACGAACCTTCTTTTGGATACGATGAAGAAAACAGCTAATGAAAGCAATAGTGAAGGAAGGATTGTCATTCTCTCATCGGAAGGTCATCGTTATGCTTACCGGGAAGGGATTCGTTTTGACAAAATAAATGACGAAGCAAGGTGGTTGTTAGGTGAAAGTATTGTTAATTACTTTTGGTTTCAGTTGTAACCTACTCTTATCGCTCTCATTGTTTCATTGCAGTTACAATACTATGCAAGCATATGGTCAGTCAAAGCTCTGTAACATATTGCACGCAACTGAGCTCGCCAGGAAGTTCAAGGTAAACTACTAGTGTTTTTGTCTTTATCAGTTCCAAATTTTTAAAGAAAAAGCTAAATGAGTTGAGTTTTGTCAATCTGCTTAAAACAGGAACAAGGCGTGAATATCACTGCCAATTCACTTCACCCCGGGTCCATTATGACCAATCTCTTGCGCTACCACAGCTTCATAAATAGTAAAATTCTTTGACTCTTTGTTCTTAAATTTGGGACTGGATAAACATCTGATTCTAAGCAACAATCCCAAAATTAAGCTTCTTGATGATCTAACAATGGATGCATTAGAGGACCAACCGCTAGTGTCATGAACTGTGGAGTGGTCAGGCTAACAATGACTTTTTCTTGTTTGATGCAGCACTTGGGAACGCGGTGGGCAAGTATGTGCTGAAAAGTATCCCACAGGTAGGCTTTTTTTATTTATTTTATTTATCCATATGTATTTTACTTCCAAATTCATCACCATTCTTAACCTGTTTGATCATTCTGTCTCAGTTCACATATATTCATGTTTGTGCGTGTTTTTGTTGCAGGGAGCCGCAACTACATGTTATGCAGCGCTACATCCGCAAGTAAAGGGAGTAAGTGGGGAATACTTGATGGACAACAACATATCTAACCCTAATTCTCAGGGTAAAGACACAGATTTGGCCAAGAAACTATGGGAGTTTAGTTTGACTCTAACTGGTGAAGAAGAATCATAGATTGGTTTGAAAAGTACAGTAAGAAAAGAGATTTGGTTTAAATGCATGACTATGAAAGGATATACTGGTTTAGTTGTGAAGACAAAGTGTTCTCCTTTTTATTTGAATAAAAAGTTTTGTTTCTATATATATTTAAGTGTTGATTCAAGTGGGTAGATATGTTCAAGTACAAAGATATTTAGATATGTTCCAACTTCTAAGACCACCTCTATTGGTGTTTCTTAGGGAGGGGTTTTAAAAAAAAAGGGAAAAAGAATAAATGAAAAATGTGAAAAAAAGAACCGGTGCTTGAAATGGGCATTTAAGAAATGCTAAGGAACTCATACGTGTCAGTGTCTCATTGGACCGCCAAGAAATTGTGTCTTTCTTTTTCGTGGGGTTTCGACGAAAACAAAGCCCTCTCCCTTCTCGGTCTCTCCATCTTCTCTCCTCTCTCAACGACTCCCTTTTCTTGCTTACTCCGTCGGCTCCGTCGCCCCATATTGTCTGTGAGTCGGTCGGCTTTCATGCTCCGTCGTCTCTCTCGATGACCCTGTCGTGTGTCGCGATCCGTGTTCTCTCTCGATCGGTGTCTTCATTTGTTGCTCTGGCGTCTCTCTCGACCGTCATCTCTCTATATCCGTCTTCTCTGTCAATCGGTCGGGATTCTCTATCGCACCGTCTTCACTCTCGCTCCGCCAGCAACGACTACTCGATCCGTGATGGGTTTCGCTTCCACTTCTTCCCCGAAGGTGATATTCCGCCAGCTCTTCGAGAAAGAATCTATCTTTTACACCTCTTATCGCCGATGTCACATGAATGAACCTGAGTGTAAGTGTCTATCTTTAAAAAAAAATCAATTTTGCAATAAGCGAACAAAGTTATATTGTTGTGATCTCATCGGTTTGTCCACAAAGATTGATTTTTTTGAGATGTGTTATAGAATCTAAGATCAGGTTCATGTTTTAGAATATTGTGTGTGTTTGATCCTTGTTTATGTTTTTCAGATTGATGAATGTGATCTGATTATTTTGTGTCAAACTATATGTTCTGTTTTCTCATAATTTTTGTCATGTTTTCTCATACATTTTGGTCTGTTCTTTTTGTGTTGGTTGTGTGAGGATTGGTGTTGTGTTCTTTCATTACGGAGTGGGAGTTGCTGAGTGTTCATTCATCAAAGCAAGAGGTAAATATACTTTTTTTTTTTAATGTTTGTTAGATATTGTTAGGTTGAATTAAATGAAATTGATTGTAGGCTGGTATTTGTTAGGTTGCGTGGTAAAAATTGATTAGGTTGAAGTGATTTACATTTAGTTTTCTTGGTTGTTATAGTTAGGTAAAGGCATTGATTGCCATTACAAACATAACTATTAAACTTCAACAACTAAAAACTTTAAACAACTTTAAAATCTGAACAACACACACATTAAACAACACACACAATCCTTCTCCTCTGCTATTTCTTTCCCCTAAGCTATTTCCTTCCACGCCATAATCAATTTTATGGATTCATATTCTCAATCTTCTACCTTTTTAGAGCTCTTAAAAATTCAACAACCAAACACTCAGCCTAGGATAGAAATCTATGCGTCGAATGTCTCTGTCTTCGGTCCTTGGTCTGAAGATGCAAGCATTGAAGAACACACGGTGGAGGACCGTAAAGAGAGACGGAAGTGGACACCGGAAGATGTAGTGCTGACCAGTGCTTGGTTGAACACCTCCAAAGATAATGAGAGCATGTATCATTCTGCATAATATGATAGTAGAAGACGAACGAGATGGTCACACTCAGTTTGATGTATCAGTTTTCGCACAACCAGAATCAAATAGAAGTTCACAAGTGGATTTTGCGTTTTCTACATATATGCCTTCAAATCTCGAGAATATGATGAACATTCGGAATTGAGTTCGGGATAAAACAATACATCAACAAATGAAAGGTGATTTGGTTGAGAATATATGGCAAAAATTTGGAACAAATGAAGATTTCAACTAATCTTTTTTTTCTCATTGTCGATTTGTATTTGTATTTTTTATATGTTGCTATGTCTTTTCGAAAAAAATTTAAATTTCTTTCATGTTATAAAATCAAATCATTCAGTTTTTTTTTTAAAAAAAAAACTTTAAAAACCTCTAAGAGGTTCTCTCAATGGACCATGAAAAAAATAATTAGACTAACAAAGGTTCTAAACCTTTTTAATCACTATATTTACTACTAAATTATTGATTAGAGCCCATTAAGGGTTCTTACCAATGGACTTTCTCTAAGTCCTAGTTCCATGTAGGATTTGGGTAATGATTTTTTTAAAAAAAGATTAGTTGGGTTTTTGATGTTTTGAAAATGTTGTAAATTTTGAAATTTTGGTCTTAAAAAAGTTTAGTTGACTTGATTCCATTATAGCTATTGACTCCAAACTTGGTTTGTTGACTCCACTATGGAATCTGATGTTACCACAGTGAGGGTCAGCTTTTCAAGCGTTGAGTAGCGAATTTCGGCGTCGGTCATCCATTTGCTCATGTAGAATATGTTTTTTTTGATCTCCTCGATCTTCTTTGACGAGAACACTGCTGATGGCGAATGATGAAACTGCAATCTAGAGGTAAAGCGTATCTCCTTCATTGGGCTTGGCAAGAACCGGAGGCGTAGTCAGGTAATGTTTGAGCTGTTTGAAAGGTTTCTCGCATTTCTTGTCCCAGAAAAACTTTTTGTTTCCACGAAGGAGTTCATAAAATGGGAGAAACTTATCCGTAGATCGCAAAATAAAATGGTTGAGGGCTGTAATTCGGCCAGTAAATCATTGGACTTCTCAGCTGTTCTTCTGGCTTGGAAGATCGAGGATTGCCGAGATCTGTTTCAGATTAGCTTCGATTCCCCGTTGAGTGAAATATCCCAAGAACTCGCCGGAGACAACCCCAAATATACATTTTATCGGATTGAGTTTCATCCCGTATTCGTTTAAGGTACTGAAGTATTCCTTTAGGTGATTAAGGTGGTCGACGACAATCAACATTTTGACCAGCATGTCGTCGATGTATACTTTCATAGTGGAACATAAGAAACACACTACTGAATAAATATATGTTACCATTCAAGTTATTTTTTTGCAACTGTGAATTTTGTTCATGTGACGGGTTTGTTACAGTACCGCA
Organism: Sinapis alba; assembly: GCA_012274485.2. Classification (NCBI taxonomy): domain Eukaryota; kingdom Viridiplantae; phylum Streptophyta; class Magnoliopsida; order Brassicales; family Brassicaceae; genus Sinapis; species Sinapis alba. The sequence goes on along the minus strand of MU105643.1, from coordinate 327,593 downwards.
ACTGAAACTGAAAAGAAAGATAATCTGGAATTGTTTTTGAATTTCGAACTCTCTCGGCATGATAGCCGAGACAACCCATAGCTACTCGCGTTCTGACGCTGGTGGAACATGAGCTTGCCGCCGTCAACCCCCACCCCCGCTGATGATTCCCATTCTTTTCTTAGTTCGTTTCACACTCGTATTCTACTTCAATGTTTCTCTTTTACAAACTTTCTGTTCGAGGTTGGGTCACCCCATCATCTGCAATGAACATTGCTGTTTTTGGTCACTGTGGCGTGCTCACCACAACATGACCTTTTATTAAGATTCCCAAAAATTTCGTCCAAGAATCACCACCACCAAAACTTCTGCCTCTTATGCTTTCCACTTTATTCCCGTCCCCTCTCACCCCAACAGCCTCCCTCTGCGACCGCTTCATTCTGTGTGGAAAAGCGATAAATGTTTTTTTGTCAGTCTCGAATTCAACGGATCTGACCTTTTATGGGAGATTACCCATAAAGCTCTACCTCTCACTACTCTTTGCCACTTGATCAAAAGAACAAGTGAATAAGATTTAAAATATTTTCAAATATAAAATATTTTGTAAATTAGAATACGTAGTTAAATAATATATATGTATATAAATGTAGTATATGTATCCTGTAAATTTTTAAAAATTTGACATATAAATGTAGTATATGTATCCTGTAAATTTTGTCATACATGTTACCATTGACACATATATTCTACATTATTTATAACACATGTGATTATTCATCCATTGTTTTGAATATCTTTTTTTAAATGAATCGTAGTTGTTGCATAATATCTATTTCACTCACATCAACCATATTTAAACCGTATCATAGTATCTAATATGTCTGTCTCACACTACTCAACCCATTGTCACCATTCTAAGCCTAAATGTGGTTTATAAATGCAAAAAATAGAAAAAAAAAATCTGACAACTAGTTGTTAGTCCCTCCGTTTCATATTACTAGTCGTTGTAGGTAAAAAAATTTGTTTCAAAATAAGTGTCGTTTTAGAGTTTCAATTCAAAATTTATTAATAAGATTCTCTAATTTATTTTTCTATTAGTTGAAATATGGTTAGGTGTATAGGTAATTGTGTTTTTATTTTGGAAATATACAAAATCATATGTTTTATTAATATGTGTGCATAAACCTAGAATATAAATAATATGAAGCGAAGTAGTTAATAACCAAATTTATATGTGGGCCTCTTAGGGCAAACAAGGCCTACCTAAAAGAGATCATCAGGCGACAAAATCAAGAGTATATTCCGTTGACTTGATGAGAAGATTCTACTGAACCACAGCCGACCAAAGTTAGACCTGGCCTGTTCGTCTCTCTTTTTTTTTTTCCTTGCGATCCATTTCTTACCAAGACGTTCTTCAATCTCACATTTTGTGTTCAGAGATGTTGCGTTTGTTCAAGAGGAAGAAGAAGAAGAAGAAGAAGAAAGAAGAGGAGCATTTCCAGAAGAATGGGAGCTTGTTGTTGGAGGACCTCATTGCATCTTCAGGAGGTATATACAATCCCATCCGTACATTTTCTTCCCATCAAATTCTTCAAGCCACAAACCACTTCGACTGGCACTATATAGTCTCCGAAGACAGATTCGTAATGTACAGCGGGATGATTGAAAACAGACCCGTAATAATCAAGACATACCAAGACTGTTCCCTTTTTGACGCTGACAACTTTTACCGTGACATCTCTGTCTCATCTTTGATGAGTATCCATAAGAACGTTCTCAAGATCTTGGGCTGCTGTCTAGAGTTTCAACATCCTATTCTCGTGTGTGAATACCCGGAAAATGGAGCTCTAAACTGTATAAAACGTGCAAGGGATGGACACACCAGTCCATTTCCTTGGAGTTTAAGGTTGAGGATCACTGAGGAGATTGCAGAAGCTGTAACGTATCTTCATACCCAGTTCCCTAGAACTATAATCCATAGGGATTTAAAGCTTGCAAATATCTTCTTGGACGAGAATTGGACTGCCAAGCTCTCTTCTTTCAGTCTCAGTATACTGATTCCAGAAGGAGAATCGAGTGTAAATGACATGGTTTGCAGAACATCAAGCTATATCGAGCCAGATTACCTCAATACAGGTTTAGTTACAGAGAATGTAGATATCTATAGCCTTGGAATCATCATGCTGATGCTTTTAACAGGGAATTCTGAATATAGTTCGGAAGTTGCTGTTTATCTTCCTGTACTGCCTGTCTATATTGGCAAGTTGGTGGATCGAGGTCTCTTGACTGCGCTGGTAGACCTGTCGATGCTGGAAGGTGAGAACGGAGACATCCCTGAGCATCTAAGACCACAAATGGAAGCATTCATTGAGCTTGCTTTAAGATGTGTACGATTTAGACAAGGACAAAACGAGCTTCACATGATAGATGTTGCAAAAGAACTAAAGAAGATAATGAAATATATCTGAAATCAGTTAGAACTCATTTCCTTCTGAATCTGAAGTATGGAACTCAGACTCCCAGCGGGGAACAGATGCTCATAAGACTGTTTTTATAGATCCTCTGTTTTTTTTGTTGTTGTGTGTATATGTTTGCACTATAATACTTGTGAAATATATATATATATATATAATACTTACATCAACAAGCTCCACGCTGAGCCTCTCTCGGATGGTGCCGGCACGCACGTGGGGAGCCATCCAACTCCTCAAGCCGTTTAAGCCATGATAGAGTGGAACCATATTTACAGTCCTCATTGATGTAAGTTTTGCCGGATGTGGGACTTTGACATTATTTTGACACTTAGTCAAAATTGCTGTGTTTTGAATATATAAACTTGCCAAATTTTTTGCATTATTTCTTATTTAATTTAAATATGTTTTAATGTTTGAATATACCAGATTATAGTACTAATTACAAGCTTTATAATGAGCTAATAATCTGATCAAGACGACCACCGGTTTGGCAAGAAAAAGCCACTTGGAAATTCAGAAAAGTCAGTCTCTTGATTCTGTTCAGAACATGAGTTTCAACAATCCTCCACATGAATAGAAAAGTCTTTAAATATATTCATCTAAATGCAGACTCGTTAGATTTTGTTCAAAGCACTGTCTTGTCTTTGGATATCATTAGTTGCTTACTCTATGTTCTTGTTCTTGAAGTAATAATGCATGGATCATAGAATGTTCCTTCATTTTTGATGCAGCACTTGGCAACGCGGTGGGCAAATATGTGCTTAAAAGTATTCCACAGGTAGGATTTTTATTTTATTTTATTTCTCCATATGTAATTCATTTCCAAATTCATCACCATTATCAACCTGTTTGATCATTCTGTCTCAACTCACATACATTCATGTGTTTTTGTTGTAGGGAGCTGCAACTACATGTTACGCAGCGCTACATCCTCAAGCAAAGGGAGTGAGTGGGGAATACTTGATGGACAACAACATATCTAACCCTAATTCTCAGAGTAAAGACACAGATTTGGCCAAGAAACTATGGGAGTTTAGCTTGACTCTAACTGGTTAAGAAGAATCATAGATTTCGTTTGGAAAGTACAGTCTTAAAGAAACGAGATCTTGTTTAAATGTGGGAGTACGAAATGATATGCTGGTTCAGTTGTGAAGACAAAGTATTATCATTTTTATTTAAATAAAAAGTTTGGTTATATATATATATATATATATATATATAGTGTTGGTTAAACATCTTAGATATGTTCCAGATTGGTTGCCTTCAGAGGATCTCCAACCCCACTCTATTTTTCACTTTAAAATAAAGTTTTAGAGTAAAAATGCTCCAATGATACTTTATTTCTCACTCTATGTAAGTCGTTTTTTTGTTTTGTTCACCACTCTATTTTTCACTCCAAAATAGAGTATCATTAGTGTAAAAAATAGAGTAAATCATTAGAGATGGTCTTATGCCTAAAGATTTAGAGTTTGGGTTTCTGATGTTTTGAAATGAACTGTTCATTTACATTTAAAATTTCGGTTCTCTTGACTTGACTCCAAATTTGTCTGCTGCCACCATTAAGGAATCTGATGTAGAAAGTGTCGCATCTCAGACCATTTTATAATCTACTTGCTTACCTTGTGGTATAATAGCTTTGATCGTTATCGTTTACTTCCGATGGGTTAGCTCGATGTCTTGTCTTGTCTGTCTTTTTATAACCACTCCATGGAAAATCTGCATAGAAAATTTACACACGGTTTGAAGTTTCTATGATGGAAACATGCAGAGAAAAGCCTCTTCCTACGCACGACCAAACCCGCGATCGGCAAATCTGGTGACTGTTTAGATTTTAAGAAATATTCCACTAATTAAAAACTTTATGAAACCTGCTAAAAACTTTTAAACCCCGCAACCGGATGAACCAGTTAGTATTTTTTATTTTTATTTTTAGATTTTAACTAATTTATTAAAGAACAAAACTTAGGTTCACCCCCTAAGGTGAACCTTTAAATTCACCTCTTATTCTATGACCAATCAAAGTGCCATGTAGATAATTAAATAAAATATATTAAATTTATTTTAAAATAGCTAAAAAAAAATAATACCAATTTTAGCGACGTTAATGCCGCCAGCTAAACCGTAAACTCTAAATCTTAAATTCTAAACCCTAAACTAATCATAAACCCAAATCTTATATCATAAACTCAAATCCTAGATTCCAAATCCAAACCGTATACCCTAAACCCAAATCCTAGACCTTAAACCTAAACCCCAAACACTAAACCTTTAAACCCAAACCCTATACCATAAACCCAAATACTATACCCTAAACCCAAACAATATACTCAAAAACCTAAATCCTTCACCTTAAACCCAAATCATAAACCCTAAACCCAAATTTTAAACCTATAGGGTTTGGGTTTAGGGTTTAGGAATTGGGTTTAGGGTATATGGTTTGGGTTTAGGGTTTACAGTTTGGGTTTAGGGCATAGGTTTTGGGTTTAGGGTATATAGTTTGGGTTTAGGGTTTAGGATTTGGGTTTAGGGTATTGGATTTGGGTTTAGAGTTTAGAGTTTGAATTTAAAAATTTGAGGTTTAGGGTTTAGAATTTAAAATTTAGGGTTTAAAATTTAGATGACGACTTTTGCATCGTTAAAATTGGCGTTATTCTCTTTTTAACTGTTTAAAAAAAAAAAAATTATATAATAATCTACGTGACGTTTTGATTGGTGATAAAATGAGAGGTGAATTTAAAGGTTCACCATAGGGGTGAACCTAAGTTTTGTTCTTTATTAAATATGTATCAAGCATGTATGATTTTGCCTCTCAATCCACAAGCAGGTCTCTTCCGGGTTCTATCAATGATATGACGATTACAGATCTATATTCTCGATGATGAGTGGTGTTTACTAGATGCTAATTATAGCTGTAATAAATCTGTGGAAGTATATCAATATGTTCTCTTGGTTAATGTCACTGGCTCTACTTTATGAGACATTTGTAAAAGATACAGACATATGGATCACGTTCTTGTACTGCATATATACAAACACTATTTTCGAGAATATAGTGATCAGTCTGTCTCAAACTAACACACATACATTGTTTATGTATGTATTAGTTGTAGGGAGCTGCATGCAACTACATGTTACTCAGCGCTACATCGGCAAGCAAAGGGAATGAGTCGGGAAACTTGATGGACAACAATATATCAAAACTTAATTCTCACGGTAAAGACACCGATTTGGCTAAGAAACTATGGGAGTTCAGCTTGACTCTAACTGGTGAAAAAAAATCATAGATTCCTTTGGAAAGTAAAGTCTAATGGAAAAAAAGATTTGGTATAAATGTAGGACTGTGACTGTTCAGTTACGAAGACAAAGTATCATATTTTTAGGAAAATTTCCCAAAATACCACATTCATAATACCACTTTTACATTAATCACTTTTACCTATCTACTAATATTAAAAGGGATTTATGCTCAAAGAAGAGCATGTCCACGTAATAAAATAAAATCAACCAATGAGAGAGAGTAGTTCAGCCATGTCATCCTATCTATTAGTCGACACAAATTTAACTGGGTAAGACATATGGGCTTCTGAAAATACGGTCCATTTGAAACCCATCTCGCCTCTTCAAGCTAATTTCATCGCCAGAGATAGTTACCGACTGTTCCACTTCGTCATCGATTCAACTCTCTGCAATTCGGCATTTTTCTGTTGTTATCACCACCCACTTTGAATCATTCAATTCTATTATTTACCTCCTCATCACACCGTAGAACCATGTCGACGAAACCAAATGGCAAATCCATTGTCTCCTCCGCCGGCGAGAAGGAAGGATCGATAGTCGCTTCTAACCAAGGTGAAATCGCCGCGATGAAGCCAACCGAGAAGTTGTCTATTTCCTCTGACAACAATGACATCATCATGTTATTCACGATGTAACCCTAGGTCCACATGAATCGGAGTTAAGGTTCCGTTTGATCCATTTTTGGGAAGCTCGAATCCCAATGAAGAAGACTCTAATTGGTTTGAAGATGCTTCTTATGGATGAACAGGTTACCAACCCTTTCTATTGTATCTACTTTGTCTTACGTTTTCATTTTCTCTTATTATTAGATTTGTCTTGCGATTTTGTTTTTTTTTACTTTCTCTTACGATTTATGATTTCTCCTAAGATTTTCGCTTTGTCTTACTATTTCGCTTTGTCTTACTATTATGTGCAGGGTAGTGTTATTCAAGGATTTGTTTCTCCAGGAAGGATCAAAAAGTTTTTGCCCGACTTGAAAAAAAGCTCCGTGTACAGTCTCCTAAACTTCTATGGATCCAGGAGAAAGGTGATGTTTCGTGTTGCTGCGCATAACGTGACTGTTTCCTTCGCCTTCATTTGTTTCTTCTCCTATATAAATCCATTTATCGAATTTTATATGGAAGTAAACTCTACAATAAACTGTTGCCATGATTTATGAAAAGGTACAGACTCATCTTCGTATATTCCACACGACTTCGTCTAATTTTTCTGATTGTCTACATGTTCCTCTGGCTCTGATGTTGTAGGACAATTTGAATCTTGGCTCAAATTCACCCGATCCAGCATCCTCGCAGTAGATCACTTTCGACTTAATAAAAGCTATCTGCAAACAATACTCTCTAACAACACTATCCATACACACATGTATGTCACCGTATGTTTAAAACTGTGAGATGATATCATCGACGCTTCAGCAACATTTGGATCTCATTGACATCCGATAATCATGGCAACTCTGTGTGTCACAACAATCAACCCAATAACTCTCTTTGGAGGTAATCTCTTTGTTCTGTTTTTAGATTGAGTATAGGGAGTCAAACCTTTAAATTCAAACCTTAAGTTAAAAAGAAATTTAAACGACAAGGAATCAAATTCTCCACATGTATAAATGACAACAGTGATGATGGTTTTTACCTGAGTAGGAGAGCACTATTTTTTGTTCGGTCGCTTTGTTAATCTAATTTATAAATGAAGTGCTTATTTTCATGGTTAGATCTCTGTTTTTCCTCTCTTTCTATCTAAGAAAGTAATTCCAATCACAAATCGTATTTGTTCTATTATTTCCAGGGGAAAACTGATATCAATGCCCCATAACATAAGCAACAGTCTATGATATTAGTGGACATGTACACTCCATGTGTACAGGTAAAGAGACCTCTCACGGTGTTTGGTTTTGATGATGCGCCTCATGGACATGCTGAATTTGCTTCTTCTTTTCTTTTGAAAATGTGATTGTCTTACCGAAGAATATTCTCCTACGAGAAGGCCGAGGAATTAAGATTGTGATATCAGGGTTGATTAGCCCATGGAAGATTGCACCATCGCATGAGACGAATAGGTGCAGCAGAGCGCAGAGCGTGGAATGAGAGTTAATGGCTCAAAGCGCAGCATAACTCATTTGTCTCTGAGCTTGAGAAGGTAGATGACATTGTCTTCTTTAATCACCCAAACATGCCTAATAATTTTTTTTTTTTTTTTTTTGTGCACCAATGTTTTCATTAATATCTAAACGATTACAATACTAAAAACATCATCGTACAAACCACGATGTATGAGCCTATAGGCTAAAACCTCGACATAAAGTTCAAGGGAATACAAGGATAGAGACACAAACTTGAAAAAGTTTGATAAAACGTTATAAAAGATATCAAAGTTGCCACTTGCGATCCAAACTAAGAAGGGTTCAAACCGCACTTCAAAATCTTCAAACGAACGATTAGTCACAAAACAATGTGACGTCGCAACACCATCCATAACCTCGACTCTCATTTGACTGAGAATCGTTGCATCTACCGGCCCCAAGTGGACCATCACATAAGATAGCAAACGATTAGGAAATTGATAGTTTTTCCGGAATTTGAATACCGGAGGAAAATCACCTCTATCAAAGAGGGAAGTTGGTGAATGAATTCTCTCCTTTAAGAAGGAGGAAGAGTGAAAAGATCTCTCTCGGCCCTGGCGAGAGGAAGTTTGAATAACCATTACCATATTGGTTGAGGTTATCGGGCAGTTTGGATCAAGCTTTTGTCTTACCAGGATATGAATCATTGGAGTTCTTAAGCTTGTGATTTTTATGGCAAATGGACGTTCTATGATAAGCACTAGGCAGTCTGTCCAAACACCATCAAGGACACCAGGAGACTTCGCTTGTACTACTCTGATCAACATCAAAATACCCACGTTGTTTTTTTTTGACAAGCCAATCGAAATTACCATCCCAATGAAGCTTTGTTCCTTGACTGAACCATATAGAAGATGTTGGATCTGGCAGGGGAAGAGGTAGCACCAACTGGAGACTAATATCATCAAAAGAGCTTCGAAGAAACTATTACTCTGTCTGCTGTGAGTGAGCTCCATAAGGAGACCACTAGAGCGGAAGAGAAACGGTACTGAAGCAAGATTAGGTGAGTCCGGTGGCTCTGGTGGTGGAAGTGGCTCCGGCAGGCACACATCCCAGATGAGACGAACATTTGTTGTTGGCACCGACGGGATCAAAAGCAAGAGAAGTGGAGGAGACAAGCCCTTCGGTGGTCTGAGACTGTAAAGAGATCTAAAAGGAACAGCACCAGTGGAGCGCATGAGCCCGGATGCGCTTGAGAGTAACCGCCATGTGACACCATTTATGGAGCATAAGATTACAGATCCGGCGGTTGTGAAGTATATGAGCTTGAGATCCGGTTGCGCTGGTGAAGAGCGATTGCTCGGCTGCAACAGTTGACACTTCTCATAGAAGAAAGAGCATAAAACTGTCGGGGATACCAGATAGAACGATGAGCACATGAGCAGGTGAACAGACTCGCTTGAGGAAGCCATGGAAGCGGAGCTGTGACGGTGGAAAAGATCTCGACGGTGCAGAAGGCCACCGACGGAAGAAGAAACACAAGTTCTCGGAAAGACTGGAAACGAGCAGAGATGATGAAGCGTTGCACAGATCCGGAAGGAGCCCAGGTCAGAGACGTGACCCCGGAGACTGAGTTTCATCGTGAAACTATCACCGGCGGCTGCCTCGGGACCTGGGCCTGAGAGCTTTTGCTTTAGGGCGCCTAATAATTATTTAAATGAGTGTTTGTATGATACAATTGCCAGAAAAACAGGAAAGAACCTGATTGTTTGTCCTAGGACTGCTGAATCTCGATAAATTTGGAAACAAAAAAGCTCAAGGAAGTCTCAGAAAGGCCAAGGTAAAAGATGTTATATATATTTGAAAATGTGTGAATTTGTCAGAAATCGACCAAAGACAACATTGAAGAACCGAAATCAATTATGGTACTCAGGTTGCCGCTCTGAACTTGGCGTAAAGTTGTACTGGATACATCTATGCAAGTTCATGGAGCAGCTGGTGGTGTGTGCTCGGATACAATTTTAACGCATATATGGGCCACGACTAGAACCCTCAGGATTACTAATGGACCTGAAGAGGTTCATCCCAGGACTATTGGCAAGTTAGAAATACAGAGAGCTTCAGAGCGGATCTGCACGGTGGGTTTCTTTCGATTTAGTAATAATTGATAGAAATTTATGGTAACAAGGAAAACGGAGGTGTATTATGTTTTATCAACGCTGATTATTTTATAAATCCAATTACATCATCTCTCAGGTTTGATGAAAAAATGTGTTGAATTGTTATGAAACAACTTTAGTTTTAGTGGTTGATTAAGTAAATGTGTATAATTGTTTTTCTTCCTCTGATTTTTACTTCGATAAAATGGTTTTACTATGGAGAAGTGACTGAATCAGAGTTTTCTTCTGATGTATATGAATACGAGTTCCAACAAATGGATTGGGGTTTAAAATGTTTGAAAAATAATGACGAATACGATGTATAAATAATTATATTAAAAATACAGATATGAAATGAGTAATAAATTATACAATTTTACAATAAGAATTCCTGTGAAATATTTCAATTTACCACTAATCTGTTTTAGGATTTAAAATTAAGAAAATTTAATTATAAATAAAAAGCATATTTTAGTTTCCCTAATTTATTCTAATTTTAATGCAACTAATTATTTATAACATTTTTATTTTAAAAAGGGACAAATGATTAAAGGTAAACTACACAATTTCTTAATATACCAAACACACATGAATTTTGAAAGAGAAAGAAAGTCACGGGGTCATAAATTTTATGGTATTCCAACTTGACAAAAATACATGTTAATATGTTATCTATATAGTATCATTCAAATCAACCATACAAAAATAATAGTAAAAGAAAATGTTCATAAAATACATGCACACATATTATAAATTTAAATTTACAATTGTTAATTATTGGCGACAATAAATATAACGTTGTGAATTATATATTTGGACAAGGTCATTTCAAATTCAAATTTTCAAACCCAACAAACATATGTTGTATGAAAAAAGTATAGTAAATACACATAATAAAAATATATCTTCAATATTCTCACACAAAAAAGTAAGATGTTATTGGTTTGCATATGAACATGTACACACATAAAAACGAAGAAAAAGTATATATTTTATATGTCGAATAAATGGATACTTTAGACAACCACATTACATGTGTAATCGAAAAATCTAAATCGTTTTAATAACAAATATTAATTAATAAATATATAAAAGTAAATACCTTGGATTAACATGTATATATACATCACATTTTTATGAACAATTTACATGAAATTAATATTTATCTCAACACCAAATCAAGATTTTACTACTACAACATATAAACATTGTCAAGAAGTTTCAGAAAAAAAATTTCTTACAATTTTTTCCTTAAACACATTAGTTTAGAATATAAGAAGTTCATCATGTCAAGAAATAACAAAACAACAATACAAAAACATAAATTTTCATATAAATATCAAGCTAAAAATATTTTGTTTGGATTAAATCTTCATATAAATATCAAGCTAAAAATATTTAATATATCAATTTTTAAATACATATATATATAATATTTAGTAAGGGTTACTTACAGATTTATCAGACAATTTATTGTTTATAAAAAATATTTATTTTAAAATCGAACAAATCTTCCTAGATCAGTATGCATATATTCATGTCATTTGTATTTAATATCTAAGTTTATATTACTTAAACTATCATTATCCCGGTTTCTTAAACGGGGTTCTTAGCTTCGTATAAGAATTGTCTTTTAGTCAAAAAATGTAAAAAGAAAAATAAAAAATAAAAAAATGTCAAATTATGAGTTAAGAATTCCGGTTAATAGATTGGAATAATAATGTCCTTACTTTTCTTTTCAGGTAACAAATCGTCAACTTAACCAAACTAAATAAACTAAAAATGGTCAATTAATTACGCAAGCTAAAACAGATGTAGTTTGTCAAATACTCATGAAGCAAAGAACTAACTGCCACAATCCAAAAGCTGCAACAAAATTTATAGTTTTGTCTCTTTTTAAACAGTTACATGGGAAACATAATATTTATATTCCAAACATATGTTTAAAGAGATGAAAATCATATGAATTGTGGTGGTGACAAGCATTGTCCCTAAAATAAATAAAGGTAAAATAACTTAGAAGCATAATACATTCTGACTAATACCCCTTATCTACAAAATAACAATAACTATCAGCAAAGACTTTAGAAGGCAGGATAAGAATAAAGTTTAATGCATAAATTCAACAAAAAATGCCAAAACAACTTTAAAAATGTTTTTCAAGAAAACCCAACTAAAAACAATATTTTGAACTCTTTCAAATGAACTATGTATTCTGAAATAAGTCTTGGTATTTTAACAAACTAATAAATACACAATTTTATTAAATTTAGAAAGGACCAAACAAAATTACATGCAACATTTAAATAATCAAAATTAGCGCATATTATCCCCCCTCTTATACTATATGTTAGGTTCTCAAGAATTTGTATAAATTCAAAATGCTTTCTCAATATTTAGTATTTAATATCAAAACTAATTGTAAATTTTAAAAATCAATTATCCGCGCGAAGCGCGAAAAACAACCTAGTATTTTTAAAGAAGGAAAGATATATTAATAACTCCATATGGTTAACTAATCTAAACTTAGGATTTAGAGTTGAGGGAATGGGTTAGGTTTTTAGAATGTGAAGTTTAATTCAAAAAGAATTTAGTAATTTCAAAATGAACTTTTTTAAAAAATTCAAAAAATCAGTATTTTTAATAATTTCGAATTTGAAAAGTATAATTCGAATTTTTTTTTATTTTTTTATTTTTTAATTTTTAATTTTTTAATTTATTGAAATAATCATTTATTATATATATAAAGTAAGGGTATAAAAGTCTTTTACCTCTTAATGAAGAATATATTTTTAAAAATATCTCTTTAGTAATGGTAAAATGAATAATAATACCAATAAAATGGTAAACATGAAATTCCCCTACTTTTTATCAAATAAAAAGTTTAAATTCTCTAGGATTCTAGCACTAAAAAAAGTTTTTTTTTATCATAAATATGCGATACAAATATTAAAATGAACAAAATAATTTTTATTAAAGAGATAAAATATATTTATACCATTAAATTAACTAATATTTAGTATTTAGATTTGAGGAGTGGGGTTTGGTCTTTGATATGGTTTATGATTAAAAAATAATAATATTTAAAAATTAAAATAATAAATTTAAAAATAGTTTTTAATTTTTTTTTATTTCAAAAAAGATCCAAAATTTCTTTTTGATAAGTTCGAATTATAATATTTTTTTTCAAAAGTAGTTTTTAAAAAACTATTTATTTATATTTATATATCTATAAGGTATAGAATCTCAATTGTATGAACTCAAATAATAAGAATAACTCTCTTATTAATCTCTTAAGGAAAACTATCTCAAAAACCTTAAGCTCTCAATCACAAAACTCATAAGTTATGCAACAACCTTGCATCTCCTTATATAGGGATTAGGTAACTCCTAATCTCTATCAACTTAACATATTTTTGTATATCTTTTTCCTAATCCTTTTACTAAACCATAACTCGGTAGGATTAGGTCTTTGACTTATATCTCAAGTTTCCTTTTCTTTCAAGCTTAATCCAACATTCTCCCCCTTAAGCTTGAAATCCATTTTCGACAAATCTTCAATATCAACGAGACCTCTCATCTCTTTGAACTTCAATCTTCGAAGTGCTATTGACAAGGTCTCGACTTTCTGTTCATTCTCGAGTATATGCTGTACCTTGATCAAATCATACTCAACATACTCTCGCGTGAGGTGAAATAAGATCTGCTTCACGGCTTCAGTCCCTGCCATGTTGTCTGCTTCACATGATGATAACTTATCAGTCTCTTGTTTACTCAAACATCGCGTAATTGGACTTTCATCAACATACAAAATATTTCCTGCCACGCTTTTGCCATCTTTCGGGTCAACTCTATGACCACTATCACTTTCTCCAACAATTGTTATCTCAGAAGTTGCATGTAACTTTATTACAGTTCCACGAGACTCCTTAAATCTTTGTATATCCTTACCTAACACCCAAAATATTTCAATTGTTTTTCTTCTATTTTGACAAGCCAACAGACTTCCTGAGTCACTGTACCTCACACCTGCAACTCTATCCTTGGTTTGTCTCTGGATTTCGCAGAGCAAAAAGAAATGTTCTCTGCTTGTATCAACTCCAATAAGAGTAGTCCTACATGTCCCTTTCTCAGAACCCCATATCATTATACTCCCATCTGCGTACCCAACTGCAACTTGGCCAGCTTTCTTTTTGGCTTCATATTCCCAGAGTTGGACTTGTAAGAGTTTAAAAACGAGAGGAACATTAGGAGTAGTAACAGTATCAGCTTTCTCGGTTTCATTATTTGCATCTCTGTTGGCAGCTATATTTCCTGCTCCGTCCTTGGATGATTTCTTCTCTTTCCTGTGAAGCCTATGCTTGGCATTCCACTTTGCCTGGTTTAGTTTCTTATTCTCAGTGAGAACCTTCCTCGCTGCATCCTGCAAGTCTTCTTCTTTTTCACCTAGGACTTCTCTCTTGTTCACATTCTCTCTTTGTTAAGATCTTCTGAATCAGCTCAGATTCCTTGGTGGTAATTTTATCTTTAGCACCAAGAAGATCTTTCTCTCTCTTAAGGTGTGAAGACTCTGACTTAAAAGATGTAAGACGTCGAGCAAGATCATCTTGACAGTTAGGTTCTGTTTGTAGAGCTTCAGCGGTGCATAAGTCATCCACGTACACAACCATGAAAAGAAGATTCTCTTCTTCCTCCCTTTGATACAAAGAGATGTCCTTACATGGTTCTACCCACGGCTCCTCGTTTATTATCATCACAATATTTTCACACTCTGTTTCTGTGATATGAACACAATCATTCATATACTTTCGCCTCACACTTACTCTCATTGATCTCTTTAACTGAGGCTGTGGGGCTTCTTGTTCTTTATCACCATTGTCATTACTCTCTTCTTTCTCTCTGTCTAATTTCTCTTGATTTATCATGTTCTCCCTCATAACTCGATTGTTCTGAGAACCATCAATTCTGAACTCCCTCAAGCCAATAATAAACGTTACGGAAACTCCACAACTTTCTTTTCCAGCACAGTTTGTCCTTGCATAACCAGAGGTGCTAAGAGCAGTCTCAAATATGAGTAGAACGAGATCCTTCACAGACTTGTCCTTCTTATCAGCTTCTGATCTTTTCCTCAGCTCCTCCATGATTGCATTCTCTAGATTGATCTCCATCGTCTTCTTGCTCGACATGTAACCCGCCATGCTGCTATTTCTCAAAGCTTGTGCTTTCATGATCCTCTCCATGTTTACGGTCCAGCCGTATTCACCCGACAAGACAATACGGTGAGTCAACAACACGGTCAGAGAGGATAACCTTCTCCACTTTGTCTCCGAAAACGTAATTGATCACTTTGCAAAGTCCTTCAAACTTCTCCTTTAGCTCTTCCTTGGTTGCAGATACAAGCTTCTTTCCTTCAAAACCCTTGAGCTGGCCTATAGCATATTCGTCGATAGTATCAACCATGTACAAAAATTCATACCCTTTCAGTCCTTCGTATGAAGATCTTTTAACTAATATTTTTGTTGCTATCATATTAATTAAATATATGCAACATCTCACAGATTCTCTCCATAGATAGTCAGGTGAACTCATGGGATTCAAGATACTCCTAGTCATCTTTGCTAACGTCTTATTATGTCTCTCGACCATTCCGTTACGTTTATGAGAATAAAGTGCAATCAAGTATCTCTTCATACCGTGCTTATTGCAGTAGTCGTGGAGCCCATGAGACACAAACTCTCCACCTCAATCTGTTTGGGACATTTTAATAGTAGCTCTTATTTCTTGTTCAGCAAGTATTTTGAATTTCTTGAACTTATCCAATGCTTCACTCTTCTCCTTGAGCAAAAAAGAATCTCCATGGATAAGTATCAGAGTTTGGGTGGTCCGGTACGAGGTTGCTTGTGAGAAGGATTGCCTCGTCTGTTTACCATGTAGCTGTAGAATTCAAGATCGATATTATAAAGAACACTTTTCTTTATTGCTTTAGAAAACTAGCTCAAAAACTAAAACTCCAACAAATCAATTCAATAATCCGTAACAGATGCAATATCAAAACATCTATATATATAAGACTAGATAACTCCTAATCCTATTAATATCAATACTTTGCATAATTCCTAATCCTATTTTATTATCCATAACTCGGTAGGATTAGGATAACTTGTGATTCAAGCTATTGTCAAGCTTAGTCCAACAATCTCCCCCTTAAGCTTGATTTCTCCATTGTTCACAATGTGCATGCCGACAAGTCCTCTTACATCTTGAAAACGAGATCTTCCAAGAGCTTTAGTAAGTATGTCAGCTCTTTGTTCAGTGCCAGGAACATGCTCCACTTCTATTTGCTCGTTCTCAATGCATTCTCTAATAAAATGAAACCTCCTATATATATGCTTACTTCGACCATGAAATACATGATTCTTGGTTAAAGATATAGCCGATTTGTTGTCAACTCTGATTGTTATCTTCTTGCACTCGACACTCATAATTTCGCTTAGGAGTTCTTGAAGCCAAATGGCCTATTTTGCAGCCTCTGTAGCTGCCAATCAACTTCTTGTTTTTGAGAGCACCAAGTTATCGGGTTTTGATCCAAATAGAACACATGACCTGTTGTACTTTTGCCATCGTCAATGTCAACATTATGTGAGCTGTCTCTGAAGCCGACTAGCTCCATCTTCTTCGTGCCTTTGAAGTAGAGACCAAAACCAGTCGTGCCTCGCAAATAGCGATGTACCTGTTTTAATGCAGCTCCGTGACACTCCTTTGGGTCTTGCATATATCTGCTAAGCACTCCAACTGAATAAGAAAGATCCGGCCGTGTATGAAGAAGGTACCGAAGACATCTTATACTGCGCCTGAAGCTTTTCTCGTCGATGCTCTTTTCGTCCTGAGCTTTAGAGAGTCGAGTGTTAACGTCCATAGGAATATGTGTAGAATTACACTTACTCATATTTGTTTCTTCAAGGATTCTTCTAGCGTACTTTTCTTGAGATAATACAATCCCGCCATCGTACTGAATCACCTCGATGCCGAGATAATAAGTCAGCTTGCCTAGATCACTCATCTCGAACTTACTTGCCATCTCATGTTTGAATTCTTTTATTGATGTTACTGAAGAACCAGTCACCAATAGATCATCCACATATACACACACTAAGAGAAGTCCACTTCTATCTTGCCTTCGATAGAGGGAAGGTTCTTTATCACATCGTATAAAGCTGAATTCCTGTAGACACCGGTTTAGTTTGATGTTCCAAGCCCTAGGGGCTTGTCTCAACCCATAAAGTGCCTTGTGAAGTTTGTACACCATCTCCTCCTTGCCTCTTACTTTGAATCCCTCTGGTTGCAATACATAGACTTCTTCCTTTAGTTCACCATGTAAGAACGCTGTTTTCACATCCAAGTGATGTATTTCCCATACATAGGAAGCGGCGATTGCAATTACTAGTCTGATGGTCTCAATACGAGCTACTGGTGCGAATACTTCATCATAATCTATGCCGTGTCGTTGAACGTAACCCTTTGCTACCAACCTCGCTTTATATTTACTTATGCTTCCATCTGCGTTTCTCTTGATTTTGAATATCCACTTTAACCCGATTGCTTTGAACCCTTTTGGTAGATCGACTAAGGTCCATGTTTTATTTCTTTCGATTGAATGAAGCTCATCTCGACACGCATCTATCCAGACCTTTTGATTTTTGGCTTCATTGAAGTTATATGGTTCGTTGTTAATGACCATCAGCAGCTTCTCACACTCTGTCTCAGCTATGAGTATGTAATCATTCAGATATGATGGGGTCGATGAGGTCCTAGTTGATCGTCTTAACTCCGGCTGTGTCACTTCATCTTCATCGTGGCTGTGAGTATCTTCTTCTTCTTCGTTCACGTTTTCACTTGTTTCTTGTATTTCCTGATCATGCTCTGTATTTGCGAGAGGTTGTAATTCGAACGAAAACGTGCCAGCTTCTTGAGCTTCAATCGGTTTAGGTTCGCCCCAGCTCCAATGTTTATCTTCGTCGAAGTGTAAATCACGGCTCACAACTATCTTCCTGTTCGATGGATCCAGCAAACGATAAGCTTTAGTTCCAGGTTCTGTTCCGAGATACACCAAGACTCTTGATCGATCATCAAGTTTCTTTCTCCCTGCAGCTTCTGTTCTCGCATAACATACACATCCAAACGTTCTAAGGTGCTCGATATTTGGTCTTGTACCTTTCAATGCTTCGTATGGTGTTAGATTAACAAGTGAGCTTGTTGCGATTCTGTTTATCAGGTATGCAGAATGTCTTATAGCTTCCCCCCATAGGCTGTTAGGTACACCCGTGTGTTTAAGCATGCTTCTCGTCATCTCAAGTAAAGTACGGTTTCGACGCTCGACAACACCATTCTGCTGAGGGGAATAAGGTGCAGTCAAATGTCTATTAATTCCATGCTTGTCACAGTAGGCTTTGAAGTCAAAAGACACGAACTCGCCTCCTCTGTCTGTACGGAGTGTTCTCATAGTATTCTTGGTTTCTTGCTCCACTAGTTGTTTGAAATTTTTAAATTTTTCAAACGCTTCACTCTTTTCTTTAAGGAGGATTGTCCACATGTATCTTGAAAAATCATCGATCAAAACAAATATGTAACATTTTTTTCCTGGTGTTGGTGGAGAAATAGGTCCACATAGGTCTCCGTGAATGAGTTCAAGGGGTTGTGTTGCTCTAAAGCTAGATAGTTGCGGGAACGATTTTCTCGTTTGTTTTCCCAGTAGGCAAGATACACAGGTTTCTTTTTCAATCAGCAATCGAGGTATGCCAGCAACAAGGTTCTTGTTTATCATTAGCCTCAGTGTTTCGATATTGACATGCCCAAGGCGTGCATGCCATCGAGATGACTCACTTGTAGTTGCAGCAACCAAACATCGAATAGTATCAGCTTGTAGTGTTACTTTATATAACCTGTTTCTCGACCTACTGGTTTGGATCATAAGGGACCCAAACTTGTCGTATAACATCAGAACGTTCCCTTTCATACGAACTTCACAGCCTCCTTCGGTTGCTTGCCCTAAGCTTACTATGTTGCTACGCAAATCCGGTATATAATACATGTTATTGAGTACTTTCTTTTCTCCTCCTTTTAACACAAATCGAATCGCTCCTTTCCCTCTTATGTCAATGCGGGAATCATCTCCAAAGCGAACCTTTCCTGTAATACTTTCATCAAGTTTGTAAAAGAAATCTCTATTTCCGCTCATGTGGTTAGAGGCTCCATTATCAAGGTACCACAAATTCTCCATAGTTGTTTCTTCTTCAAGCAATCTTGGTTTTACCGATTGCTCGTTTAGGTAAACCACTTCGTGCATCATTAATTCATCAGCTTCTTGAGTGTCTTCTTCTTTTTTTTCATTCGTTTCTTGTAGCTTCAATAGTCTATCAGGACAGTCGGTAGCGTAATGCCCAAGCTTATCACATCTAAAACAGGTAATATGTGATGCGTCTCTGTTTTGTCCAACGTCTCTGTTTTGACTTGACTTCCAAGCTTCTCTTTGGGCATAAAAACCACCAGTACGACCTCGTCCTCTACCTCTCCAGTTACTTCGTCCTCCTCGCGTTCGTCCTCCTCGTCCATAGTGTTCTGTTTGCGAGTCACTACTGGAATACATCAATTTACCATGAGAAGATTGATGTTCTTCTTCCTCTTCTTCGCAAACTCTCTCTTCATATGCCTTTAGGCGTCCAACAATATCTTCGAAAGAGGTTGTATTCAAATCGAGGACATGTTCCAGAGAAGCTACAATGTGAATATATTTCCTCCTGGGTAAGCACTTCAAGAACTTTTTGACAATCCTTGGTTCTTCAATGATTTCACCGAGAGAGGCCGACTTTGAAGAGAGTTCGGATAGCTTTCCTACAAAGGTGTCAATGGTGTCTTCTTCCTTCATCTTCAGTCTATCAAACTCTGCCATTAAAGTCTGTAACCGTGCTTCTCGTACTTGTTCTGCTCCAACATGTCTAGCCTTGATCGCGTCCCATATTCCTTTGGCCGTCTCTAAGTCACCTACTTGTAGCGTTAAGGCTTCGGGAATGGACTGGAATAATAGTGCAATTGCCAAATCGTTTTTATCTTCATTCTTAGTCCCGGGATCTATTGTTTCCCAAACCTTGTTGACCTTTAGGGCGATTTTCATTCGCATAGCCCATACGGTGTAGTTAGTGGAACTTAGCATAGGGAATTTGATGGACGAAGGTCCAGTCTCTTTGTTCGTTGTTTCTTCTTTCACATCAACCATGGTGATCACGCACTGAGTTTGTCAAAAACGCTTCGTTCAAAGTTTCGTTGTTTGGCTCTGATACCAATTGTAGAATTCAAGATCGATATTATAAAGAACACTTTTCTTTATTGCTTTAGAAAACTAGCTCAAAAACTAAAGCTCCAACAAATCAATTCAATAATCCGTAACAGATGCAATATCAAAACATCTATATATATAAGACTAGATAACTCCTAATCCTATTAGTATCAATACTTTGCATAATTCCTAATCCTATTTTATTATCCATAACTCGGTAGGATTAGGATAACTTGTGATTCAAGCTATTGTCAAGCTTAGTCCAACAGTAGCCATGACACACATGTCTCCTTTTCTAATATGATGCTTGGTATGCGAACAACCAAGTCTTTATTCATCATCGTTTTTAATGTCTCCAGGTTAACATGGTTTAAGCGTGCATGCCACTTTCTTGAATCAGTCGATGATGTTAGCTGCAAACACTTGATATTATCAACTTCTACAGCCACCTTGTACAAGTGATATCTGGTTGTCTTCACCAATAGATCACGTTCATAGATCATCAACAGATCACCTTTAATTTGTACTGGTTTGAATCTGGACGCTTCATGCCTAGCTAGATCTGGAGGCACCGAACTGTTGCTCTGAACAAGCATCTGCTTCATATCATAGATCACTTCAGTATTATGAAGAGTCAAAAATGAAGTAGCAACACCGTTTTTCCCAGCACGTCTTGTACGCTTGATACGATGTGTATACCTCTCTATATGTTTAAGCATGTCATAGTTTATGACATGAGCCAGCTCAAGAATATATATTCCACGGCCTATTCCTCTCCAGTTAGAGAAACCTCCTCGTCCTCTTCTTTTGCTACCACCGTAATTCTCGTAATGGGTTTGTTGCGTGTCCATATTTGGTTTGTTAAATCCCATGTTAGCTGAGAATACTTTACTCTGTTCATCTTGTTGTTCTTCCCCTTCTTCACTGATTCTTTCTTGATAAGTTTTTAGTTTTCCAACAATTTCTTCACAGCTTGTTTTATTTAAATCAGGGACTTGTTTAGCTCCAACGTGTAAGACTAACACATCAGGTATAGATTGGAACAGTAAAGCAATCATCATGTAGTTCTTCTCTTCTGTTTTAGTTCCGGACATAATGGCTTCCCACACCTTGTCCATTAACCCATCAATCTTCATTCGTTTGGCCAGCATGGTGTAATTAGAGGAGTTTAATTTTAGACACTTGATAGAAGAGAATCCACGTTCCTTGGATTTTATCTCAAATCCTTCTTCCTTCACATCGTCAACTATGGTTATCTTTTTCTCCATAACTTCCATGATCTTCAAGCTTCTCATCCGATCTTACGAACAGCAACGAACATCAATGGTCCTTATGGCTCTGATACCAAATATAGAATCTCAATTGTATGAACTCAAATAATAAGAATAACTCTCTTATTAATCTCTTAAGGAAAACTATCTCAAAAACCTTAAGCTCTCAATCACAAAACTCATAAGTTATGCAACAACCTTGCATCTCCTTATATAGAGATTAGGTAACTCCTAATCTCTATCAACTTAACATATTTTTGTATTCCCTTTTCCTAATCCTTTTACTAAACCATAACTCGGTAGGATTAGGTCTTTGACTTATATCTCAAGTTTCCTTTTCTTTCAAGCTTAATCCAACATAAGGTAATGGTATAAGAGGTTTTTATCTCTTTAATGGAAGTTTTTTTTCCCTTCTTTGGTGTTCTTTTATTAAAAACTCCATTTTATGATTTTTGGGAGATTTACCTCATTGTTTATATATAAGTATATTGATTCAAGTGGGTAGATATGATCTTTTGTGAGATTACCTATTCCATGTAGGATTTAGGCATAATTTATTTGTGTTCCCTTCGGGCTAAATATTTATAGTTTGGTTTGTTTGAATTAATGTTTTGAAAATGATAGTCATGCAAATTTGAAATTTCGTTTTAAAAGAAAAGTTTATTTGTTGACTTGACTCCATTGTAGCTATTGACTCCAAACTTGGTCTGTTGACTCCACTAACGAAATGTTCAGACATTTCACAATCTATTTTCTTAATTGGTGGATATAACAACTTTGATTGTCATCGTCCTTGGTGGTGTCTATGTCTTGTCCCCTTTTAATCATTTCTCCATGGATAATCTGCAAAGAAAAGCCACACACAGTTTAAAGCTGGTCTCATCTTCTCTATCACAGCAAACATGCAGAGAAAAGCCAAATGGTATTTGGATTTTGCCTTCTAATTTCTAACATCTAAACACAAAGCCTTTGATTCTGATCTTGAGAGAATGAAGCTCAAGACTTCATGTTTACTAATCTTCTGTTCTTTCCTCACAAGCTTTGATGCTGTTTCTGCACAAATCTGCTTGAATGGTTACTTTAGACCCAACAGTACATACCAGTCAAACCGTCGTCAAATCCTGTCTTCTATTGCTTCTAATGTCACATCTCACAACGGTTTCTTTAACTCCTCGATCGGTCATATTCCCAACAGGATCTTCATCACTGGCATGTGCATACCTGAGACTAAACCAGAGTCTTGTTCAGATTGCATTGAAGACGCATCACACAGATTGTTAGAGGGCTGTCCTAACCAAACAGAAGCTTATTCATGGCCAGATTCTTGTATGGTACGTTATTCAAACATTTCCTTCTCTGGATCACTCGTTATGGAACCGTCTCTACTGAGTTGCAATCCCGGAGATATCAATGTTAATTTGACATTGTTTGATAGAGTCTATGAAGAGTTAATGGTTCGTACAATTGCTGCAGCTTCAAATAGATCATCATCATTTGAACAAAAGTACTTTGCAGCTGAGGTTGCTTCGTTGAAAACTTTTGAAACTATGTACACGATGATGCAATGTGCACCTGACGTTTCTTCTCGGGATTGTGAGTGTTGTCTCAACAAAAGTGTTGTTGAGTATAAGTCATCTTGTCGTGGTAAACAAGGTGGTTGGGTTAGCCGACCAAGTTGCTTTTTCCGGTGGGAGATGTATTCTTTTGCTGAATCTTTTGATACTGTTACAGTTCTACCACCTCCACCGCATCCGTCACCACCTTCTCTGACTCCTTCGGCTAGCAATCTTGCAAATACAACCGGGAAAGGTAAAGGTTCTTCGTATTATTTGTAACAAGAATCTGTGCAAAACTTCTTCCCATTTGCAGTGGTTTGTGACTTATGCAGATGGAAAAACAAGTTTGACAAGGACTGTTATTGTGGTAGTTGTTGTCCCTACCATCATTATCTTGGCAGTGCTTTTTGTAAGATTCAGGGTTTGCAGGAGAAAGAAATCAGAACAAGTAATTAAGGTTCAAGGTTAGTTGGTTCTTCGTCCCTTTTTTTCAAGGAATATCTGGAGTGGTGGATGCTGAGGAAGATGTATTCATTTTCTTTTGTACAGCTGGTGATGATATTCCCCGAACAAGCTCAGTGCAGTTCAGTTTTAAGACAATCGAAGCTTCAACTGATAAGTTTTCAGACAGTAACCTGATAGGACAAGGTGGATTTGGTGAAGTTTACAGGGTAATAAGTTCTTTCTCTGTCTAGTTTGCTACTTCTCTTTGATGAAGTTGAATCAGATATGATATTTAGTTCATCTGACTTCTGTAGGGAAGGCTTCCAACTGGAACTGAAGTAGCCGTGAAGAGGCTATCGAAATCATCAGGGCAGGGCGCACAAGAGTTCAGGAACGAGGCTGTTCTTGTGACAAAGCTTCAGCACAGGAATCTGGTTAGAGTTCTTGGATTTTGTTTGGAAGGAGAAGAAAAAATACTCGTCTATGAGTTTGTACCCAACAAAAGCCTTGATTATTTTCTGTTTGGTATGTTGAGGTTAATCAATACTTACAAGTTCTGAGCACTCCTTAGTAGTTAATTATTCATATTTTGGCAATGAACAGATCCTGAAAAGCAAGGCAAACTTGACTGGACAATAAGGTACAACATTATTCAAGGGACTGCTCGAGGACTTCTATATCTTCATCAAGATTCAAGTCTAACAATAATACACCGTGACCTCAAAGCGAGTAACATTCTCTTAGATGCCGACATGAACCCGAAAATCGCAGATTTTGGCATGGCAAGAATTTTTGGAGTTGATCAATCTCAAGCCAACACAACAAGAATCGTTGGAACATAGTAATTTTTTTTTTCTTTTTATTGACTTTAAAATATCTGCTTGGTCGTGTCTTGTAAGCTTAAAAGTGTTTCTTTATTTTGCAGTGGTTACATGTCTCCAGAATATGCGAGGTATGGCCATTTCTCCATGAAATCTGATGTCTATAGCTTTGGAGTTATGATTCTGGAGATCATAAGTGGCAAAAGGAATAGCAGCTTCTACCACATTGATGATTCTGCTGGCAATTTGGTCACACATGTAAGAGCGTATTATCTTTCATGTTTTGATTAAACTGTTAAGCTAGATGGGCTTCCAACCTAAAACCAATTGGTGATAAGTGGAGTGACCCATCTATCTTATATATTGCTTAGGATCTCTTCCAACTACCGATGTGGGACACTTTGTGTCTAATACGCCCCCTCGAGATGATGGCTCTTTGAGCGTCAATCTCGGAATGTTTGGGCAAGGATCGATGGGCCGACTTTGGACTGGATCGATAATGGATCGGGTTGGATTGTTCGGATTGGGCTCTGATACCATGTTAAGCTAGATGGGCTTCCAACCTAAAACCAATTGGTGATAAGTGGAGTGACCCATCTATCTTATATATTGCTTAGGATCTCTTCCAACTACCGATGTGAGACACTTTGTGTCTAATATAAACCAAAGCATATGATGAATTACTTGATCATTTGTGTGTTAGGTTTGGAGGCTTTGGAGAAACGGGTCACCATTAGAACTCGTAGATCCGGCATTAGAAGAGAATTATGAGAGTGACGAGGTTATTAGATGCATCCATATTGCACTTTTATGTGTTCAAGAAAATCCCCAAGATCGTCCAATGTTGCCAGCAATCATCTTGATGCTCACTAGGCGCAAAACCACTTTACCTTTGCCTCGAGCGCCTGGATTTTGCTTCTCAAGCATGAGTGGTTTTGCCTCACAATCCATAAGCAGGTCTGTTCCAGGTTCTATCAATGATGTGACGATTACAAATCTAAATCCTCGTTGATGAATGATGTTTGCTATATGCTGAAACTGTAACAGATCTATGGAAGTATCAATATAGTCTCTTGTTTATTGTCATTGGCTCTACTTAATTTATGAGACATTTGAACACATATACATGCATATAGATCACATCCTTGTACTACATATACATACATTCTACAACAAGGAACACCTTTTGAGTCTTTTATCATTATCAAGAACTGGTTAAAGCACATATGATGCCGAGAGATATTTCGATATTCCAAATATCTTATTATTTAGTTTATTATTAATTTGATATTTATCTTAATTAGTTAGAATTATCTTAAGTATTTTTAATAGTTTTAAGGTTATTTTGTTTTTATATACATATGTGTCCTATGCCTAGATTTCTAGTCAGTTTATGAATTGATTAATAAAATTGAGAGTTATTTCTATGTTTCTTGTTTTCGATAGATCTATAGAGATCTTAACGAATTTAAGATGACATTGATCTTAGATATTTTAAACTAAATAAAATCTTTGTGTTATTGTAACTTCCGCTATGTTGGTATTAGAACTGGTATTTTGGTTTTTTATTCAAAACTTGATTTTGGAATTATGGAAAATTTGTTCGTGAAAAGTGAAGTAGTTGTTTACAAAGAAATTATTGTATAGATCTACGACGTTTACGATGACGACGATCAGGTTGAATATGGAGTCAAAGATCGTCAGGTTCAAGACAACGTTAATGAAGTTGGTCCTCACGTGGTGGAAGATGTGCAACTTGAGCCAACAAAGGACGTTCCCATCATTAACAAAGTTGATGAAGTAGATTACACTAAAGATCAAGGTTTTAGATACATGGATGAGCATGAGAAGCTGTCGATGGCTTTTGCATGGGACAATGATATGGTGCAGAGACATGTCTTTATGTCTTGCTATATTATTATGGAGAGTGCTCGTATCCAACAATTATTCATGGCACATCTGATACATCATTATGCACAAGTCGACATTGATGAAGTATGTGAAAACTGCTTACTTGTGTGTGAAGAATTGTCATTGGATGGTTATAAAAAATGAATTGAAGATCACGGTTAAGATTGGAAGACGAATCTTATCCAACCAAGAGAGAATGATGCAAAGAGATATTCAAAATATCTTAATTATTTAGTTTATTATTAGTTTGGTATTTATCTTAATTAATTAGAATTATTTTAAAGATTTTAATAGTTTTACGGTTATTTTGTTTTCATATAAATATGTGTTTATCTCTTTGTTCTTTGTTTTCGATAGATTTATAGAGATCT
The DNA here is from genome assembly GCA_012274485.2 of Sinapis alba. Classification (NCBI taxonomy): domain Eukaryota; kingdom Viridiplantae; phylum Streptophyta; class Magnoliopsida; order Brassicales; family Brassicaceae; genus Sinapis; species Sinapis alba. The sequence goes on along the minus strand of MU105643.1, from coordinate 300,918 downwards.
AAAAAGACATTGATCTTAAATATTTTTAGACTAAATAAAATCATTGTGTTCCACTACGATAATATCCTTATGCGATCTTCTTTGATTTATATCCAAATGCTAGAACATTTGAGAATAATTTTACATTGCCACCGCCTTGAGCGAAATCTTACCTAAGCCACAACTCCAGATGCGGCAAATACAAATGGCAAACGTAAAATCATTCAGATGCATTGCAACAAGAAAATGTTAATACCTAAAATTAAATCAAACACTTGCAATGATTTGCGGCTAATGCAGACATGATTTCAATTTCGACATGGACTATTGGGGGAAATTGTTTTCCCTAAACGATGTCAACAAAATGTTGCATTATATACTCAACTAATCATAGTGGACTTAAATGGCCCTCAACAGCTTTGTTTCACCCATTGTTACAAGTTACTACCTCTGTTCTTGTGACAAACCAGGTCTGCATTGTTTCATAAATATTAATATTTGTTTTCAATGAAGCTGTTAAGCTTGTCACTATATGTTTATGATCTAACAATGAATACAATAGAGAAAAAAAAAAGAAAAGAATGCAATAGAGGACCAACCGCTAGTATTATTAATTGTGTGGAGTGGAGTAGTCGATCTGATAATTTTTTTTTTTTATCAATTGTTTGATGTAGCAATTGGTAATGCTGTGGCAAAATATGTACTGAAGAGTATCACACAGGTATGTTTTTTCCTCAACGGCTCCACATATAATTTACTTCCAAACTCATTACAATTTCAAGAATATTGATCCTTCTGTCTCAACTCACACACATACATGCGAGAAGTTGCAACTTGCAAGAGTATAAAATTTGGTGTGGTGTCAAACTTTTGGGGATTGTAGATCAGGGGGACGTGTGTAATATTTGGTATCTTGGCTCCGTTAAGGACTGGACTTCTTAACTTTATGTTTCCTACACGTTTTTTTTGGTTGTTGTTTAGGCCATTTCACACTTTAGTAGCTTTTGTCAAAGTCAAGACCTTAGAGCACCCTCAACCCTTAGGGGTGCTTAATTTTTTTTTTTTTTTTCTGTTTATAAAAAAAAAAAAAAATTTAAAAAACGAGCTAGTTACGGGCCGCCGTCAATGTGGTCTGCAAACAGTACAATCACCAGCTCCTAATCAAGCTTCCTAAGCACCCCCTTTATAGGACTCACCTATTATTATATCTATTTTCTCCTAAGCACCCCCTAAACACCCCCATTGATAATACTCTTATTTTCTCAACCTATGTCTCTTGGGTAATGTTAAGGAGCATATGCAGACAAAACCCACATGGCCTCTTGATGTATTTGGTTTGTTTTTGTCAACACGCATTTAAAACATGCAAATTAAAATTTTGCATTTTAATTTCTAACATCTAAATTAAAATATGTAAAATATCTGTACATTTTGATTTTACCAACAATCTATTTCGATTAGATCCAAAATTTACATATCTATAAATGTATAGAGTAAATAAGTTATTAATATATATTATTTATTAAAATAAATCAAATTATAAATACTAAAATTTTAAAAGACGAATGTCTGATATATTTATATATAAGCACATATAAAGAATTATATATATATATATATATATATTGTTATGATAAAATAATTTGGCCTTGGTAATAATTATATGTATATGATACTATATTGTATAAATTTTCTAATTATTTTACCTATACAAATTTAAAAATATTATATAATTATTCTAAATAATTTTTGATTATATATTTATTTTTAATTTATACAAGTTTTACAATATTTTTATTAACTAAATTTATTATTTAGTTATTATAATTTTACAAGATTACAGTTTTTATTTATTATGAAATATATTTTTCACTATATTTTGCTTTTCAAACAATATTTAAATTTAAATATTTTACTTGTTTATATATGTTTTATAAATCAAATCAAATATTAAATTTAAAATATATTTTACCGGATATCAAACATCGAATATCTTAATGGTGTCAAAGTAAATTGAATTATAAACTTGCCGATTCCTACGGAACTAAGTGATCACAAATACCTACACAAATTCAGATATTCGGTCTGTGCCAGGTTTAAATGTAAACACAAGCCTTAGGTTCTGTTTTTATTTTATTTTAGAGTTTATGAAACACATAGCTTTCCTCTGTTTTTGAATGGTTTTATATGCGAATCTGATATTATAATAACAGGGAATCTTGAGACCATTTCACATGTGATTGCTTAATTTTCTAAACTACCTCGTATTATTATTATATGTTCTTGATGCCGTACAGAGTGTATGAGTCCATATCATTGCTTTGATCCTTATTGTCATTTTTGTCTTGCCATCTTTTTTGACCAATTTATGTCAACGAATCTGCATTTTCTCAATAATGCATAAATCTGCAGAAAAAATATCCATACAGTATTTGAAGTTGAACTTCTCTAACTTCTGACAGTCTAATTTCGAAACACAACGCCTTTAGTTCTGATTTTTTTAAGAGAATGAAGCTCAAGATTTCATTTTTACCAATCTTCTTGTTTTCCTTCATAGCCTTAGATTCTGCTTCTGCACAAGAAGTCTGCTCCAATGGATTCTGTAAACCCAATTCTACTTACGACTTAAACCGTCGTCAAGTCCTCTCTTCTCTTGCTTCGAATGTCACATCTCACAACGGCTTCTTCAACTCCTCAGTCGGTCAAAACCCGAACAGTATCTTCATCGTTGGCATGTGTATCCCTGGAACTAAGACAGAGACTTGTTCAGATTGCATCAAAGGCGCATCAGACAGGCTATCACAAAGCTGTCCTAACCAGACAGAAGCTTATACATGGCCAGATTCTTGTATGGTACGTTATTCCAACGTTTCCTTCTCTGGATCATACGATATTGGACCGTCTCAAGTGCTGTACAAAACAGGAGATCTCAACTCTAATGTAACAGTATTCGATAGAATTGGAGAAGACTTAATGGAACGTATCATAAGTGAAGCTCCCTCAAGGACTCATGGACATAGGTATTATGCAGCTGGTGTTGCTTCCTTGACAGCTTCCCTAACTATGTACGCGATGATGCAATGTACACCTGAACTTTCTCCAGGGTACTGTGGGTTATGTCTTAGGACCAATCTTGATAATTTTAAGTTATGTTGTCGCAATAAACAAGGTGGTTCTATTACAAGACCGAGTTGCTTTATCCGATGGGATTTGCATCCTTTTGCTGGAGCTTTTGAGAATGTTACATTGCCACCGCCTCAACCACAGTCTATACCTCAGCCACCTCTTTCGTTTACTCCTCCAGTGGACGATCTGGCTAGTAAAACTGGCAAAGGTAAACATTTTCATATGTTTTTGTAAGAAAAACATTGATGAAAAGTGAAACTGGATCACTAATTTGCAATGATTGTTGGTGATCACGGCTTATGCAGATGGAAAAACACTTTCAATGGGAACTATTGTGTCAATTATTGTCCCTATTGTCGTTCTGTTGGCCCTACTTGTAGTAGGATTCATGGTGTGGAGAAGAAGTAAAGCATACCAAACAGTTACAGTTCAAGGTTTGTTGGTTCCTCTTTATGAAACTACCATAAGTAACAAATATTGGATGTTGAGAAGATGTTTCACATTGTTTTTGCAGCTGGTGATGAAATCATGCTACTAAACTCACTGCAATTCAAATTTAAGACGATTCAAGCTGCGACTGAAAAGTTTTCGGACAGTAACATTATAGGGCAAGGTGGATTTGGTGAAGTTTACAGGGTAACTAGTTCTTTCTCTGTCTAGATTGCTACTTGTCTGTAGTGGACCAATAAGCATTTTGTGTTTTGTAGGGAAAGCTTTCAAGTGGAACTGAAATAGCAGTGAAAAGGCTGTCAAAAACATCTAGACAAGGCACAAAAGAGTTCAAGAATGAGGCTCTTCTTGGCACAAAGCTTCAGCATAGGAATCTAGTTAGACTTCTTGGATTTTGTGTGGAAGGAGAAGAAAAGATACTTGTCTACGAGTTTATACCCAACAAAAGCCTCGACTATTTTTTATTCGGTATGATATGAAATTAGTCAATACATAAAAGTTGCAAAGTGTTTCTTTTTGTAGCTAATGGAACTATATTTATGCAATGTGTAGACCCTACAAAGCAAGGTGAACTGGACTGGACAATGCGGTACAACATTATTAAAGGGATTACTCGAGGGCTTCAATATCTCCATTATGATTCACATCCTACAATCATACACCGTGATCTCAAAGCGAGTAACATTCTCTTAGATGCCGATATGAACCCCAAAATTGCAGATTTTGGAACGGCGAGGAGTTTTGGAGCTGACCAAAGTAAAGCCAACACAAAAACAATCGTTGGAACATAGTAAACATTTTTTTCCTAATAACTTTTGAAGCTACTATTGTGATTGCTTTGTAGGTTTAAAACTGTTTCTTTATGTTGCAGTGGTTATATGTCTCCAGAGTATGCAATGCGTGGCCATTTCTCTATGAAATCTGATGTATATAGCTTTGGAGTATTGGTTCTTGAGATTATAAGTGGCAAAATGAATAGTAGCTTCTACCATATTGATGATGCTGATAGCAATTTGGTCATACATGTGAGTCTATGATCTTCAGTTTACATGTGTATGATTAAACCAACGGATGTTAACTTAATTGGTCACATCTGTTACTGTTAGGCTTGGAGGCTTTGGAGGAACGAGTCACCATTAAAACTAGTGGATACGGCAATAGGAGAAAGTTATCAAAATCATGAAGCATTTAGATGCATCCATATTGCATTGTTATGTATTCAAGAAGATCCTGCAGATCGTCCAACGTTGCCAGCGATCATATTGATGCTCACTGATAGGATAACCACTTTACCTTTGCCTCGGACGCCTAGATTTTGCCTCTCAAGCATGGGTGATTTTGCCTCCCAATACACACACAGTTCTATCATTGAAGAATGAAGTTTTTTAGATACTATAACTGTAATAAAGCTATGGAATTATCATTATCTTCTCATGTGTCTTGCCATTTGTCTACTTTATGAGACATTAAACAAACATAGACATTACCACTTGATTTGAATGAGTTGTTCTTTTATATACTTTGGTGTAGATTCATTGATGTAGATTTTTTTTTTGTAGCTATAAATACTTTTATGTAAGATTTGGTTGTAGGTTTGCGAAGATTAATTATTCACTTGTAAATTTTCTAAATTTCTATTTTTAAGTTTCAAAAAAAAAAAAACATACAAGTGTTGTAGTCATTTTGCTTTCTAGAACCAAAAGAAAATAAAACATAAGAAAAATATGTACATGTTAAAATCATTGTAAAGTATGATTGTAAGAGATCTGCTTAAAAAATTTGTTTGGTTATGAATATATTTTATAGTACTTCTAAAGTACTCTATTTTTTTTGCCAATCATCATCTCAGTTACATGTATCGACATTTTAGAGAAAAGAAAAAGAAGAAGATAATTATTCGTAGGATCACTTTTACTCATATTTATTACATCATATGACACTTTTAGCTCTTAGACTTCATGCCACTGATATTTAATTTTAATATAAATATTATTTATTTAAACTAAACAAAAGAATATTCCCTATATTTATGGTAACCCATACTTTCCATATTTCGTGAATGATAATATTTCTATTTTTTATTCAAATTATATTATCCATTTAATGTGAATATCATTTTTTGCATAGTTTTATTTAATAACTGAATATAAATATATACATGAAAATTAAAATATATTATCTATTAAGTCATTTTGTACAAAATATATAAACCAATTTTTGAATGTTCAAAAAATATAGAAAAACTTATCATAGAATTAAATCTTAGATCTAAAACATACAAACAATTCATAGGTTATTAAGAATGAAAAAACTAATATTGTCATATCTATAAATTTTATTTTTTTCTATTACCACTGTTTCTTTTCTCCAAATGATATAATAAAATTTCAATCAAAGTCTAAGAATTAAAAGTGTTTTAAATTTTATAAAATATCTAAAAGAGTTATTTAATCAAAAATTTCAAACTATTATCAGATTTTGTTGGGGGTTACCGGATCAAAAGATATTGAATTGCTGGTTAATAGTGATTTTACCCAATTTTATCAGATTTTCAATTAATAGTTTTTTATTATCGTCGGATCTATCGGTTCAACCACATGTATAAGTCGGATATGAAAACACTGATTGAAAATCAAACATTATAATAAAATATTTTTTGAAACACTAATTGAACAACTTTTAAATTATTCATTTTCTAATAAGAGTTATAAATTCAATCAAATTTATCAAAATGGTAAAAATGTCTATTTTTAAAAAACGCATGTCAAAATCTAATTTTACTAACTAAAACAAAGTTATATTTCAGATCTAATTTTCCTTGTCAATTTTTTCAGACGATTGTCTTCTACAAAACTTCAATTTAATTTAAGATGTTTTGATTTTTTTTTTCTTTAACAACGAGGCGGAACCATTTCTCTATCGTTGTCAACCAGATCAACCTCATTTAAATCTTTATCTAGCTTCCACTCTACAAAACTAATAGTCAAAAGTGTTCTCTCTTTGGAAAATTTAAAACCCTATTCTGAAAAGAAACATAAAAACAAATTTCAAGGAGAAACGTTTTCGCTATCTTGTGTCAAAGCAGCATGAGCATTTAGAGTGACAGAGTTCTACGCAACATTCACCAAGATTAGGTCAATCAATACAGAGTGTGCTGAGTATCTCATTGGAATAGAAATCGAAGACTGGACCATGTCGCATTTCCCAGGTGAACGGTATAACATCATGACAAGCGATCTGGCTGAGTTTATGAATTCTGTACTGCAAGACGCAAGGGTATATCCAGCTGTACCATTAGTTGAGTTCATACGCAAGAAACTAATGAGCTGGTTTTTAACTCGCCGAGATGCTTTCAAGGATGTAAACGCGGGTTTGACACCCAATGTGAAGGCCTGAAGGGGTTGCTTGCCACAAGCTTCGAAATCTCTGGAAGATATGATGTAAGAAAGGTAACAATGAGTTTGAGTTCTAAGACTTCAAAGGGGCTTCATTCCTTGTCAGTTTTACAGATCATGCACATGCTTTGAGTTTTCGAAGCTCAGCATCCCTTGTTCTCATGCAATTGCAGCGACTCTGATAGGAAACATTAATGTAGAGTCGCTTGTTGATGACGTGTACACAATGAAGTATTAAAAAGGAGCATATAATGATCTTATTTTTTCCACCTAGGAATGTAAACAGCATATAACAACTTGCTACTGAGTTTGCTGCCCTTACTCTGAACCCACCAGCTGCAAGACGCCCACCAGGAAAGCCGAGGAAGAAGATATTCTTCTCACAAGGCAAAGTGCAAGTAAGTATGGTAAAAACAATATAGCTAGAACCACATGTTAGCAATATAACAAGTATGAAGTAAGCGGAAAGGGATGATGTACGCGTGTAGGTGTATGCAAAGACGGGGGTTGCTTTGGGTTAAAATATATGTGTGGAATTGCTTTTGATGTGTTAAGAGAAGCTAGTATAAATAACTGTATAAATCCAGGCTGGAGAGTGTAGGGTTATATATGAATTCATACTGCAATCATAAATATAACATCTATCTTATTAAACTAGAAGTACCATTTGGAGTGTTTGAAAATATGGATAGAAGTAAAAATATATATTGTTGTTTGGAAACATAGATAGTAATATATTAAGAAAAAAAAATAATGAGCTTAACTTGAATCTTAGACTACTATAGCTCAAAGTATAATTAATATTTATTTTGGGATTTTGTATGATTGTTATTAATTTGTTTATAAAATTTTTTACAATTATTTATAGTTTTATTTAAAAGTTTTTAAATAAATAAAGAACAAAACATAATTTATTTATATAAAATATATTTTGTATTGTTACTTTTTTCGTATATTTAAATACATAGCCTAATATTTTTTAATATATAATTTAATAAATATAATATAATTATATAAGTGATCTATTTCATGAGTTATTCTGCGTATTTAAGAATGATACATTATTATTGAGTTAAAAAATTATTAAATTATAAAAGTATACATATTTGTAAAATTCTTACTACAGTTTACCGCTCATAACATTTTATGAACACCAATATTACATGACACAATGATGAACTACATAGTTTAAACAATAAACAAAAGTAGTAAAATAGAACCGATAAATTTTATTTTCTAAAATTTGTATATATTAAAAACATGCACCCGTGCAGTTAAAATCTAGTTATCCTTTATGTTTATAGTTTGTGAGCAAAAGTATTCCATTAAATAGAGCTTAAACACGGAAGTGCTCTATTGAATTATAGACACTTTAGACGAAATAAAAACTATGTGGGTTTACACAGCCGGATATATTACTAGATGTACATAACTATAGTGATTGGAGCCGGGATTTTTTATGTTGATATTGTTAGTTGGTTCAGACATTTAAACCTATTTATTAATGTTGTCTTGCTTCTACAAATTCAGTAAACTATTAAGCTTGTCTTTGTTTTGTTATTCTTTGTTTGGATATTGGAAGCAACATTATTTGTTTTATGCTTGTTTAAGTTAATTATTTGATTGAAACATTCTACGTATTTGGTAGCCAATAAAAGTTAAATACCGGTTAGGTGATACAGTTTTATACAAACTCAAAGAAGAACTTATGGTGAGAATATTGAATAATTATTAATCTTTCTCCATCTAAGATTATAAGAAAATATAACTAATTGGCCATGTTGCGGGGATAGCTCAGTTGGGAGAGCGTCAGACTGAAGATCTGAAGGTCGCGTGTTCAATCCACGCTCACCGCATTTTAATCTCTTTTTAGCATTGTTTTTGACTAACCCAAAAAATGAAAAAAAAACAAGGCAGCATTCTTTGTGAAATATTGAATAATTAAGTGTGCCACCATAATATTTTATAATTATTTATTAATACAAGTATTACTAATTCAAAAACTATCATAATAAGTTATTGCTTATGTTCCTATAAGCTTTTACCAAATATTAAATCATTTAAATATGACAAATTATTCATCAATATATATATATACACGCTCTTTATTGCATTGAATTTTTTGAAAACTCTCATGTATTATAAATATTAAAAACAATTATACACAACATTCATTATTAGTAAATAAAACTTTCAAATCACTTAATGTTCAATTTTCAACTATATAAAATTAATTTTTTATTTAATTATTTCTTTTCTGTTTCTAATTTTTTTTTATGATTGAAAGATATTTTTTGGATAACAAAAAAATATATAAACATTATATTTTTATTTTTAAAATAAATTAAAGATATATTTAGGATAGTAGGAAAACATATATAAGAATTATTTTTTATTTTTAAAATACATGTTTATTTTCTTACTAAATTTAATAATATCAGTTTAATGAATTATATAATTTAATAAATTTTAATTATTTTTAGTTTAGCTAATTTTTATTATATTAATTTATAATTAATAATCTCATCTAATAAATAAATTTAATTATACATTAAAGGTAACAATTACATTAATCAGTATAACTTTCAACATGAAACTACAGAGATAAAAAATCATTTTGTAAATAATAGTATAGATTATTAATCTTTCTTCAGCCAATTTAGTACGGTTAAATATCATCATACTCATCAATTTATTGGAAGAACTATGGAAGCAAACTATCAAAAATGCTTAATGTTCATAATTTATACAAACTACAAGAAGAATTTTTAGCCATATAATAGTACTATAAAATGTTTATCCAAACTAATAACTGGCTAATGTTGATGTATGGAATCCTAAACGACCGACGGCCATGTTAACTTGCTAATAGAATTTTTTTTTGCTAATATGTACGGTCTAACAAAAAACTGATAATTGGCTAAACTGTATTATAGATTGCTAAAGATACAAATAACCGGATAATATATCTAGAATTATATGGCTTAATCCCGTTCGGTCTAGATCGGTTGTTGGGAGGTTGATAACCGGCTAAACTATATTATAATTTTCCATATATAAGAATATCTGGTTAATGTATCTGGAATTATACAAATTAATCCGTTTCGGTTCAGATCGGCTGGTGGGAAACTAGTAACCAAATAAATTATAATATAATTTAGAAAAATATAAATAACCAGGTTAAGGTATCTAAAAATCGCTTTGTGGGCGGGGGAGGGAGAACAGCCAATTCCAACATCAACACTACTCTGCGATCTCAATCCGAACATATACTGATCATATGTGTTGAAACATAGTTATTCTGTTTCACACAAGAGTGTCGTTTTGATATTTTTCATACAGATTAAGAAAATAATTAAAATGTAACTAAGGGTAATTCTCTTAAATAGTTTTTTTAAGTTTTTGTCACAAAAATAGCCATAGAAAAATAAAATGACCAAAATAACAATTTTTTTTTGAAATTTTCATTTTTTTTTTTTTGAAATTTGAAACCTACCCCCAAACCCACCCCTTAACTCTAAACCCTAAAGTCTAAATTAGTTAACCATATGGGTATAAATGTATATTTAAAAAAATTAGCTTCTAAAAAAAACTATTTTAGTCATTTTCTTCCAGAACTATTTTTGTAAAAAACAAACTAAAAGAGGCTATCTAAGAGAATTTTTCATTAAGTTATCATTAATTATATCCATTTGACCAATAGTATTTGAGATAAATAAAATTATTTATAAAAATAATATAATTTGTAATTAATTTCTAGCTGAAAGTAAGTATAATTTGCATTAGAATTGTAAAGTGATATTTTTTTGTAACAAAAAAAATGTTAGAATGAAACGAAACAGAAGGAGAACATTAATTCAAAAACTATTTGAATTTCATACTTTAACTCATAAAAATCAGTTTTTACTTATATTGACTAACGTTGACCGGAAATTCGTGATTTAGCTGTTTATTAGTGGTGACGTGGTATTGACACGTTATATGAATTAGCTTAAGATATTCAATAAATATATAAAAAAAGTTTTTAAGAAAACATGAAGTTGACTAGAGTTAACCACGGTGGGGGCGAAATTGGATTTAATCCAGACGCCACTGTGCTATTTCATATCCTAGTAACTAGTTGCACTATGATAATATATCACCTTTTACTGGCAGACACACTAATCATGTTTACATTTTTATTTTTATTTCTAACGGTACATTTATTTCAAAATTTTGATCACTTAGAGTTTTAAATAACTACCGAGAAATACATCACATTTATTAGGTATGGAGTAAATGATTTTTTTCTTGCAACTGGAATAAAATGATGTGAAACTGTTTATTCAACAAATTCTCATAAACATTTATTATTTACTTTGAATCAAATGGAATGATTATGTCATAAATGACCCATACAAGAAAACAAACAAAAGTTTTCTAATAAATATTCCACTACAATTTTGATGAATAATGAACGAAATAAATTTATTTTATTTATTTTTAATCCATACCTTCCTTTTTATGTTTATTATTAGTATCTTCTTAGGATTTTTCAGATTATTATAACTTTTATAATGTGGTCGGATCTATTTATTATAGGCAAATATTGTATAATAAGATTACATGTATCATGTGAGCTACTTTGGTTAGATAAAAGAAGTTTATTTAGATACTATTTACTTTTTAGTTACTATGATCTATTTCAAGAGATAAAATTATCTTATGATGTAGTAAAATGATTATAAATGATCCTATAAGTAAATCACTAAAAAAACATATCTTAAATCTTGTGACATGTCATCCTTAAATTGATGGGGTTAACCGTCCATTTAGAAAAAAATGTGGTGTAGACTAGTAATTTCCATTGCACTTTTGGAAATGTTAGCATAGAACCAAAATTAAGATAATGGGATGCTATTTGAAACAAAATTAAAACTTCAATTTTCATGGTATGAAAATGGCATTTTCCCTCTTACTCATCATGAAACTTGTTTTCTTATTTCAATATTGAGATTTTCTAACATATCAAATATATATATATATAAAACTTATTTTTTCAAAATGAAAATCCCATTAAAAGTTTCATTAGGTCCAACTTTCTTTAGCCTAAGGTTCCAAGTAGAAGATCACGCATCATTATTTGTAGATGTGGTGGCTTGTGTTGACGCAGTCTATGGTGCCTCCACGCTTGCGCAACGCGTAAGTTAGATGGCCGATTCAAACCTAGCGAATTAACAAAATAATTGAAGATTAATCGGGAGATAATTAGAGATAGTTATTAATTTCTTGTATAAATATGTATATAAATATTAATATTTGTGTGAAAAAGACAACCAAGTACGTTGGCTCAGTTGGTACATGTGGTTAATCCTTTTAGGCTAATTAGATGTGCGGTATCTCCCAGTACTCTAATCAAATCTTTTAATCCTCTTAGACTATTTACATACAGCTCAAGCTTGGATTGAGAACACAAAACCAAGTTAATGAGTTTGCTTCCTTCTTTTCAATTCCAATACCTCTGAAACCCTTCTAATTTTAATAAATGCTTTATAAAGCTATAATCACTTTGAAACTAACAGTAAATAGTTATATGAGATATTACATTTTTTTTAATGCGTGCTATTACATACTCCCTCCGTTTCATATTACTTGTCGTTTTAGGTTTACTCACACATATTAAGAAAGCATATGATTTTGTATATTTCCAAAATAAAAACACAATTACCTATACACTTAACCATATTCAACCAATAGAAAAATAAAAACACAATTACCTATGAATTTTATTAATGAATTTTGCATTGAAACTCTAAAACGACACTTATTTTGAAACAAAATTTTTTCCCTACAACGACAAGTAATATGAAACGGAGGGAGTATTACTATTTTTAAATTCTCTGTAGGAAATGCATTACATATTTTCGTAGAAATTAGGTCATATGAACATAGAATCAAAATCAATTAAGTCAATAGGAACAATACAATCATTTACAACAACAAGTGCACATTAAAAAAAAATCATATACAACAATATTTTAAAATGAAATTTAATCAAAAGATGCGGGACAAACGCTATCCGAAAGACTCAAAAGCAAGACGAATGTTCATGTAAATTTCGGTTTTAAGAATTCGTCTATTGACTCCGATCTTAGTTTGTTGACTCTATTTAAAGATTCAGTTTTCCTTCATTGTTCCGACACGTTGTTCTCTCATTTTTGTTTGTTTTTTAGTAGTATAGTTTACAAGAATCACTTTCTGAGATTTTCTTATAATATAGAGGACCGTTTCAACTACAAGAGTAATTTTATTGTGGTTGTTTACTTTTTTTTTTTGTTGTAAATGTTAAAGGTTGTTTACTTTTTACCCTCTAACTAAACCTAAACGATAAATTGGTTTATGGTTCTCTTTTTAATTTAATATTTGTAAAATTTGAATTTTTAAAAAATTGTAAACAAAAAAACAGTAAACTGCTTTTAAATTTGAGAAATTCCCTTAAATAACCCATTTTAGTTTGTTTGTCACAAAAATAGTTTTTAAAGAAAAAAATGACCAAAATATTTTTTTTGAAACTAAAAAATGCATTTATATGCATTTATACCCCTAACGTTAACTAATTTGGACTTTAGGGTTTAGAGTTAAGGGGTGGGTTGGGGTTAGGGTTTCAAATTTCAAAAAAAAAAAATCAAAATTTCAAAAAAAAAAAAGTCTATTTTGATCATTTTATTTTTTGAAGGCTATTTTTGTGACAAAAACTTAAAAAATACTATTTAAGAGAATTGCCCTTTAAATTTCATCCACACTTTTTATTTTATTTTATTTTATTTATCTTGAAATTCATCTCTTCGATAACCTGACCTCATATACTTCACATAATCCAATCTTTCTTCTCAGCTATAAGCCCGAGAGAAGGAGATATGAACCATGGTATTGGCAATTATCGATGAAGCAATTACTCAAGAAAAAAAAAAAAAGCTATCGATGAAGCAAAGATACAGAAAACAAAATCGACACGAAAAGAAATTTTGGGGGGGGGAAAAATAGGATGGACCTACTATATTTTTGTAAGGCAACGATATACTAAAACTATATTAAATTAATTGAGAAAGAAACAAGGATATTTTAGAAATTTTGTATGCTCTATATGTGTAATTGCTTGTGGAAAAGTATTCTCAGTAAATGTCTCATAGTGATACAGAAAAATAGAATGTGACATGAGGTGTAATATTCTCATTTTATCACAGTTGGTATCCCAATCTTCAAACCATTTCTCACTGTACTTGCTTAATTTTTTGATCATTATGACGTCACATCTGGTTGGTGGAGTCAATACGTTGATCATTTGACCAGCTTTTGTATTTGTCAAAAGTCTACTTTAGTGAGAACACGTTATTTTATATGTTAATATAACATCAACTAGATGTGTTAAAAAAATGTTTTCAAAATTTTTAAAAATATATAACATCAACTAGCATTATATTCTTCTGTATATTTATAGCAGAATGATATTTATTCCCTCTATATCATGATGTTTTAAGATTTTTTTTTTAATTTGTATCAGTTTACCAAAAAATAATTAATTAATTTTTAATGAATTGTATTTACATATATGAATTTATTATTGGTTGAATTTATGATTCTATAGTTAACAGATGATGTATTAAAAGAATTTGTTTTAATGGTTTTGTGATTGTGCAAAAACATTAAACATGGATATGTAGATAACTAAAACATAATTAATAACATAACAAATTTTCAGAAAATCTTAATATAATATATTGAAAATAATATAATAACAATATTTTGTAAATACCTAGAACTTTTTTTGGATTTCTTTATATTCATATACAAAAAAAGTTTTGCATTGAGTGAGTAAAAATCATATTGAATCTCTATAATATTAGGAGAATATTATTTGAAAAATCATTTTTTACCTATCGTTTTTATGTTAATCTTTAGAGTGAGCAGTTACAAAATTAACTTTAATAAAATAGAAATTGTACATAAATACCATTATTAAAACAATTTTATATCTTTTTCTTAGTACTATTTTAATTAGGTTTTCAATTTTAATGTATTTTTTTCTTCTTAATAAAACCACCTACACAATAAAAATTAAATAAATTTACAATATCTAGATTTTATATATAACAAATTTTAATTATCTTTTCTTATATTTCATTAAATACATTACTATTTATGTGGTTCTGTTAAAAATGAAAATACATTAAAATTAAAAACTAATAAATGTTTATTAAAAGAATTTATAAAATAGTTTTAGTAATAACAATTATCTATAGATTATATTTCATTAAGTTAAATTTTGTAACTAGTGATAATATATTTAGAATAAACAAGTGATAGCAATGATGCAACATATGGCTCCAGACACTCCTTCTATTAATGTTACAAGTGATAGACAAGTTTGGAACTTGATCGAGATAACTAAAATGCATTATGTACGTATTTGTGTATCAAGCCGAGGCAAGTTTGGAAACAAAGAATCTGAAAATAATAATGAAGTTTCTGAAAAAGCTGAAGTTGAAGTTAAAGATAGTAATGAAAGAGAAGAATATAAAAAAGTGGAAGAATAGGATGATAACTTGCGTGAAGATGGAAAAATAAATAATAATAATAATAAAAAAGAAGAGAAAGTCACATGCAGCTGCTTCGTTTTCTAATGTGTAGTTGATCGTTGAAAGACTTCACTACAAAAACAACACAACGTTTTGAACCAAATTTTTTTTCTGACATTTTAAGCTGTGTGTGCCTTCACCTCTTCTTCAATGACAATTCCAAGATTTCACTCTATGCTAAGGTGCAGAAGATGGTCTAAGAGTGGCTGCCTTGTCGCATCCACCGGATTTGTCTTGATCATATTTTCCTTCCTTGTCTTCGTCGATTCCACTTCGGATTCTGTCCCATCCGTTGACCATAGTGATATGGTCAACTTGACATTGTCACATAAAGCTAAAGAGAGAGGAGCATGTACTGTTATCAGTTCCTTCTTCTTCTTGTTCTTCTCACCGTTTTTACAGCTTTTTGAAACATTTGTATAAGTACTTGCAGTTTGCTTGGATGGAAGCTTGCCTGGTTACCACTTTCACAAGGGATCGGGATGTGGCTCCACAAGCTGGCTTCTTTTCTTGGAGGTTTTCTTCTTCTTCTTCTTTTCTTTGGTTGAAATTGAATTTACTTGGGAATTATAATATATATTACTGAAATGTTATAAAGGGTGGAGCCTGGTGTGACACAATAGAGTCTTGTTCTTCTCGAGCAATGACTAGCTTAGGTTCTTCGAATTACTTTGAGCATGAAGTCGCCTTTGAAGGCATTTTAAGCATTGACCCCTCTCAAAATCCTGGTAAGAGAATTTGTAGTAGCTTCTTTATTAGTTGATCTTCTTCAATGCTAGTTATAGTTGGTTGCTTTGAATATATATGTTCTTGTCTTTGTTGTGTACAGACTTCTATAACTGGAATAGAGTTAAGATACGGTATTGTGATGGTGCTTCATTCGCTGGAAACCCTGAAGCTGAATTCAAGGTAACAAATTTTGGTAACCTAATTAGCTTTTGTGTTGGAAAGAGTGTTCTAAAAATCGGTTTAGGCAGCGCTTATGCACAAACCCGTCATAAACAAAAATATTTTTGTATAAAATGGTCTAAGCGCTTAAACGTCCCCGCCTAAACACCAATCTTCTATTAAGCAACTAACTGCCGCCGAGCGATTTCTTGTACACTGTTGGAAACACTTGAAAGTAAACCGAATATATTTCATGTTTATTCGAGACTCTTTCTTTCTTCCCAGAATGAAACACGGCTTTTCTTCCGGGGCCAGCTCATTTGGGAGGCAATTATGGATGAACTGTTGTCAATGGGCATGTCACATGCAAAACAGGTAGCTTCCTCTTGATCTTATAAAAGGAATAGTATTGGTGGAATATTGGTGATCATGCATGAAATTCTATTTTGCAATCCATTTATAGATCAATCTAATCCAATATTTTCTTTGGTAACTTTCTTGGGATAGATCAAGATTAATGTTTATGTTTTCTTGTACACATTTGATAAATTGCAGGCCATTCTCACAGGATGTTCTGCAGGTGGCTTGGCAACTCTTATACATTGTGACTACTTTAGAGATCATCTGCCAAAAGATGCATCTGTCAAATGTGTTTCCGATGGAGGCTATTTTCTCAATGTGTATGTCTCCTCCCCTATAAGTACCTTTTATGTCTTGTATTGCAAGAGTTTTGATTAGTTATTTGAATCTTACTGCGTTTAACCTAAGGAAGTTACTGTCTAACCATGCTTATAAATAAAAGCTACGTTCCTTCATTTCAGGCCTGACATTCTTGGAAACTCGACAATGAGATCTTTCTATCATAATGTTGTTAGCCTCCAGGTTCGAATTCAGTTTCTATCAATAGTCAAAATCATACACTTTGCAACATATTTTCTTGAATGCTTGACCGAAATAAACAAGAAATGCAATTGTTTTTTTGCATGGTCCAGGGCGTAGAGAAGAGCTTGGATCAGAATTGTGTTGCCAAAACAGAGCCATCTAAAGTAGGTTTTGTCTCGTTCTTTGATTTCTTATTTTTCTATATCGGTATTGAGACTTCTTGATTTCGGTTTTGTAGTGTATGTTTCCTCAAGAGTTCCTTAAGAACATAAGAACCCCAGTCTTTCTTATCAACCCAGCCTATGATTATTGGCAGGTTAGAGTTATCAATCAAAGCATGAACACTTACAAATTATGTTTACTGTTTCACTAATACTAATGACATATTCAGATTCAAAATGTCTTGGTACCGGCATATACGGATCCAGATCAAAGATGGGAAAATTGCCTACTCGATCTTCAGAACTGTAATGCCGCACAGATGAAAGTTCTACATGGTAATCAGATGTCTTGTCTCTTTAAAGATTTTTTTTGGCGTTCCTTGGAACACAAGTTACGCTTTCTAGTAAGGGCAGCTCTGTTTATACCTATATCTTATTTTGATTCTCAGGTTTCCGCAATTCTCTGATGGATGCAATAGGCGAATTTCGTCAGAAGAAAGATGGTGGGATGTTCATTGATTCTTGTTATTCTCATTGTCAGACATTTACCAAAGAGTTATGGCACTCACCAACCTCAGTAAGAATAAAAAATAAGGTAGAAACATTTTACACAATCTCTTGCTTTCTTTATAGAGCCTTCCTTCTAGCATTTGAATTAATCAACTTGCTGTTGTTGTTGTTGGGACAGACAATTGCAGAGTCTGTAGGTGATTGGTACTTCAACCGAACACCGGTAAAGCTAGTTGATTGTTTGTACCCATGCAATACCTCTTGCTGAACATTCATTTCATCTCAGACTTGCCTTGTATATATATATGTGTAAAAGAAACAGGATAAAAGTATTTGTGATGATAAATTAATATTTTTACTGTTGGGTAATCAATTAATAAGATGGTGACAATTGTTGGTATATTTAATCAATCTGGAAATTCAAATCAAGCGCTCTAAGATCCAATCTTGTTTTATTCATTTCTAAATGCTATATAATCAAGTGTTATTTGATACTCCCTCCGTGTCATTTTAATTGTCGTTATGGGTTTAATACACACATATTAATAAAACATATAATTTTGTATATTTCCAAAATAAAAACATAATTACCTATACACCTAACCATATTTTGACCAATAGAAAAATAAACTAGAGAATCTTCTTAATAAATTTTATATTGAAACTATAAAATGACACTTATTTTGAAACAAAAATTTTCATCTACAACGACAATTAAATCGAAACGGATAGAGTATTAAAGATTTGCACAAGATTTTGATATCAATATGTTCGTCATGTTGAACTTTACATAATTACTGAAATACATGGGAACTTCTTTTGGAGGTTTACTCTCTTCAAGCTTAAATCAAAGATTAACCAATGTAATGCAATAAGCTAATCTCTCTATCTAGGATGTGGGCATGATCTTTTGTGTTGCCTTGAGGCTTAAGATATTAGTGTTTCGATTTACTATTGTATTGGGTTTGTATGTACTGAAAACGAATGTTCATGTAAATTTCAGTTTTAAAAGTTTGTTTATTGACTCCAATCTTGATCTCTTGACTCCCCTAAGGTTTCAATTTCTAACTTTATATAAAACTTTTTTATAACTATGTTTGCCACACGTTTTCCTCTTTTTTTTTCTTGTTTGAGTTTCTGTCACACATGATCTATAATATCAAACATATCTTCACACCATTTTTTAACTTGAATGATATTATCAAAAACCGACATGATCATACACAGTTTAATAAGAAAAATACAAATAGAAAACTCAACAATATTAAGTAACAATAATCATATAATTAATCACTCTACTTGCCTATTTATATTATTTTGTCACTTCATATCATTGAATTCTCCTCTGAAGAAGGTTAAAAGTCAATGTCAAAAGTCTAGTATAGTAGAGAATGGTGATGAGATCATATCAATAAATATACTTCAATTCAATTTTAAGGCGACTGAAGCTGCAACTGATAGGTTGTCGGACAGTAACAAGAGTGCGCAAGGTGGATTTGGTGAAGTTTACAGGGTAACAAGTTCTTTCTCTGTTTATTTTTGTGAAGTTTTCATGGTGATAACAAGGGTAAGACTTGGTGAAGTTTACAGTGGTTACATATCTCCAGAATATGCAATGCATGGTAATTTATCAATGAAATTTGATTTCTTTTCTTTTTAGAAAATTGATTTCTATAGCTTTGGAGTAATGCTTTTGGAGAATACAAGTGGGAAAATGAATAGCAGTTTCTACCACATTGATGATTCTCCTGGCAATTTAGTCACACATGTGAGAGAGCATGTGATCTTTCAAATCACATGTGTGCATGATTAAGCCAACATATATTTATTTAATTGATCACTTTTGTTAGGCTTTTGAAGGAACGGGTCACGAGTTATGGATTCTTGAGAAGATAACACAAGATTAACGATTTTAGATTCTTGAACAATATGGCTCAAGCTTCTGGATCTTCATGCGTTCACAGTGCTCTGTTTTTGTGACAAACAAGAATCGCAAAATAAGGTATTAACGGCTCCAGAATGTTCAAACAGTAAGAAACAAAAAGGAAGTAAAAAGTGCCCACATGCAGGATCGAACTACGGACCTTCAGTTTACAAGACTGACGCTCTACCACTGAGCTATACGGGCTAATTGACACTTTGTCCTTTTAACATATATTTATTATAAATTATTAAATTATTCATTAAGAGTGCTGAACTTTATATCTTTCCAGTCGCCTTATAAATAAATTAATATTATCCATATACATATAAACGTGTGAATGTTCTGGAGGTTGGTAAAGTGAATTAGATTATAGCACAAAATGGCAAAACTTGGGTTCTTTAACCCTAACACAAGTTAAATTATATTTCTAACTTTACAGATAATTCTTTGCCACATGAACAGTCGGATTATCAAAATGAGAATTTCTCATGAAAAGATAAACGTCAATTTTTCTTAAGAAAAAAAAACATATAAACTGACTGAATATTAAGGGTGATACAAGACAGCGGCAACCTTTCAAATGTTTTTTAGCAAAAAAAAAATCTTTCAAGTTTTTTCAATTATTTAAAGATTAACGCTTAGCAAGAACAAGATATTCGAAATAAAAGATACATATTGCAAATGGCAAGCCATTGATTTGATTAGGAACAAACTCATTAGAATACTGCTGGTAAAACCCTTAAAACGAGCATAGATATGACCAAGAAAATATAGTTGGAATCATCAAGATCTTATTATTATTAATTAATAATCTTACTAGTTACTATCCCGACATTCAGTGGCCACAAGAACTACGACTCGGACCAGTAACTAACTTACGACCGGAATAAATTTTCTCCATGGACTCACTCGTCTCGTGCTTTCCAAATCCATGTCCAGGAACTAGCCCGATCACGTCGCAACCACGATAAGGTACCATAGCCATTGAGCACGTGAAATAAGCGATCAAGAAGAGCATAACTTTCAGAAGCTTCTTCATCTCCAACTACTTAATTAACACACTTTAACTTGACTACTGAGTTTTAACTACAAACCATTTGCAGTTTTAAAGGGTTTTTATTGTTGTTTTCTATGTGAGTTAATGCATATTTAATGAAGCGGGTTAATTTTGTTGACTGATAATACACTCTTGGAATCCTAATGTTAGGTTTTCGAATTTTTTTTGGAAATTGTGTTTAATGTTGTTTCATTAGTTATCTATTCTAGTTTTCGAGTAACTTAATTTAAAAACTGTATTTTACTCTTCAAGGAATGTATATTATTTTTATTTTTTTATAACCGTGGGATCTGGTGACCGAGGTCAACCGACTAATCCCACAGGTCCACGGCACTCCACGTATTCTTGCCATTTAAGGCAGTTCGGGTTGGATGTGGGAATCAAACCAGAGTTTTGTCGTATTGGATTTCTTTTTCCCTCAAACGGAAAAGATTATGAATCATTCAAACTTTATAAATAAAGGGATAATTTCAAAAATGCCCTATTTATAGTTTAAACTGTGAAAACATACTTTATTAGATGTGAAAGGACATTTTTCTCGAGATTATATATTTTCAATAAATAAATATAAGTTCAAAAATATAATAATAATAATAATAATAATAATAATAATTATTATTATTATTATTATTATTATTATTATTATGTTAAGATAAATATATATATTTTTTGAAATAAAATGTGTTTTTACTATTTAAATTTTAAAAATAATAGCGATATTATGAAAGAAAAATTATAACTATTTGTGAATTTTTCATATAAAATATATTTGACTTTATCGTAATGTTGGCATTTATATATATAATTAGTTTTGTTTTTTACATTTTATATTGTTTAGGTAGACATGGAATGAGAGGAAGCAAATAAAATACTAGAGGAAGGATAAATGAAGATGATTGTTTCTTTTTTAACTTTACTCGGAGTCGTGGACATTATTGTTGCTCTATTTTAATGTGTTTATGTGAATTTTGTGTTTTGTTGTGGTCATTAATTTTTAAAATCTGTATTGTAATAGGATTGAAGTAGGGTAATCAACTATGATACATGTTTTTTTGCGGTTGGTGTTGTGTATGTTTTCCCAGAAAACAAAATTGTTTGGTTTGAATCATCGTTGGCCCAATTGAAAGAGAACGTAACTGAACAGTTGATAGTGATTTTGCCGTATTTGTGTAGCTGAGAAAAGATTTCTAAATTTTCTTATTGTGCATGTGTTTGATTGTGATTTGGTGGATAAATTAAGTTCGGGTTTAGTTGTATTGGTAAGAATTGGTTTTAATTGTTTCTTCAAGCTGTAGTCAATAGTTTGTAACATCTTTGTTTTTTTTCTTGAGTAACAAATTTTGTTTTATACATTTATTATAGAGAAATTGGCCGTAATGACCATAAACAAAAAAACAATGGCCGCAATGATCATAAACAAAAAAAATAATTAACAAAATAACCATAAGAACCTAATGGCTAGAATACAAAGTGCATATTGTGTATTAATTGTTCTTTTACCTTCTAGACCACACACACCACATATTCATCCCTTCTTCTCTCTCTTTGTTTATTCATTTTTTCCATAGTCACGATCATCATCACCATTACCATCTTTCTGTAACCATTTTTTCCATCATCTTTTCCACCATCATCACCACCGTTTTTCTTCCACCATCACTTTCTTCCACCACCGCAACCACTTATCATTTATTTAGCTCTGAACATATTTTCTTCTTCTCTTCGATCTTATGTGTTAACTTTCCAATTGTTCGAATCTACCTTTTATGCGGTGAGTATAATCGACGTCAATGATTACAGAGAAATTTCTAAAGCAATACGTCGAGAAAGGTGAAAGTATAACTAAAATATATAAATATATTATTTCATATTACATGTCGCTCAAATATAGTATACTATATTTATACATCACACACATTTTCTTCTTCTCTCCCGTCTTATGTGCTAACCTCCAATTGTTCGAATCTACCTTTTACGCGGTGAATATAATTGACAATGGTGATTACAAAGAAATATCTAAAGCAACACATCGAAAAAGACAAAACTATAACAAAAATATATGAATATATTATTCCATACTATATATCGTTCAAATATAGTATATTATATTTATATATCGCATTTGGCAAAATGTTCACGCGCAGAAAAAGAAAAAATAGTCTATTTTTATGCTAAATTATCACATCATCCTTCTACTTAGTACATGGTTATTTATCTGATATTTTTTTCAATATGATTATACTACCAATTCACGCTTTATTATATTGTTTCTTCAACCCTTCTTTGAATTTAATTTATCTGACCACCAAAGCTATGAACGAAGATGATACTGGGTTCCTTCGTAAACTGAAACGGTGAGCAATCATTCTATGGCAAGCTCATTAATTGCTTGCATGTTCGTTCAATTTATTTCGTATAAGCCTGCATATACCATGACCATTGTAATTTTGTAAGTTACTGGTGAGTTGATATTTATAAGCACTTGACAATTTAAGAGTAAAAGAAGAATGTTTGACTATCAAGGTGCATTTCATTTTTTGACTAAGGAATAAGAACGACAATAACACATGAAGATAAAAGAAGAAGTTGTGTAGTTTGCAAATTGTTTTTTTTTTGTGAATCTTGAAAACACAGCTAAACATATCTAGAATGCTAGATTTACCTTGGTCCATGGTTCCATTTTCATGCAGGAACAAAAGTAAGTAGCACCGCCATCAACAGCTCCAACCATTAAAGTGATTATTTTGTTTTTCAAATTAGATCGTTTGATGAAATTGCAGAACTGTTTACCTGAACATCTAAAACCACACGAGTGTTTAGGTATCTTGATCTCTTTTTATAGGAGCACAGAATTACTGGGAATAAAAACACTGTGATTATTCTACTTAACACAATTATAAAAGTCAAGCTACATCCAAAGAGATTAGAGTGACGGAGGTACAGAAGAAAGATATCTTGACCAGCCAAATAGACTAAACATCTTTAGATTCTACAAAAGTCAATGCTATTCTTGAAGCTCCGCAAGTAAAGCTTCTCTTATATCTATAATCTGAAATCTTATGGCTTTAGTACTCTCAATACGACTTTCCCATCGAGTTGTTGACAACTGTTTAAGAGTAATTTGTTAACATTTACTTTCAAAATATACCATCTTTTTACAGAATCAGCAAACAAAGAATATAAACATTGCACCACACCAAAAAAAAAAAAAATCTTTAACTTTCAGAGTTATTTGCAATATCACACAAGACCAAATTTAGACTATGACAAGCACAAGGTTTATAAAAAGTTCTAGATTTATATCCAAAAATCATTTTTGTACACCTTGTTTATGTCTTTTCATATTTGATCTATTGTCATACCTTGACCTCTCACATCAATCAAGATCTAAAGATTTTAATACATCTTTTAATACTTTCAAAAAGTCATAGACTTGTTGTGTCATCTACTTTTAAAATTCTACAAAATACTCTTCTACCTTCTAAAAATTTGAGAGAAAATGAACACTCCTTAGAACTAGTGTCATTTGCTCTTGATGGCTAGCATCAGGAGCCAAATCACTGAAAAATATTTGGCCTCTTTTATTCTTGTAATGATTTTTGATTTAATTATTAAAGCAATCAAAAGAATTAATTCATTTTGAATATTATGACCAAGATAATGATGATGAATACTACCACTGGTAATCCGATAAAATGTTCATTTATAACACAATCAAATTCTGTTAACATCACTATTAATCCTAAAAATTTACCATTACTATTTTCATAATAAATTTTCATGTTTTCCACGAAATACCAAATTATGTTTGGCAAGATATTACACAATAGCAATAATTCTTATTAATACATTTTTGCAATTTTCTTTTTCTTTCTTAAATTGTTCTTGAGAAACTTTATCAATAGTTTCATTTTTTTAAGAATCTATGTCGTAATTCAATCCAAGCACTCATGTTAAGCATATGTTCCTTACTTTTTTTCATGCTCCTTTAATCTAACAAGTATATGAGTCCAATCTGAAAGACCATCCCTTGCTAGCTGACTTTTTTTAATACCTTTCTTAAAAAATTTACAACAGAAACAAAAAAAAAACTCTATCTAAATCTTTGGAATAAACTAGCCAATTTCTATCACTTGTTTCTCAAATAGGCAATTCTCTAGTATAACAAGATGAAACAAATCTTCTATGAACCTTATTTTGGGACCCTTTATGATAGACAAATATCTTTTGGTGCATTTACTGCTAATGTTTCTCTCAATTTTATATTAAGCATGTCCCAATTTTTTGGATCATATATATCAAGGAAACTAGCAGCATCAGCAGCATCTTTTCAAGGATTTTTTTGATATTCTCATGAGAGCTAGATTCACCAATATCAATAGAATCATTTTTTTCTTTCACAATAAATTTACCCATAGATCCTTTTTGTGACTTAATAAAAATGTTTATATGTTCTTTTTTTTGTCTTTTAGCATGACCAGATGGAGACATATTTAAATCAACAATTCTAATAGTCTAGTCCTAATTAAAAAATTAGGTTATGAAGCAATAGAATCTGGGTTGGTGTGAAGATGGATGAAGTAAGAAAATGACCACAACTGCAATTTTGTAAATGTTATGAATTTTCTTTTGCCGACATATAGAGAAAGTGAGAAACCAGAAACAAAAGGAGAGAAAATTAGGAGAATAATTTAGATTGATATAACTAAGAAATCACCTATTTATAAAAAAATAAAAAACAAAAATCACAAACGCCTAATTCAATTATATAACTAGAATTATTGGTTTAGTAACAAAAGTAGTTGGGCTAACATATAATTACAAATATAACTAGGCCTTTTAATTTAGCATAACTATAAATATTAATGATTAATGAATGTAAAACTTACATATTATCAATGCTAAAAATGATGGACCTTGTGCCACTGCACTCTGTGCACTCGTATAGAGTCGGCACTGGTGTTAATGTAGTCTTCTAAAAGTAAGATTGAATAGCTATTCTAGAGCACATATTTCGGAGTATAATTTTCTTACACTATATTATGCTAAATATTTACCCTCAAATTAGGTATAGCTGAATATACTTGTTAAGGAGATAACTATTTTAGCTTTAATTTGGTCAGTTTTTTCACAATTGTTTTAGATAATTTACCTGAAAATAATGAAGTACATGTGCAACCAATCCTCTGGTTCCTAGTTTCGTCCTGGTTATTTAAATGTTTGACTATATGGTCTATTATTAGTGTATATAATAATCATTTTATATCATAAAAACTCATCTTTGAATGAACAAAACGAATGACAAAAAAATAGAATGGACAAAGCAAAAGAAGAGAAGTCCAAAACAGGCTTGAAGAAACTGGTTTTGTTTTAAGAGGATAGGAAAAATGAGGAACTATAATCAAATTAAAAAAAAACTCCTTCCATTTTATTATGTTATATGTTTAAGATTTTCACATACTCCCTCCGTTTCATTTTAGGTATCGTTTTAGATCTATACACATAAATTAAAAAATATTTAATTTTATATATTTTCTATATAAAAACATCATTACCCATACACATAATCATATTTTAACTAGTAGAAAAATAAGCTGGAGAATAAAGTTAATAAATTTTGCATTGAACTCCTAACAATATTTATTTTGTAACAATTTTTTTTTCTACAACGACACTTAATATGAAACAGAAGGAACATATTATTAAATTTTTGTTTTGTCTATAATTAATACAATGCAGTGTATATAAAAACAATATTTATAATAAAAATAAATTTTAAAATTTTAAACGACTAAGAGAGTAAAATTTTGGAACATGAGTGATAAATTGAATGAGAATGTATGTCACACTTTGGAATTTATAAAGAAATATTTACACTATAAGACAGTTTTCTACTTATTTATTACACTCTAAGACACATTCTACTACACACACTTTCTTTAACCATTCATATCATTCTTAACTAAATCAGTTCCTTTTTAGTTCAATTATAAAAAATTAGTTATAATAAAAAGAAGAGAAGTGGCGGGATTTTATCACAACCATTGATTTGTTTTTAATTTTGACAGCCAAGATCTTCTTTTACAGATCTGGATTAGACATATGTATCTGAAACCTTATCCATTAGAACAACTTAACCAAATCATCATCTTCATCATCTTCGTGGTTTTCAATTTTTTTTCTCTTCGACAAATTTTTTTCTTTTTGTTTAATAAAAAAAATTTGATGTCACAAATGTTTTTTCTCACAAAAAAGATTTGAGTTTGGAGTGTGCAAGGGCTTTAACGATGTAAACAACGAAGAAAATGTCAATTACATCGACGATGAGAACGACGATATAAAAGATGACGACAATGGATAAGGCAACAGAGACAGCATCGACGACGGAAACAACGACATAATCAACAACGATGATGGAAACATAAGCCACGTCAACAAGCAAACTCTAACGCATCTCCTCCTTGCTATGTTACGGTGATTTCTTGATTTCATGTTCTGTCCGTGAAAAAAGAGCTTTATGGTGAACCCTTTTTGTTAGGTACCTTCCAAATTTATGCTATGTTGCATCTGCTTCAAAGGACATTATTTTATAGATTTTAAGGTGTTCCATTTATTGTTGTACACAACACATGTCTACTTTCATTTTTGTTGTACACATTAAATTAGCACTTTTGTAAGTAACTTTTTTTTTTTGAAGTTTAGACAAAGTTTATAACATGTTAGAGTCTTGTGTACATAATTTTTTTGAGTTTTAAAAATGTGTACACATGTACAATGTAACTTCTAAGTACATATGTACACTATAACTTATAAGTACACATTGTTTTACCATTACTACAAAAGGTGGTTTCTTATGCCATTCGATGTATTTATTACTCATCAATTATATTTGTTTTTAATTGTGCAGACTATCATTTCCATAATTATAAAACGTGTCCTTGAACGTTTTGAATGTTTTCAACTCGCTCTTAACTTTGTAAATTGCAGCGCTAAAAGACCAAAATCTACAACAAAATTTATACAAGTTTATATTCAGAGTGTACCTCTGCATAAAACCCAAATGTAAATTTAAGGTTCATATTGCGGTGTACATGGTATAACCTTCTTATATGTACACAAAGCAAAACATATTTCAATAAACATAAATTAATGTGCATGTATATAACTTGATACATTGGTAGCATGATCCAATATACATATTCAAATATGGATAGCTTAATACATTGTACATTTGGATAAATATGCAACATAGTTTATGTTTTTTAAGGTCTTATGTACTGATAATGTCCGCATTAACCCGATCACCTAATCCATAATTTGAAAATCACAACACAGACAAAGTATACACACCTCTAAATCTCTGTACACAGATCCATCAAATACACCTTGACTAACTACTACGTGTACACATTCTAGCGTACAAAAATTCATGTTCATGCCATATGTCCTGATATTGTCCTAATTAACCCGCACACCCTTTCCATATTCTGAGAACCGCAAACGCGGACACCGTGTACACGTTCCTACCATCCTCACTCACACCCCTTAACGGCTGTACACAGATCCGTCAAGTACAACGGGACTAGCTTCCAGGTGTACATACTTTAGTGTACACACATATTTAGTCGTACACCTTTTCCATATTCAGATACACGCCATATGTTCTGACAATGTCCATATTTAGTTGTACACATTTTCCATATTTGAAAACCGCAAACGCCGATAACATGTACACATTTTCACCATTCGCACACAAACCCCTTAACATCTGTCCACAAATCCATTTGTACAAGGGACTAACTTCTATGTATACACATTCAGCGTACACATATTCACATGAGCCTCAGTTATGTCCACATTAAGTTGTCCACCTTCTCCATATTTTGAAAAGAACAACCGCAAACAAACATAACGTCTACTGCAAACAGCCTCAATGTGTACCTGCGCATACACAACCCTGACACACTCGGTGTACACAATTTTTTGGAAGCAAAAATATATGGGCGTTTGTGTACATAAAAGAACCATTTTCACGTGTACATATTATGTTTGCACATGTTTGCGGTTTTGTGTACACAGGCTTAAGTTTACCAATATTATTCGTGTGTACCATATGCCTAATCTTGGTTTATACGAGATTAAAAATGCCAATCACCAAAGTGTTCAAATGCCATGTCCACAAAATACCCGCACATCTTACAAAGTAAAAAAAAAAACTTGTGTACACCATAAAATTGTACACATCTAACGTACACAGGTCTAAGCCATCTTTGTTGTATCTTTCAGAACATCTCGCACCAACAATAGGTAGTCGACACTACCGTACATGTTAACACGGCGGCTAAGGAACTTGTTAGTCGCAAAGATCCTCGGCGGAAACCGTTCGTCGAAATTGTTGCAACCCATCGGCGCTTTCGGCTCTGCTAAATTTCAAGCTATCATCGCAGTACAATAAATAGGTAATCACCGAAAACAATGAACCACCCGACGGCTAACAACAACTCACCGGACACAATCTCTTTCCCCCGACAGCTCTTCCTATGTGTCACCTCCGCTATACCCCCATCGCCTGCCACGTCGTTTGCTTCATCCACGTCGTTTGCTAAATCAACAGAAGAGAAAAAGGAATTAGCGAGCATATCTACGGACTTCGAAATCGCTTTTACAAGACAACTCACCCGTCGCAGCCTCTTTTCCACGGCGGTTCCGCCTCGGCGTCATCCCTCTCCCATCCGCTCTATCTCTTCCCGTCATCTTCCTCGATTATCAAACACCGATTGCGGTCGCAACAAATCGCCTCCGAAGAAAGTAACGATGGTTATCTTTTCGTTTACTGATTAAAAAAAAAGTGGGTTAGGTTATCAATTTCAGTTAATAAATCTTTTGGGTCCACCAGACGATTTTGAAATTCAAAAGTAACTACCACTAACTATTAGTTAACGTAAAATTACGTAAATGGGTAACCTGTTTTAGCTTTATTGAGAGCAAGTGAAGACTTTTCACACCACAAACTACCCAAATAACAAGAAGTGCCTTATCATGTAATACAAAATCATAAACTGCCTTAATTCACTATTTATAAAAGCTAAAATAAATAATGTATCCTGGAAGAAAAACTCTTAGAAAAACTCAAAAGTCGATTTTGTTCCAAAAGTCAAACCATTTGCCAGTCTTTGGCATTAAAAGTCACAAAAACACTACAAACTCCTATACTCCTACCACAAAGAGTAAACACTGACAAAAAACAAAACCTTTTTTTTTTACTTATGTTCCAATCTTCTTCTGCTTCTTCAGTCAAAGTCATTACACTGACTGTTCTGAGAACATATCATAATATCTGAGCCAATCAAAGTAACAGCATCACGACCAAAACTGTTACCCACACAACCAAAAGTCCCTTCATCATCACTGTCTACATTTCTCGGAGTCACACGGTTCTGATACCTTCTACGGTTAATCAAGAACACGTTGAAGTAGTAACTCACAAGCTGCTCTCTCTTCTTCCCCCTGAAACACTTTGCAGCGTTCTCCCAAAAGCTCTGAGGATCTGAAACCATCAGTTTCTTGAACATCTTCTCTTCTCTCTCTGTCCACCTTAGAGACATTTCTTCCCCCATCTGATTGAATCTCCAATGGAAAAAGACATCCCCAAGATCACGTTTTAGCTCCATTCTCTTCTCTGCAATGTGGAATCTAATGCATTCAACAGAACCAGAGGTGTGGATATCACAGCTGCAACAATCTGTCCTTCCTTTTCCAAGTGAACGATCCAAAACTTCTTTGTTTTCCAATGGCCATATGCGTGTCCCTAACCATTTAGTATCACTATCTAAACCAGACCCTCCTGTCCATTCATCCACTCTGGCTTGGTAATGACGTCCTAAAGCCACATACCTTCTCGGGATCTCTGGTTTGTTTGGCTCTTTGACTGCATTTGAGTGTACTTGCAAGTCCATGGCTCCAGATGTTCCTGCGATAAGGTCTGTTCTTTCCCGGGTTGTGGATTCACAAGCAGAGATCAGTTCTCTGCAATGGCTAGTTCCTGACTTAGTTAGAGAGACTGGACTTTTATTGCATTGTGGTTTGGATAAATGTGGACGCCTTATGTTGTGTCTTAACCTCCCTGTGGACCTACGGTCGTCTTCGTACATAGAAGGATGCATAGTTTGGTTACCCTGCTGCAAGCACTTACCATGAGAGTTAAGCTAGCTCACAGAAAGAAGAACAAAGCATACATAGAAAGAGTAAAAGAAAGCACTGAAGACAGTACCAGAAATGGAGAGTTTTGATATCTGAGTTCAGAATTGCCTCTTTGAACAAGTAAAGCTTTCTTTGCTCTAGTCACTTGGATCCAACACTCGTTTCCAGTGTACTCCTTCCACTTTGAACAGTGTGGTATTACTCCAATGGAGGGATCATGAGGACATAAGGCAACTAAAGTAACCCACTCTAACATTCCCTGTAAAGTTTCTTGCTTTCCCAAACCTTCTTCCTCAGAATCATCACTAAGAACAACACAAGACGTTCCTACTTCTTCTTCATCATCAAGATCGCACTCTCTAAATCTCTTCCCAGGGCTATGGAACTCAGAACCCGACTCTTCAACATGCCTACACCCAAAAGCCATAGCTCTGTTACGTTTTGGACACTTTCCGTTCTCCAACAAACCCTTCAACCCATCACCTAGCTCATGCAACATGCCACCATAACACCCTTTCTTCTTACTATCCCCATCATCCCAGTTCACAATCCTCGACTTCTCCAACGCCCATTTCTCCATCCGGTCCAAGTACTTGGAGTAAACCAACCTCAAAGATGGAGACACTGAGCTGTCTAACCCTAATCTCTCAGCCACTGAGTCCCACAACCCTTTCCTAGACACAGAATCAAACCCTTCTCTCTCCCTCACCAACACAAACAGCTTAAACAAATCAACTGTTTTGCCTTCACCGAGAATAGCAGGGAGAGGCTTGTTATTATTACCCTCTTCCTCAAGAAAGATCAACAGAGCTTGATCAAACAATCTCTTTAACCTCTCCTCACATTCATCAGATACCTTAACATCAACATCAATGTATGAACATGAGCTACTATTGAAACTTGACCATCCTGCCATTAAACCCTTGACCTCAAGTTCTAAGCTTGCATCCTCTAATCAAGAAAGGTTTCTCCTTTTCAATTAACCTAAGCAATAAACACAAAAGATCTATTAATTGAGCATTTCTGCAGATGGGTCAAATAAAAAATCAGATCTTTGCGTTTCTTGATTTCTTATTAACCGAGTTATTTCTCTATTGGATTTGGATACAGTCTTTACCTGGGGATTCGAGCTGCAGAAGTCTAGATGGAATAGGTTTCTAAGTATTCCTGCTCATGGGTTTAATTCTACCACTGTTATTACAGAAGTGACAAAAGATACAGACAAAAGGTGCAAACTTTCAGATCAATGTAGAAGACATGCAAGCACTTAAACAAGAACCTAGGGTTGGGCATTAGGGTTTTCGGTTCGGTTCCAGATAAAAACCGATTGATTCCGGATAAAAACCGATCGATTCTGGTTAGACTGAGTAAATATATTTTTATATTCCAGTAGTTAGTTCGGTTCAATTTAGGTTGGTTCCTCTCGATTTTGGATCAGTTCGGTTTGGTAACATCAAAACTGTTTAGTATCAGATAGTTAGTTCGATTTTAATTTTCCATCTGAATTTAGATTGGTTCAACCGGGTAACCGATAGGTTTTAGATGGAAATTAAAATCAAACCAACACTCATGATATTAAATAATAAGAACTGTAATGAAAATTTATACATAAAACCAACCCAAACCGGATTATTACATATCCATTTCGGTTTAGGTAATTGGCCTATAAGAATTTTTATTTGTTTTTCATTTTTAATGTGACAAGAATGTATTTTAAATTAAAGAATAATTATATTTCATACACATGGAATTTGGCTAAATTAGTGAAATACCCCTTCATTTTTCATAGTTTCTAAATCCTAATATTAATCATTTTTTCCTAACTTTTTCAGTGACTTCTTATTTTGTTTATCCTGGACATCAATACTAAATCTAAATCATTAATTCCCTTATTGTGAATCTTCACATCTCCTCCATTGATTGCCGAAAATCCTCATCAATTCCATCAAAACAACCAGAATAAGCTCCTCAAGGAACAACATATAGCTCGTCATCATTTGTTGCCTTTGTATTGAATCATCAATCGATCATTGTTGTCATTCGTTTAGAATCTTCCGCGTCACATGCCCACGAAACCACCGCCATTGTTGTGGTGGAGTTGGACAATCTCTCAAATTACGAGTTTCCAAAGAAAGTATCAGCAACAACTGGTTTTATTGCAGGACAGCTCATGATGTTCTTATCTTCTTCAAGATGAGCTTCAACACAATCTTCTTTAAGTTTCTTCTTGTGAAATTTTTTTTTGGCAAGCTTGTCCAAACCTTAACCGGAGAAGAGAAGAGGCGACTGAGCAAGTTTGTAAAGTTGTTTTTTTTTTATTTAGATAACAATTATGTCAACCAAAATTTTCTTAGTTACCTGATATTAATTATTTTTAGTAGAACCTTAATTTTCATCGATTTCTAGGATATATATTATGTTAGTTGTTACAAATAAATAAGGTGCAATTACTAGAAAAATGTTTGGTAAGATGGTACCAACTTTAGCTGATTTCTAGTTTGTTACATATTATATGGTTTGATACATTGTGTGTTAGTGGATATATTTTTCTATACATGTGCTAAGCTGTTAGATAATATATTATATGATACATGATTTGTTAGCTGATACATGGTTTATTAGGTATATGTTACTGGTTAATACAGTGGTGTTAGCTGATATCTGCTTGGTTACTTAATTCATGTTTTGTTAGCTATACAATCAACACTGATACACTAATAGAGTTTGGCTAACTATGAAAATTATTGAGAATATTTGGCTAACTAACAAACAATTTACCGACTAACCAATTTTATATATGCTAATGACAATTATTGTGTGTTTCATCTTACCAAACATTTATTAATTAACCCCAACATCGATATAAAAATGAGGATTCACAAAAATATAAATAATATCCGTTAATTAGTACAATACGGCTAGCCATATGTTATCCATAGCGTAAAAAATCATGAACTTGTCAACACCGCTTGAGTCATTCTTGACTAACGATATCGCAACATGGATTCAATATTATGATTGAAAATTGTAGCCGAATTATGATTTAAACTTCAAAAAGGTAAGAACGTGGCCATCGGAGAAGACAAAACCGTTGTAAACTAACATAAAATTATATTCATGAAAGTTTCTCTATAAAAATTTATTCAGAAGTTTTAGGTAGTCCTACAAATTTTACCTAGATTCAAAACTCAAACCGAATAAAAAGACTCAAACCATAACTAACCTAAAACTTTTGGTTTGGATAGAATATCAATATAATCATGATATTACATTGGATATAATAATTAAGATATGTAGTTAGAAGGTTTGTTCTCTCATTATCGTCTCGTTAAAGCTTCTTAAACTTTTAGATTCAGGCTCTACAACCTCTATTTGGTTCTATTTCTTATGCTTTTGTAGATCTTATGTTTATATCTAGCAGTGGTGGATCTAGAAAATATATTGAGTGGGGGCAAAAATTAATTGATTAATAAATTTTTATTTAATAATTTTACATAAATCTGTTTAAATATTTTCAATAGGAATAACATTTAGAAGAAAAATAAATTAGTAAAATAATATAATTAAAAACTAAGTGAAGAAAAGAGTGAATAAGCTAACAAAATTTTATGAAAAATGTATTTGAACTCAAAAAAATTAAAAATTTAAAATTAAAAAAAATTGAATGAAAAAACTTAGGAACAAGAAAGACTAAAAAGGAGCATGATGAGAATAATGAAACACATGGTCAAAAAAAAAAGAAATCAGAAAAGTAAGGAAAATTGAAAAAAAAACAAGGGTATTGAAAGGTTGGAGATGGGTTTGAATGTTGGTCCATTGGGGGCAGAGAGAGGGTTTTAACCAACTAGGCTGCAGAATACATTAATTTGTTAATGTA
Organism: Sinapis alba; assembly: GCA_012274485.2. Taxonomy (NCBI): domain Eukaryota; kingdom Viridiplantae; phylum Streptophyta; class Magnoliopsida; order Brassicales; family Brassicaceae; genus Sinapis; species Sinapis alba. The sequence goes on along the minus strand of MU105643.1, from coordinate 265,854 downwards.
TTTAAATGGGCAATTCTCTTAAATAGCCTTTTTAAGTTTTTATCACAAAAATAACTCTGGAAAAGTAAAATGCCAAAATGGCCTTTTTTGAAATTTTGATTTTTTTTTTTTTTTGAAATTTGAAACCCTATCCTCAAACTCACCCCTTAACTCTAAACCCTAAGTCTAAATTAGTTAACCCTAGGGGTGTGCATATAAATAATTTTTTAGCTTCTAAAAAGTCTATTTTGATTATTTTCTTCCTTAAAAACTATTTTTTGTGAAAAACAAACCAAAATAGGCTATCTAAGAGAATTTCTCTGTTTAAATTTAGCTATAAATTTTACTGGGGCAGCTGCCCCCTTGCTGTGCAATGTAGATTCACCCATGATATCTAGTCAAGGATGCAAATTTCGGTAAGGTGGTTGAGGTCCACTGGTGAATTGCAGATGTCACTACTGGTTTCAATTTTCTGGTCCGTTCTCGTTTAATCCAGGTTTGAGAAACGTAAGTCTTGGGTATCATAGTGGCCTTTGTTGTGGTTTAATGATAGTGTGTGAGGTCCGGCGCTGGTGGAGTGCTATGTTTTTCACAGTCTCGAGCTTTTCTTGTTTGCAGTACTTTCGGATTTTAGTGTCTTGTGTTTAAGATCTTGGTCTAGGGCAGCTGGTGCGTTGACTTTGTTATGAGTTTGGTTTTGATTGAGGTGACTGGTAAGTGTCTTCGATTTGTTCCCGGTGGAGGTTATAGCCGGTTCAGATATGTTGTTAAGTGTATGTCCAAATCCGTCCAGTTAATTGCCAACCGAGGTTCCATAACTCTTACATATTCAACTCCTTACTCCCTATATATCTTAGCACTCATGGGATATGGATGATTGACAGTGAATACACTTAAGCCTTAGTTCTTATTACAATAAATGTTGATAGTCGATGTTCTGGTTCATTACAAGAGTGTCTCTTCCAGTTCTTGTGTGAAGATCTAAAAGGTTTTATTTGTGTTACTATGTGGATTTAATAGAAATATCGGCTTAAGGTTGTGTGAGCTTTGAGGTTTCGTCAAATTGGTTCTTTGGATACGAAGTTTCTTTAAATCCACAAACAAACATCCTTGACTTTTTTTTTGTCTTCAGTTTGAAGATTAGTGTGTTCTTCTCCAATGAACTATATCATCAGGACATCTATTACAATTCTTTCAAGAAGACAATCAGCTTAAGTTTAATCTTCATATCTTGGTAGTTTATCTTTATCATTTTCGTCTTCTGGTTAGAAAGAATGTATTCCTTGTTAGCTTGTGTAAAATCTTTAAAATTTTAAAATAATTTAATAGATGAAAAAAATGTAGTTAGAAGTTTAGTTCTAAGTCTGACTCGGAATTGTTTAGGTATATCAAAAAAACAAATGCTATTAACACATAGTCACATATGTCCAAACGGGATAAGCATGAATCACATGATTAGAAAGTGAGATAACTTGTTCATTATAACTCCTATGAGATTTATCCAAATTTGTGGTGATTTTCCACTGATTAATGATTCCAAATCAAGCTTGCAACTTTAATAGATATTAAATAAAATGGGTATGAACATAGTTTGAAATCTAAATTTTAACAAAAAAAAAATGATATTGAAATGGAATGAATATTTAATGAAACGAGTTTAAATAGGACAAGATTGTCCATTTTAACATTTTTAACAAAATATTACGAAGAAGTAACGTGGATATTATTATTTCACGTAATTTCGTCGTACAATAACGAGAAATGATTTCCTCGTAAAGTAAACGTACTTTGTCGAGGCAATTATGAGGAATATCCATTTCCTCGTAAAGAAGACGTAATCTTAGCATGTATATTAACGAGGAAAAATTTAGTGTCTACTTAACGACAATATCTCGATGCCACCTACTTTTTAGTTGTGACACGTTTTTTTTCTTCTACCAAACTATATTTCTTCGTAAAGTCCTCGCAAAATCAATTTCTAAAATTCCTATAAGTGAGTCATTTGTGTTTCATTTCAAACACACCAAAAAAAAAGATAACTTAAAACTTAAAAAAAATGTCGGCTGATGGAAATTTTTCGAGTTGCGGAGGTGGATATGTATACGCATAGAGATGCTAACGGGAGAGTGGTGAAAGAATAACTCGAATGGCTGGAAACATTTATGCAAAAAGCAGATTCTACACCGCTCGCCCAAGAAAGCGGTAAGATATTATGTCCTTGTCGAAAATGCAACAATTCAACTTGTGAAAGTGTATGGAAGCATTTGATAAATAAAGGTTTCACGCCAAATGTAGAGAAGGTCTCTCTAAATTATCGCTGACTGCTAGAATGATGAATATTAAAACTGACCACAATAAGATTGTAATATTTTTTTTTAGAAAATTAGGAATTGAATCTAATTCGTAGCTAAATTAAGTATTTTTAGCGAGGAAATAATAAACTATTTAACGTGGATTTCACATGAAGAGTTTACGTGTCATTTAACGTTGATTTTACGTGAAGAGTTTACGTGTCATTTACGAGGAAAATTTTACGAGTCATTTACGTGGAATACTTTTCGTGTAAAATACGAGGATTCTTTTTCGAGTATATTACGAGGAAATCTTTCTGTGGATATTACGTGGAAATAATAATGTGTTTTTACGAGGAAAGTTAGTGTTTCCTTTACGTGGAAATCTTGCGTGGAATTAACGAGGAAAGTTTGACCTGACTTTTACGAGGAAACTGTTCCCTAGTAAGTTTACGAAGAATTGGCGAAGAAAAATGAGTCACGACAAACGTTTAACGACGAAACGTGTTTCATAGCTAATTCCTCGTAAAGTCTCTTTTACAAGGAATTAGCTTCGAAATGCTTCCTCATTAATATCATGTTTTCTTGTAGTGAAAATCAAATCACATTCACAAATTAAAAATCTCATTCTAATCATCAAAGCTAACAACCGTCTCCATGTCCCAGATCGATCACTAGTTATAGTGTTTTTAAACACAAACCAAACTGGTGGTCAGACCGGACTAAACCAAAAATATATTCGGGTCAAATGCATAAAAATTGGGTTTATTTATAAATTACTATGAAAAATAAATTTTATTTTTTTTAAAAATCACTATAACCATTACCAATAATTTTTTATATATATATTTTTAATATATTTAACTTATTGTAATTTTCATAATTTAAAACAATGAGTATTTAATGTCAAAATATTAATTTTATATTGAAATTTAAAATATTGATTTTATAGTTAATTTTTATTTAGTTACGTAAATTTTATTTTCTAATTATTTCTGCTTTAAAATTTATTAACTATAATTATATTTGTAAAATATACTGAAATTATTTGAACGTAATTAAATATAATTCCATTTTTATTTTATAACTGAACTTCATAAAACACAATATCTCAGTAGACTAATGTTTATTCAAACATTTTTATGGACTTGATAAATTAAATATAGTTAGTTTATTTAAGTTCAAAAGTCTTTTGAACGTGTGTACATCTCACTAATCATAATAAACCTGATTTCGTAGAGTTTGAAAAATTAAAAGATTATTTGTTTTAAATTTTCCGAACTTCAACATAATATCTAATTTTTATTTTAAAAACAGATTTCGTATGAAATATAGTTAGGGTTTGTACTCCCAATAGTATTTATTGTTATATTATTGATAACTCTATATTATTGATTACTCGATTACTTAAGAAAAAATTAAAACAAAAAGTTATATCTAAAATAGACATATATAGTTTTGGGTGTTTTTCAAATATGACCTAAGATTTAAAGTCAAACACAAAACTAACCCATATTTTTTTTAAAAAAATCATTGAATTATTCACCATAAAAATTTGAGTTATTCACGAAAATGATATTATTTTTTATTTTTTTTTCAAAAATGAGTGTTTTATTCTATCATTCTCATCTTCATCAAGTATTTACAATATTACCATTGACATCAATGCACCAACTACCATGAACAACCAATTTGAAGCTCTTAATGCACGAAAAAATGATTTTATTCTTCCTATCTTATTTCTTAAGCACACAAACTACACATCTTTCACTTTCTCTCTAAATTCATCCAAAAACGATTTTGATTCCAAACTTTGTATTTTATAGACATTGAACTCATTATTTTTAGTCATTAACGAGTGAGTCATTTTTGTGGTGAAATATTGTGTGCTTGGAGAAGCTAATAAAATTATCTCACTTGTTTAATGAATGAAATCAATTTGTTTTTCCAGATATGTTCGTGAAGAAGACTTCTCAATGAAAGAGTTCTAGAGAAGTCTTATGTCGAGAACTCTTATGGTCAATGCATAGGTTAGTTTTGCAATTATATTTTTAAGTGTTTTTAATAAAAAAATTTCCTAGAACTATTATAAGTTTTCTTTCTTAACAAAAAAACGAGTAGGCTTCTCGAGAAGTCTACTCGGATAAACATGTTATTTTTCCAACTGACCAAAAATTGTCAGAAATTTCACTTTTTACATTCTCGGGAAGTCTTCTTTACTGTTAGATTAAGTCTTCTCACTATAGCAAGAAGTTTGCGTAGGTTAGTTTTGTATTTGAAAAATAATAGCAAAAAAAATAATATTAATGAGAAGATTTTTTGAGAAGTTTTCTGACATAAGACTTTTTGAGAAGTCTTCTCAAATTTTATTCTGGGTTTTTGGTCAAATCTTTGGTTACGAGAGAATGGCGGAAGACATCTAGAGAAGTCTTCTATGAAAAAGTCAAATATGGTCAATTACAAAAGCAACCAACGCAAACTTCTTACGACAAAAAGTCAATATTGGTCAAATATGGTCTATAGAAGTCTACTTAAAGAACATTTAAAAGTTTTCTAAGAAAAAGTCAAATATCTGCAGAATTTTGGTTAACTAAAAAAACTAATATGTTTACCAGAGAAGATTTCTCTATGATTTTCGAGGATTTTTCAAATTCAAAAGTAAGTCAATATTTACAAAGAAAGACTTCACAAGATGTCTTATGTAGAGTAGACTTCTTAAGAAGTCTTTCTTTGTAAATTTACAATTGCAAAAATGACATGAACATAATACTTTTGTAGAAGTTTTTTGCGTCAATCATTATTAAACTTTAATCTTCTCTAAAATTGAAATGACTTTTTAATATTTTCTTTTTAATTCATGTGTATTAGTCATTATTGGAACCCATGAGTGAAATTTATAAACTAATTGGTTATAATTATGAAGCTACAAACATTCATGTTTATTAATGTTTCTAACTAATCTGTGATGACTTCTTAAAAAAACTTCCACAGAAGTCTTCTATGTTTGTTTTTGTAAAAATTGTATTTTTAAAAGTATTAAGTAACTTCAAGATATATTTTCAATGTGTCTTGTTAGATCATAATATATACTATTAACTTTTATGAAATTTAAAATTTTAACTTTCACTTAAAATTTAAGTTTTCCGCTTAATTCGCGTCAAGTCTCCCGAGAAGACTTTTGAAGGAAGACTTCTTAGAAGATTTTTAGTGAAGTCTTCCAAAAATTCTTCTAGTGAGACTTATAATTTTTTTAATCTTTTGTGATTTTGACTAAGTTATCTTGAGAAGTCTTCTCCTTCAATTTTAGTAAATTTGACTGAATTTTTGTGTTGTTCTATTTTGTTATGAGTTGGTAGAATGGTTAAAATAACTTAAATAATGTCAAGTACTTTAGGAAAAATAATATTGTAGAAAGGAGCAGTTCATGTGGTACAGGTGCTTGAGTATTTGCGACAGAAAAAAATCAGGGTTACTTAAGATACGCCAAGCTTGTTTGCCTAAGAGAGCTTGGTTGAATTTCTCGAAGTGAAATCCAAGCCCACCTACTTCCTTTGACCCACACAGTTTTTGCCAAGCAACCCCAAGCAATCTTATTTTTTCTGTTACCACTGCTCCACAAGAACTCTATCATTGCATTAGTCATCCTTTCGCAAAGTGTCTTCAGGCAGCTTAAAACATGACATCGCATAGATAGGAAGAGTCATGCCAATAGACTTGAGTAAAATCTCCTTCCCGCCTTGTGATAGGGATCTCGAAAACCAACCCTTTAGGCGGCCATGTAACTTATCTCCGAGAAAGCTAAGCAATTTCCTCTTAGACCCTCTGAAACACTCAGGTAATCCAAGGTAAGAGCCACCACCACCCTCAACTATCTATTCCGAGAGAAGCTTTGACCTCAGCCTTAGTTTCATCTGAAACCTTAGCTCCAAAGATGATAGATGATTTTAACTAATTTATCACCTGTCCCGAAGCTTCTCCATAGAGCTTGAGACAACGTGTAATTTCATGTGCTTCCTCCACGCTTGCTTTAAAAATCAGTAGACTGTCGTCTGCGAAGAGAAGGTGGTCAACTGAAGGACCAGCAGCAGCCAAACAGATATCATGGAGATGATCAGTCGATTCTGAGTGGTTTAGGCAACTTACTAATGCTTCAACACACAAGATAAACAGAAACGGAGATAGTGGGTCGCCTTGTCTGATGCCACGTTCAGGTCGAATGAAGCCATGTGAGTTACCATTAAGTAAGACCGAGTACGAGACAGAGCTGACACAGCCCATGACCCATCGTATCCAGACCCAGTCAAAACCATTTATTTCCAAGAGAACCTCTAGGAAGTTCCACTCCACTCTATCATACACTTTTGACATATCCATTTTAATCGCCATAAATTCATTCTCCACTCTAGTATTAGTACGTAAGCCATGAACCATTTCATGTGCGATGAGGATATTATCAGAAATTAAACGGCCAGAGAAAAGGCTCCTTGCGTTTCTGATATGAGCTCAGGGAGACAGACCTTCAAACGGTTACAAAGAATTTTTGAAATGATCTTATACTGCACCACGCATAGGCTAATCGGTTTCAGATCTTGCATCTTCGAAGGCTTTGGGATTTTAGGAATCAAACTCAGCTGCGTACGGTTCCAACCATCAGGAATGACTGAGGTAGAGAAGAAGATTTGTATTTCTCTCGTAAGGGCAGGTCCCACCATGTGCCAAAACCGTTGCTAAAAAATCCTTGTGAGACCATCTTCACCAGGAGCACTACTACCCTTCACGCTGAATGTTGCTTGTTTGATCTCTTCCTCTGTTACTATTACTGTTAGAGCTGTGTTCATCTCCTGTGTTACTTTTTATCTGGAACCCCTCAAAGAAAGACTCAAGATCAGTAGGGTTTGTACTCATGAACATGTCTCTAAAGTAATCAACTGCTATATGTACCTTAGCTCCCTCAGAGAAGTGTTCTTCTCCTAGATTATCCAGTAACATAAGTATCCAATTCTGGATCTTTTTCCCTTTGACGCTGTCGTGGAAGTAGTGAGTGTTGTGATCTCCTGCCTTTAAATATTCCTCACGGCATTTTTGCCTCCAAAATCTCTCCTCTTCATCATTAGCCAAAGCAAGCTGTTGGCGCAGCGACTTCATCATGTGGAAATTGAGGTGGAGCTTAGAGACCTCGAATTCAAGATCTATCTTTAGACGCATTATTTTATCTTTGGAGTTGAAACCATTTGACGCTTCCACTTAGAAATGTCACAACTACATTGAGAAATGCGAGCCACCGTGCACGCGTCGTCCTCTGTATCACCACAACAGCTCTGTTGTATCAGCTCTTCAAAACCCTCCTCATTAGCCATTCTTTTATCAAAGTAAAACCGCTTCTTGTATTGGTTTTCATTCTCATACGCAAACCTGATAAGAAAGGGTTTGTGATCAGAAGCCCACATGTCATCATATTGCAAGTGTGATCGAGAGAATAAGTTAAGCCACTCATCATTCCCAAAGCTTCTATCTAGGCGGCATTAAACCCACACAATATCTTTTTTGCCAGCCAAGGAAAACATGTTTCCCGAAAAACTGATTTCCTTTGATTTGCAGCACTGAGCCATACCCCTAAAACCCCAGAAGGTAGACCAATATTTACTAGACGATCCCACACAACTTACCTCCTAGCTCTCACCGGATCACCATAGACACAAGACATAAAGAAGGACAACGGACCTGAAGATACCTTCATGTCAATGATTCTCTTATCATTTGATAGAATCTCAATATTATAGCTATCTTTCCACATCATAGCTAAGCCACCACTCAATCCAATAGGCTACACCGTGAAAAGCTTACATTAACCAAACATTTTTTTGTAAACCAGAAACATACTCGATTGTTTGTTTAGTCTCCATCAAGAACATAAAGTCCGAAAAGTGTAGACGTCTAACTTCCCAAATTTTCTGAACTTTCTCGGTACTTCCTGCACCTTGACAGTTCCAAAACCAGATTCTCATTGGGGAGGCAGTGGCTTTAATACAGAAGCCACCATAGATGTTGAGAGTTTTGCAGTCTTGTTTGTCGGATGGTGATGGTGTAGGCGAGGATTTTTTTTTTTCTTGTTCACAGTCTGAACAGGAGACACAAGAAGTGCAGTCGGTCGAGTAGCGTTTGTTTTCCTCTTCCAGGAAGGAGGCCTTCGCCTCTGCGCTTTGCTTCCACTTTGGTTCCCGGTGACTCGCCCCTCCGAAGAAGGGCCAAGCTGAAAACCCGTTGGAATTAAAGTTGGACTCAAGGCGACGGCGGTATGTGTAGCTGAAGAGTCCGCTTCATCATCATTGAGCGAACATGTATATCCCGCTGAACGTGAAGCCAACAAGGGAGGCTTCTGTTTTTGTAGCACATTTGAATCCTCTTGGTACGAGAAGATGTGTCCTTTGCCTTTGTCCAAATTATTGGTGATTCTTGTAAGACGGATCGAGGCCTCAGCAGCACTATCTGCGATACCTTGTTTCACGCTCTCAATCCTGGCTCTACGTTTTGTTTCATCCGCATGGGAGATATACAACATGGCCATCTGTTGATCCTGTTTCAAAAGCTCTGGAAACATAGTTGGAAAACTAGGTGGACCTTCTGAGAACATCACTAGTTTAGTAGCCGGGATCCCTTGAGTACTGCCTCGTTGCAGGTCCTGGTCTTGCACAACTAGCTTGTCTTTGGTGTATCCTTGACGAAGCAGAGGACATCTAATTTTTTCATGGGTGAGACGGAGGCAATGAAAACATCTTTTATGGGTTTTCTCATACTCAAATTTGATGGCCACAGTACCACCCTCCTTGAGATTCAACTTCCTAGATGTCTTAGCTGGGTTCTCGAGGTTGAAGCGCACTAAATCTCTAATGTAGTCCTTTGTATGAGAAACCTCAGGATCATAAGCAATTTCCTCCACTTTTCCAACCTCCGATGCAAGACGATACATAGTATCAGTAGTAAAGAACTCCACCAGAATATGCCTTATACAGATCAATATATCCATCGTCATAAGGAAAAAATCAGGAGGTTCGCCGTCCATCTCTCAAGGGCTATAGCCCAGTGATTGTAAGACCAAGGTCGGTCTTTAAGCACAGTTTGCACGTCTTCTTCCCTTTGTAAGATGAACTGAAACCGATCCTTAGATAGCGATATCCCTCGGACACGATCCTACACTCTCCACGCTGTTGGCATGTATTCTATCATTCGAGCCATAGATTGGCAATTCGGTTTGAGCAAACACCCCAAAAGGCTTGTCTTATTCTCGTCGAAGACACGGAAGCGAGGTTCATCAGGTAGAATGAGAGGTTCCTCTTCATCATCAGTGGACATAGCTCTAATCGCTTTATGGAAGATGTCTGCCATGTTCTTTGTCGCCGGAGAGAAAATTAGGATTGAGTATCGGTAGAGATGAAAATTCTTTGGGAGCAAGTTTAGCGTAATTGATGCGAATTTCCTCTTAATAAGGCAAAATTCAATGAAGATTTTTTGAGAATCCATGAGGAAGGGAAAAGTTGCGATGATTTAGTGAGGAAAAGGAAAACTGAATAATTTTCTGAAACAGAGAAGGTAAGTAAAGAGACGGAGCAGAGAAGAAAAGAAAATAGAATATAATTTTCAAAAATAAAGACTGTGGCAACATGGCCGGTGATTGGTTCCACTACCCACAGAGAGGAGAATAAAATTTTTAAAAAGGCAACTAACAGTCACTTGACCTTGCCTGAAATCGTCTCAAAAGAGAGAGATTAATGGAATCATGTAGTCCTTTGAACGTCGATCAAACTTGCAGTTTTAATAGTATAAATTAAAATAAAATGGATACGAACATGGTTTGAAATTATAATTCTAGCTAAAAAGTTGAAATTGAAATGGAATGAATATTTAAAAACCGGTTATTAACTTTTTCTTAGTTAAAATTAAGAATCGGTTCTTAAATTACGCTAAGAACTTCACCCCAAAAACCTCCAATAAACATGTCCTAACTACTTTAAAATCAAATCACATTTACAAATTAAAAATCTTTTTCCAATCATCGAGCTCAACAACCTTCTCCATGTCCCCGATCGATCACTACTTATAGTGTTTTTAAACTTGAACAAAACTACTGGCCAGACCATATTAAACCAAAACCGAAAATATATTCGGGTCGAATGGATAAAATCAGGTTTACTTATAATTCACTATCAAAAATCAATCTTACTTATAAAAAAATCACTATAACCATTACAAATAAAAAAAATTATATATTTTTATTAGATTTAATTTATTTTAAAATTTTCATAATTTAAAATGATAAATATTTGACGTTCAAATATTAATTTTATATTTAAAGTCAAAATATTGATTTTATAGTTAATTTTTATTTAGTTACTTCAATTTTATTTTATAATTACTTCTACTTAAAACTTTATTAACTATAATAGTATTTGTAAAAGAGCAATTCTCTCATATTGCATTTTTTAGTTTTTATCATAAATACATATTTTACCATTTATTAAGATATCTATTTTTGTTATTTTCTTCCTTATAGACTATTTTTTGTAAAATATACTGAAATTATTGAGATTAATTAAATATAATTCTATTTTTTATTTTGTAACTGACATTAATAAAAACACTATCTCAGTAGACTAATGTTTATTTAAACCCTTTTGTGCACCTTCTTAAGAAGATAAAAGCTCTTCCGAAATAAAAAGCTTGTTCAAATACAATATTAGAAGCAAAAAAACAGAGTTCGCCCTAAAACACTCTCTGCCCCGATTTTCGAGGTACAGCCGCCTACCGTCTTTCTCGACGCCGGTGAGGCCTCTGGCCGCCGGCGTCGGGTCCTCTATTCTGCTCTCTGCTTGTCTTCGCCTTCCTCTTATTTCATCTCCATCGTCACTGTTCGTGTGTGTGTGTTCGTCGTCCGTCCCGGTGCCGTTCGTGTTTGTCTGTCCTTCGACTCTCTCGCTGCCAACCGTTCTCCCTTGAGACTGGCCCCTATGGTGAGAAGAGTCGACTTGTTCAAGCTTTCCAGATCCCCTTCTACCGGATCTGTAATTTTTTGGGGGGCTCCCCATCTCCTCCTCTCTTCCTTGAGTGCCATTTGCAACCACCGTAACTTACCTTCGTTCTACTTTTGTTACTCTGCTTTTAACGCTGGGCAAATCTCATCCAACGAGGTAATCACAACTAACACTCTTAGATTTGTGAATCACCGCTCAAACCTACCATTCCTGCCAGTTTTTGTGCCTTGTCGTTCGTTGTCTCTTTCTCACCGAGTAGGAGCTTTCCGACGAACATCTCCGCTGCGCCTTGGATTTCTTCTATTTCTTTCTGAAGACCGGAGACATGCACTTTCATCCTCCCTTCCAACTGTCATACGCAACCGTGGCTTCCCCCTTTCCGGCGACCCGAGCTACCGTCATCGTGATCTTGACGGATTTTTTCAAGGCAATGAGATGGGCTACTTCGTTTGTGGTTTGGGCCTGGTTAGTCCATCAAAATTCATTCAATATAATCTCAGCCTAGTTTCAAAGCCCAATTTATGGGGTAAGCTGGTCAGTTTGACCAATTTGCTAAGAGTTTCCGATGGGTTCATTGGGATTCTTACCGAAACTGTTATGGTCACAACGTTACATCTCTCTTTCCCGAAGAGTTTATTAGTGTTCTCTTTACCGGTGGGTTCACTGGGTACATCATTGTCATTTCCACTATCATCCATATCACCATCATCATCAAGTGCCTTCTCTTTGAGAAGTGTTTTCCCTTCCGCCCAAAAGCGAAGGTGTCTTTCCAAGTCTATAACCGTCTTGCTATCTTGTGGAGCGGTCTGTTCGGGGCCTGAAGATGCAGCGAATTTCGTTTCGACGATAATTCGAGGTGCGGACTGGATATCAACGTCACTATTTAATGTGACTAAGTTGCAACTTCTCGGCTTTGCCGTGGTTTTAGTTTTGACGCACTCAAGCTTTGCTTTGAGTTCGCTGTCGTTTTATCTTAGAGGTCTCTCTACTCCTATCATGTATGTTTTATGGTTTTATGCTTGTAACGCTATGAATTCTTGTAGTCCGAAGATTTAACTGGTTGAATGAAAGTGTGTTCCAAAAAAAAAAAGAAGCAAACAGTAAGCAATACACAGATACCAAAGTTTCCAAGGGGGAAGCGACACAAACAGAGGTCTTATTACATACACTAATCAAGTAAAGAAAAAGAGGAAACAAAGAATGTGAAGATGTTGGGTTTTTTTTGAAACCTTTGTAACAACAATGAAATCATCAAGCCTTGAAGAGAAGCTCGACGGCTTCGAAGAAGATGGGCGCAATCTCAGGAGTGGGAGTTTTCACTGCACATTTGAGACCTGGTTGGCCCACCATTGCAGTGAGTTCGATTAACAACGGTAAATCTCCCGGAACCTTTGCTGATAAATAGATCACGTCTTGGTTCCCGTTCTTGCGCTTTGCTATGAAGAACATGTTGTATGCTGCCAGCAAATCAATAGTTGATTCGACACTCGTGATGGTGATCCCGGGGAATTCTCTCTGAACTTCATTCGAGTCTGGTAGCGACCTCCATGTCTGAAAAACACAAACCAGAATGTTTAAATCTGATTAAATCAAGCCCATTAGTAGATTTGGTTTTAAGGATAATTGGTACAATGGTACATTGGTACGTTACCTCGAGGAAGGTTCCACGTTCCATTCTACCGTCTTCACCGAAAAGAGCATGAAGCATGATCTTATCGTTGAAGTACAAAACAGGCGGCTGATTGTTTTTGACAGCTACTTGTAAGAGCGAGCTTGGAGGCCCAGCAGACAAATTCTGCAACAAGCCCATAGGTAGCATTGTCCTGGCAGATGTTCCTGGTTGCAAAGGCGCAATCTGAAAAACAGTACAGTCACGGGAGGTTGGTTTCAAATTTTCAGACCTTAAGTTTCAGACATAAGAGTACACCCAGATATAGTTTTACCTGAAGAGGTCCAGCAGCTGCAAGACCGAATGTGTTCTTGTTGAACTGAATCATGAAACCATCAAGTACCGCCTGTGTGTTGTTCTCGAAGAGCATACTGTAGAAAACCTGTCCATCTCTTCGGGTTAATTGAGCGCTTATCTGCAGACCTTGACCGGTTGAAGCAGGCACCACAACTGGCAATGGAGGACTGCGAGCAAGTTCATAAGATTTGATGAGATTCATTTACGGACTTAAAGACACCGGAATAGACCAATGGGTTTAACTAAGGGTTTAACTAAATTTTATATCAAGTCATAACTCACCCAGACGGAGTCGTGGGTTCATCAACCGGGACAATTGCGGCATTATCCAAACCCATCAGGTCACCAAGCAGATCGGGCACAGGAGCTGGGGCAGCTGGGGCAGCCGGTGCAGGGGCTGGTTGTCTTCCTGCAGGGTGTGCAGGGGATGCCGCACTATCAGCCGGATTACCAGATGAATATCCTGCTTCACTTCCTTCAGCAAAGTCCTCGTCCTCTGGTTTTTGAGCTGTGGTTTTCAAGCGGGTCACAAAAGCCTCTGGCGGTTTGTGGTACACAGAGGACAAGGTGGAAATGTTTGTAAGCAGCTCGTTAAGGAGTGATGGCTCTAGTTGGTTTGAGTCGTCAGTAATCACGGGTTTTTCAGCCAAGACAACATCCTTGGCCGCCTAATGGAAGAGAAATCACGGTTTCAGCAAAAGACATCTCAGGATAACAGAAATAGAGAGCACACAATCTTAGATAAACGATTCTGAATATACTCATTCTGGAGTAGCTGAGTATTAGAAAGCTATAAAAATATTAATGTAACACACACCTCGGGATCAGTAGATAGAAGACGCCAGTATATGTATGCACGATCTCTGAGATCAGGATTGTCCGTCTCTACAGTAGCATTATTCAAGACAACCTGAAAACATCAAACAAGATGGTAAAATATGCCTGTCTCAAATGTACACACATGAACCGATCGTTATAACAGCAGATAGTATGAGCAAGGGAGAACCTGAATCATTTGTTGAGGCCCTTCAGTTGGTTTCTTCAGGAATAGCTTAACAGTAGCAGTTAAAAGCTGCAGCTGGACCTGTGCTGGTTCCTCAGGAAAACTCTCAAGGAAACTTTCAAGAAGCTCATCAGCATTGTCAATTCTTTCAGCATATTCACCAATGATCCATATCATAGATGCCTTACATGATACAAACAGATGCGTGAGAAAAAGTTAGTTATTTAAGCTAAAGTGAAGATGGGAGACTTCAATTTTACAAGACATGATAGTTCATTACCTTAGCTTCTGGTTCATCCAACGTGTCTAAACTCTCACAGAGTGTGGCAATTATGGACTCATACCTGTATGTTATTTTGAATATCATAACCAAAATTAAAATATAACTTAAGAGATTCTCAACATCTTATTACGTCAGTGACTGAGAAAGGCCAACTTACGTGTTTGGGTATCTTCTGAAGATATCTTTGATGACAATAATGGCCTCCTGAACAACATAATTTACTTTGATCTTGATCAACTCAAGCAAAACACTGATGCAACGTTCGGCTGCTCGTTCTAGTTTGATAGCACATCGGCCTATCGCACGAACAGCCCTTCTAACAAAATCAACATCTACTTCTGTTGCATACTCTTTAAATTCCAGAAGAACCTACAGTAGCATTTTCCAAAAATCATGAAGATATGTACCAACAATAGTCGATATATATACTAAAGATGGTTTAGTGAGGATACCTGGTCTATGTTTCTGTCAGACGCAAGTTTTATCATAATCTCCAACTTCTCCATCTTAACATAAATTGGGTCGTTATACTTGCAGAAGAAGACCTAAAGAACAAAACATGCATATCATTTGCAAAATAGTTAAGAAATGTTACGAAGCTATGGGGCACAGGTCATTGCCTTTTTTGAATTTCAGAGGATTAATGGGGCGCAGGTCACGCTACCTTAATTTCATGGGCAAGGATAGTGGGTCGTTTCTGAACAATAAGATTAATGTTACGAAGTGCAACATATTGTATCTCAGGTTCGGCAGAAAGCAATGTAACAAGGGGTGGAGCCATCTTCTTACAAAGATTTCGAATCACGTCCGTACTAGTAATAAGTTCCATTTGTTGAAGGATCATCTGCAGATATATAGCCAAAAGAAATAAGAAGTGCAAATGCATTATATCATATGCAAAAGGGAGTAGTAGTGTTGTACAAGCAAATTTAGCTAGCAACAGAGAATAACATTACTATGTAAGTCACCCACCTTAACAGCTGAAAGCACAACAGCGCAGTTTGCATGTTGCAACCTTGGCGTGACTCTCTCAACAATATTTTCAGCTTCACGGGGATCAGATGCTTTGTACCTCGATAGAGCATCTAATATAAAAACTTGACCCCACCTGTAAATATCATCATAATCAGTACTAAAAGTGAAGCTAGCAAAATGCAAAAGCTTATCCAGTTAACTCATTTTATGGATCTCTTCCCCAGCGTTCAAAAACACTTGGTTCCTTACCTGCCGAGAAACTCTTCTAACAAAAATAATACTTAACTACCGCTTGGAGATAGATACAATGGCAATGCTTAAAGAAACAAAGGACATAGCCATTTCATTACTCATCAACATTCCACAAATATTTAGGTAAATACTCTGGACATTCTTAAAGTGTACAATGAATGACCAATATATTCAATATCAAATAGAATGCAATGAAGCTACAGAAATGGAGGAGAAAACTTACTCAGTGCATTCATTTAGAGCGGTAAGGAGCTTTGTAAGGGTAGTACTATTGATCTCAAATATGGGGCTAGTACTATTCTCTTGAATCTCAGCAAGGGCTGCTACAGCATTGGCAACAACCATCGGATTATTATCTGATATCAGATCCTTCAAAGCGTCAAGGAAACCTCTATCCTCAACCAATTCAGCATTTATGTCATAAAGCTTAGCGACGCAAATAGCAGCTGTCTTCCGGACATATGGATCATCATCCTAAGGAAAAGATTATGCAAAGGATAGTAAAAAATACTAGTCCAAACGAAACAGATTCTTTAAGACAGTAAATATGTTTGCTATCAAGTTCCAATGAAAAGCTAGCAAATAAATCTAAACCTTTAGGCACTTTTGAAGAGGATCACATAGATATTCCGTGATTTTATCAACACGAATGCAGCCCATTGTCCGCACAGCAAGAGCGCGAATCAGCGGATTTGGATCCTGTGAGTCCTGCAGATTACAAATCACCAAGTTTGTAAAGATCACTTCACCAATTCCATTAATTTCTTTTTCTTTTGCGTAGGCGCAATGGCACAACTAAAGGTCAGAAGCTCAAGTATTACCTTTACAAAGGTATTAACTGCAAGAATAGCAAGATCTGGCTGGCTTTTCGCGTAGTTGATGAGATAGAGGTAAACAAGCTTCTTCAGCTCAAGATTTTCCGTTTGCATGCAATTGACTACATCAGTGAAAAGTGATGAAACATCCTTTCCAACAGTCATCGCCGCAATAACCTTCTTAACTGCATCTTTTCTCTTATCCTACGAAACAGAAAGTTTACAAAAAAAAGGGTAAAACAAAACTGAAGCCAAGAAATAAAAGAGCATCCTTCCTTTCTTACATCTTACCGAACAGTGACTTTGATTTAGAAATTCTACATAAAATCCAAGAATGCAACAATTGAAAACGGCCTGAACAAAACAGAACAGTTCCCACCAAGCAAAATCGCAAAAAAGAAAAAAAGGAAGAGTCCTACTTAAGATGGGATGTCACTTAACCAAAACAATTCGTAAGATCAAAACATAATAATCTCAGGTCCTCTGAAAACATATAAGCTGATCCAGATTGAAGAGTTCTCGATCCACCAACCTAAGCTCTGTTAAAGTTACTAGGAGACAGTAACCCTTCTAAAACCTAAAACTCTCAATCCAATTCTTGATATATCCCTAATCAATTTCATAACGTACGGAGACTACCGATTAGGTTCAAATCCAGACAACACAGATCTAAACAAATCATGTAATAGTGGCGGATCACAGATCGATAGATCGTACAGGTAATAATGGCGGATCCCAGATCCCAGAGATAGGACTATAGAAGCATAGACAGAAAGAACCTTATACTGCGAATTAAGCTCTTCCTTGAGCTCAGGGATCTCTCCCTTCTTCGTCGTCGAGAAGTATTTCGAATCGTGACCGCTCATCGCTCTATTCTTCGATCCTGAGATTATGTGTGTGTGAGAGAGAAAGAGAGAGACGGAGAAATGGTGGAAACGGAAGACTCCGGTGTGGCTGCTTTACTCCGCTAACGGGCCGATTGATTAATGGGCTCTATGATTGTTTCAGCCCATTTTGAAATTCTCATGTGTGGCTTTCGAAAATTATTTCAATCTGAGAAGTCTGATTTTTGTTAAATTGATTGTTATAATTTGATTGGTTAATATTTTACAATTTATTAATTATCCATTGTTTATGAATTTTTTTATTTTTTTTTGGACAACAAACATTGCATTTCTCAAAAGAAACTACTCCAGAGAGGAGGGGTTCAGTACAGATACAGCAAGAGCTGATTTTGCCAATACATCGGCTTCAGCATTGAAGATTCGAGAAATGAAATTAAAAGAAATTACATCAAGGAAAAGGATAAAATGATAAATATCAAACATGATACCGAACAGTTCAGGTTGATATTCTCCCTTCTTCAACAAGTTGATCAGAGATAAGGAATCGGAAAGAACCGCCAGGGATCGGACGTTTGAAAAAGCGGCAAGAGACACCGCGCGATGGACAGCAATGGCTTCGGGCATTAAAGCTGATGAAACATGACTGTGAAACTCCGAGAAAGATGGCAGGGGAGTAGTAGCTTGACCTGAGAATATTTCGTCAAAACTGGTTATGGTGTCGGTATGACTTTTGATATGACAGGTGACGATTCAAATGAACCACTGAGTTGGTTGAAGCATATCTGGAATGTCAAAACAGGACCCAAGCAGAAGGATTTTCTATGGAGGTTGGTGAAAAAGGCTATTTCCGTGAGCTCTAATCTGGAAAGGAGAGGTCTCCCGACCTTCAGTTGCAAGAAATGCGGAGGCCACGAGGATGAGCTTCACGTCTTTCTCAATTGTCCATTGGCGGAGGAGGTTTGGAACATCACGCTGATCACGCTAAGGCCTCCAAATTCTGTTTTCTCTATATCTGAATTGTTGAAACAGGGAGATACTTTTGTTCCACTCCCACCAGTAGGTTTGAACTCTCCTATTTAGCCTTGGGTTGTGTGGAATTTGTGGAAGGCTAGGAACAAGCTTCTTTTCAAAAACAAGACTTTCACGGCCCAGGAGATAGGTCCATTGTTTATGAATTTATAATGTTTTTGCAAGTTAAGATCAAACATTCGTATGGGTAATGATCTAGTAAGATTTTAAAATAATATATTTGTTTCAAAAACTTTTTATTTGTTTAAGGAGAGTAACCACATGCTTTGGATATTCTAAAGACAAGATTATGTATAGTACTTTTTATTTTAAAATATATATATATATATATATATATATATATATATATATATATATACTATGCGTAGTTTTTTTAGTAGTTGAGTAGTTCATCCATATTCCCTTCATAAAGACCAAAATTGTGTTCGTTTACTTATTTTTTACTTTTTTATATGTTATATAAATAAAGGGAATATTGATCGGATATAAATATCTACACAAGATTAGATACAAGAGTGTTATAGTGGAATTTATACAACAAACCCCAATACTGCCGACATAGAAAAAACAACGTCCACCATTACAAGTTGGTAATGGTACTTTCCGATTCATCATTGTACCAAACAAAACCAAGACCCGAATCCATCCGCGAGTTACTTTCGGTCGGTAAAAACCGATCCCGACAAACCGGACACGTCACCTTGCAGCAATCAACGATCCAACGGTCCAAACAACGATGATGAAAGACGTGTCGACAATTCGGAAGCTGCCTAATGTCATCATCAGATTCAAAATCAGAGAGACACACCGTACAGCAGTCTTCAAGATCGGTCTGGATATCCGAAAAACGAACCACCGGGGAAATCTCGTCAGCGAGAGTCACGGCTCTGGAGTTGTCGGGTTGGATAGGGACCAAAGGGTCCGGTCGAGGAATCTCGTGGTCTAGAAACTGAGGTAAACCGATGTAAGGACAAAGCGCATCGACCATGTCTCTGAAGAAACCGATGACGTAAAGAGTCTTAAGTACGTAACCAGGAATCTGAAGCTCCCTGAAATCTGAAGGAAGACCCATTGGAGAGAGAGAGAGATAGAAAAGATAAAGCTAGAGATGTGGAGTTTACAGAAATAAGTATATGATAAGTATATCTGTTATTTGTTGTATATATAGATGCTGTGATTTTTAATTGAGTTTGACGTCAAAAAAAAAGAAAAAGTAAAGCATAATAATTGAAGCCGGCGGCTAAAATATAGGAACTTGCCAAAATGGATCAACTATGGTAGGTCTAGTGACGATATTCTATAATTTATGATATTTGTCCATATTAAGTGGAATCTTGAAACGAATTCGTAAAACCAGGATCGGTCATGAGATAAACCTGATAAAATATTTGTTTCAAACCCCAGTTTTTTTTTTAAAAAAAGCTATATTTATATAGAAAATTCATTAAAAAAAATTAATTTCTAAACTAATAAATTTTTTATTAAATTATTTATAGCTCCCAAAATTTCAAGGCACAGTCCTATGTAAAAATCAAGAATTCAACACTGGATATATAAATTGATAGAGGAATATGATCAGAATCTACAAACAAAAAACGTTGGTAGCTCTTTTTTCTCTTGATTAACAGATTTAAAGAAATATATTAGGATGAATATCAAACTCATAATATATATGGCACATCTCCATTTTTGTTGTTGTTTAACTTAATCTTACATATGTATTTATTGTTCGATAAGCTTGAGTAGTTACAAGTTTCCTTTTCTATTTGAGTTATGATTATCTAGAATATGAACTATGATATATGATAATACTACTAGGAATGGGAGTTATGAAGTTATATATATGGAGATACATATTTTGATGCATTACTTATGATTTTGTAATTTGTGATTTGAAA
The DNA here is from genome assembly GCA_012274485.2 of Sinapis alba. Classification (NCBI taxonomy): domain Eukaryota; kingdom Viridiplantae; phylum Streptophyta; class Magnoliopsida; order Brassicales; family Brassicaceae; genus Sinapis; species Sinapis alba. Next base: position 245,492 of record MU105643.1, on the reverse strand, counting down.
ATCTTTGAGTGATTAATAAGGTAATGACTTCTTATTGAACTTGTGATTCTATATTTGGTGTCAGAGCCATCACAAAGAAGCGTTGAAGATTACATACAACCATGAGCGACATTAAAGATGCAATCGTGATACACAAGGATGCTGGACCTGCTTCCATCAAATACCCGTTGTTAACCTCTTCAAACTACACCGTCTGGTCCATGAGAATGAAGATAGCACTTAAGGTCATCGAAGTATGGGAGACAATAGACCCTGGAACCGCTGAAGTGAAGAAAAATAATATGTCTATTGCACTTTTGTTTCAATCCATACCATAAGCCTTGATATTGCAAGTTGGTAATTTAGATACTGCAAAAGAAATTTAGGATGCAATAAAGGCAAAGACATGTTGGAGATGAGAGAGTACAAGAATCTAGGTTACAAACCCTAATGGTGGAGTTTGATAGACTTAAGATAAAGGATGGAGACACAATCGATACCTTTGCCGGCAAGCTATTTGAAATCGCTTTAAAATCTTCATCTCTGGCAGAGATGATAGAAGAGCCAAAACTTGTTAAGAAATTCTTGAAAAGTCTACCAAGGAAGAAGTTTATTCATATGGTTGCCTCCCTTGAGCAGATACTTGACCTTAAGACAACAAGTTTTGAGGATATTATAATGAATCCGGAAAGTTGATCTATACCAATGTTGATTCGAGCTCTGAAGGTTATGTCTACAATAACCGAGGACGAGGACGCGGGGTCGATCAAATTGGAGAGGAAGAAGTCGCAGCCGCGGAACATTCCATCAACAAAGAGAAGCATATAGACAAGGACGAGGTGGAGATGCCTCTCATATCACTGCTTTAAGTGTGATAAGCTTGGACACTACGCCACAGACTGTCCCGATAAACTCCTAAAGCTCCAAGAGTCTGTTGAGAAGAAGGATGAAGATACACAAGAGGTTGATACTCTCATGATGAATGAGATGGTTTATTTGAACGAAAGGAATGTGAAACCCAAGAGGTTTAAGGCTGAATCGGATACAAAGGATGTGTGGTATCTTGATAACGGCGCCAGCAACCACATGAGTGGTAATCGTATGTTTTTCTACGAGCCTGACGACACAGTCACTGGAAAAATACACTTCGAAGACGACTCAAAAATTGATATAATGGGCAAAGGATCAATTAGGTTCATCGTCAAGAGCAGAGAGAAGAATGTACTAAGAAGCGTTTACTACATACCGGCACTGCGCAGTAACATTGTCAGCTTGGGAAAAGCTACTGAGGTTGGGTGTGACGTGCGCATCAAAGATGACATGTTGAGTTTGTATGATCGAGGAGGAAAGTTGATGGTACTGATGACAAGAGCTAAAAACCGCTTGTACAAAGTAACCTTACAAGCCGATCTCGTGAAGTGTTTACAAGTGGAAACCTGCGGAAAAGATGTCTTATGGCATGCTCATTTATGTCATATTAACCAATATACAATGAGAATGATGGAAAATAAGGAACTTGTTGAAGGGTTACCTTCCACTAGTCAAAAAACAAAAACTTGTGTGTCTTGTCTGAGAGGAAAACAGACTAGGAAGCCCTTCCCACAAGTAACACATTATCGAGCAACATAACTTCTCGAACTAGTACATGCCAACCTTTGTGGGCCTATTATGCTATCAACACCAGCACACAACAGATACATCTTCGTTCTCATTCACAAGGCCCTTTTACCTAAAGGAAGCAAATAGGACTGGTTTGAAACTCGTTCGGTAAAATTCTCATGCATTTACCCAAGGCACTGATATTCTGAGTCTCTCAATTACATGAAGCATTAAAGGTAAGAAAACCAAACTTATCTCACCTCAAGATATTTGGGTGTGTGTGCTACGCGAGGACAGAGATGGCTGGAAGAAAAAAACTTGATGATAGGTCTAGAGTTTTGGTCCACCTAGGAACAGAGCCGGGATCAAAAGCATACCTACTATTTGATCCAGCGAGCAAGCGTATTGTTGTAAGTCAGGACGTCATATTCCAAGAAGGAAGAAAGTGGAGGTGGAATGGTAAGAGTGATACGAAGGAGCTTGAGACCGGAAACTATGAGTTGAGCTTAAGACACTTGTGTAATAATGAACAAGAAGGTGAATGTTCAGATGAAGAGACTGAGAATGATGACGACACTAGTCATGATGAAAACCATGATGGGAACAATGATGGTGACGAAGATGAAGACATTCAGCTGATGCCAAGACGATCAACGAGAACGACCAACAAACCTTCATATCTCGACGGTTACATTCTGCTCGCAGAAACTGAAAGTGAACGCATTGATGACCATAAACGACGAACCATGGAGTTTCGTCGAGGCTAAATAACTGAAAGTATGGATTGAGGCTTGCAAAGATGAAATCTTCTCGATAGAGAAGAACGACACATGGTATCTTGTTGAGCTACCTATAGGTATCAAACCTTTGGGACTAAAGTGGGTGTTCAAGATAAAGTGCAATGCTGATGGAACTATCAATAAATACAAGGCAAGGTTGGTAGCCAAAGGGTACATTCAACGGCATGGCGTGGATTATGACGAAGTGTTTGCTCCGGTGGCTCGTATTGAGACAATCAGATTGATCATTGCATTAGCAGGATAACATGGATGGGAAATACACCACCTTGACGTTAAGACATCCTTTCTTAACGGAGAGCTAAAGGAAGACGTTTATGTTACTCAACCGGAGGGTTTCGTCATTGCCGAGAAAGAGCATAAAGTTTACAAACTTAAGAATGCTCTCTATGGTTTACGTCAAGCACCAAGGGCCTGGAACATAAAACTTAATCAGATTCTGCGTGGTTTAAAGTTTCAACGTTGCTCAAAAGAGCCTTCACTCTATCAAAAGGAAGAAAACGAAGAAGTTCTCCTTGTGGTGGTTTATGTAGATGATTTTTTAGTTACCGGGTCTTCTCTTAAAGCCATACTTGAGTTTAAACAAGAGATGGCTTCCAAATTCGAGATGAGCAACCTTGGTAAACTAACATACTATTGGGGAATAGAGGTCTTGCAAAACGAAGGAGGAATTGTACTTAAGCAAGACAAGTACGCTCACCGGATACTTGAAGAGACAGGAATGAGCTTGTGCACTTTAACTCATGTACCAATGAAGATCAATGCCAAGTTCTCTAAGGCGCCTAATGAGGAGAAGGTTGCTGAGAAAGAGTATCGCCGGACCATTGGATGTCTCCGCTACTTGTTACACACACGTCTGGATCTATCGTTCTCTGTTGGAGTATTTAGCAGATACATGCAGGATCCTAAGGCTTCTCATGGCGCAGCTTTGAAGCAGATTCTTAGGTATCGCCGAGGTACCTGCTCACTTGGTCTTCATTACTCACGTGGAAAAGGAGTGAAGTTAATGGGTTATAGCGATAGCTCCCACAATGTTGACATAGACGACGACAAGAGCACTTCAGGTCACATATTCTATTGTGGTGAAGGTCCCATTATGTGGAGTTCAACGAAGCAAGAAATAGTAGCTAATCATCATATGAAACTAAGTTTATGGCTGCAACAGAAGCTTCAAAACAGGCTATTTGGCTGCAGGAACTCTTAATTAAGTGAAGCACTTGGGAAAAAAAACAAACGGGTGGTTATCAAAGTTGATAACAGGTCTGTGATTGCACTTACTAAAAATCCAGTATTTCATGGACGAAGTAAGCATATTCACAGGAGATTCCATTTCATACGAGAGTGTGTCGGAAACGAGCAAATTGAAGTTGAGCATATTCCGGAAAGTGAACAGAAAGCTGATATTAAGTCACTTGGAAAAAATAAGTTCTTGGAAATGAGAAATCTTATTGGAGTCCAAGAAGTATGTGAAGATTATTTCAAGCTTAAGAGAGAAATTGTTGGATAAGCTTGAGTAGTTACAAGTTTCCTTTTCTATTTGAGTTATGATTATCTAGAATATGAACTATGATATATGATAATACTATTAGGAATAAGAGTTATGAAGTTATATATATAGAGAAGCATATTGTGATGCATTACTTATGATTTTGTTATTTGTGATTTAAAAACCTTTGAGTGATCAATAAGAAAAAGACTTTTTATTGAACTTGTGATTCTATATTTATCGATATGTTATTTATAATAGGCTTTTAGCTTATTAACTACGAAATTCATTGATTTAGACATTTCTACTGTGATAATATTATTACACTCGTTACTAGTACTTAAATTTCTAGTTTTGTCATGAAATCATTATTGTGTTAAGAAAGACTCAAAGAAGTAAAGCTTGCGGAAAATAATACAATGCTCCTTTGATTTAGACGTTTCCTCCATTTCCAATTTTATTGTTGTTTATCTTAATTTTACATTAGAGTTTGATAGTGTGTCTGTGAAATATTAATTTTACGTTTTTATATATTAATATTTGTTTTTCCATAATTGGTGTTTAATATTTTAGATGTGTTACTATATAACTAATTATATTTAAAAAATTCTGACTAAATAATGTAATATGATTATTTTAATACAAATATATGATCATGTTTTAAATATATAGATTATTTGGATATTTTAGGTTTTTATACATCATAACTAAATACCAATATATAAAAAGGATTGACATAGAACTCTAAGACTGTCCACATCACCTTGAAAAATCGACCAATCAGAACATTATGTTTTTGACACGTCACTTTCTTATGGGCTCTACTCACAGTTTTATATGGACTCTATTACAATTGATTTTGGGCTCTATTGATTAACATCTGGCCCATCTTATGTATCTCGAAAATTCTGCGTCTTCCAACCTTTGAAAAATCTATTAATATTAATTGATGTATAGGAAAAAATTAATGAAAAAAATCTGCAAGAGAAAAAACAGATCTTTACTGTTTTAACAAAAGAAAAAGAATATTTGTGCAGAAAATTGTGATTAATTGCTTCCGTTTTAGGAAATACATTTTATGAAAAGAATTGGGTTTGTTTTAAATAGAGTAATTTTTGGCCGTTAATTACGTTCATACTAAAACATCTCTTTTAGTATGTACTAAATTTAAACGTGTTAACTGATTACATCCAAGACATGACTTCTTAGTATAGCACCTTGAGCCCCCTTTGATATATCATGCATATTATAATATTTTTTAACAAATAGTAAAGAATATATTCTAACATCGTATTCACATATAATACAAATCACCCAAGAAACCACAATAATTCTATTAAGGAAATATACCCAAATTACATTCATACATATTATGGCCAAACTTGCAATTAAATGTTATGGCTAACCACTTAAAAAACATCCCTATTAGATAATTTTATAAATAAATTCTGTATTTACTCAATTCAATTTCAAATTTGAATTTTTATTTTAAAGGTTCATCCATCCAATGTTATTGGGACAATGCCCATCATAAAAAAAAATTTACCACAAAAAAAAACTAAATACAAAAACATAATTCGTTATAGACTTGCTTTTCTAAGGGTACAAACAAAAAATAAAAATAGAAAGAAATATTACAAAAAATGTTTTAATCTTGAAGTATCTCACATATAACTTTTGTACATTTCTTCATATGAAATGGCCAAAGAATAAATTTTAGATATTCAAAACATATAAGAGTAAAAATAAATTATCTTGATAACAATCAATAATCCAAATTTATATATAGGTGAACAGAAAATAAATTTCATTATCATGTTTGAGTTTTGCTAATTAATTTTTTAAACAATACAAAAAATTATTTTTCACCTCAAAGTTCAGAATGAAATATTATTCTTATTTTACCTAAGATGAGTCACATTAATCCACTAAGAAAATAATAAAAACATACATTATATAGAAGACTAATGTCACATTCAAAAAGCAACAATATGTACCTTAAAAACTCAACATATATATATATATATATATATATATATATTTGTTTTACTGTTTTAGATATTTTTATTTATTTATTCTAAATTCATTAAATTGTTTAAAAATACACAAATTTTATAAATATTATAGAGCAACTATTTTCTATTAATTAACCAAAAATAATATGTAAAAGCATTTTCTGCGCGTAGCGCGGACAGAGACTCTAGTTAATCTAGACTAGAGAAAACTAGATTTGAATTCCACCAAGAAATTTATAATATTTAAGGGGATCTAATTTTAAAATTCAAAAAATTTGATATCTGAAAAAACAACTTATTCTTAAATAGATATCTGAATATTCATACCTAATTGATTATGTACACAAATAAAAAAAAATTTGCTAACTGATTTGAATTGTTGTCACAAAAAAAATTATTTAAAACGATTAAATTATTATAATTAACATGTAAAATAAATATTGTCAAATTATTATGATAAATATAATTAATAGAGTAGTTAAGAAGAGTGAAAAAATGTAAAAATATATAATAAACACTTTCAAATATGTAATTTATGTTTTGTACTTTTATAATAAATGATGTTGAATTATTTAGAAAAGACAATAAATAAAGTGATTAGAATGTGTTAGAAATAAAAAATGAAAGTTGTAAAAAAATATTTAAATTTAGAAAATACTAACTACACTGTATAGAACTGAAGAACACAGTTCAAAAAAAAAAAATAGAAAATACTATTTTAAATTCAGTTTTAATAGAATATTTATCGACATGTTGTTTATAGATGAGCCTTTGACCTATTAACTACGAAACCCAATGATTTAGACGTTCACATGGCGATGATATCATTACACTTGTTACCAGTTATTAAATTTCTAGTTTTGTTATAATATCACTATTGTTTTAAGAAAGATTCGAGAGAAGCAAAGCTTGTGAAAAGTAATACTTTTTGGTTGTAGAAATTTGAGCGTGGGTGGTCAACTCTTTAACTAATCACAAAGACTCCCCTCAAGAAGAATATACGAAGGAATAAGAATCTGACTTAATATTGGATTGATCTACTCAAGCCGTGCGTTGTTGCTAGTTCTTTAGCTTATTATAGTTCATTAAGAAGCAAAAGCTGTTTTTATTCTTAACTAGGCCAAGGCCCTGCTTCGCACGGGATTGTTATTCATTTTTAAACTATTTTTTTTAATGATTTTTACTTCTTTTTTTTAAGTTTATCGTTTGACAATTGTTTCTATATCAAAATAGTTGAGTAGTATTTTTTTGTCAAACATATATTATCACATTGTCTACTTTAATTATTTTGTTTTTTTGGTGTTGTATTTATTTTAACAATCTTATTGGGTTTTTTTTGAGGTCTGTCATTTTCTCAAAATGAAAGTTGAATCTATATTACTTTCTCCGTTTTAAATTATTTGTCGTTCTGGAGTATAATTTTTGTTTCAATATAAGTGTCATTTTCGGTTTTCAATACAAATTTTATTGGTAATATCTTATACTCTATTTTTCTATGAGAAATTCCCTTAGATAGCCCATTTTAGTTTGTTTGTCACAAAAATAGTTTTTAAGAAAGAAAATGATCAAAATGTTTTTTTAGAAGCTAAAAAATGCATTTATATGCATTTATACTCCTAGGGTTAACTAATTTGGACTTTAGGGTTTAGAGTTAAGAGGTGGGTTTGGGGTTAGGGTTTCAAATTTAAAAAAAAAAATAAAAAAAAAATCAAAATTTCAAAATTTCAAAAAAAAAAGTCTATTTTGGTCATTTTATTTTTTGAGAGCTATTTTTGTGACAAAAACTTTAAAAAAACTATTTAAGAGAATTGTCCCTTTTCTATTGATTGATATATGGTTAGGTGTATTGATAATATTGTTTTTATTTTGAAAATATGTAAAATTAAATATTTTATTAATCTCTGTGCATAAATCTAGAACGATAATTAAGATAAAACGGAGGAAATATTAAAAGTGAAGTACAAATATAAAATAATCCATAAACTAACAATTTAATTACACCTAATGCCACTGAAAATCTAAATAATAAATTGATTTAATTTTAAGTAAAAAAATGTATAATAAATTGAATTATATTATCACACCCAATGCCACTGAAAATCTAAGTAATCATATCTTTCAGCATTTATTGTTTTTACTTTCTTTTAAACATAAACACACCTAAATCAATTTATTCCAAAACATTTATAATAAATTGAATCCCACTATTACTTTATCGTCGAACCATATGTTAACATAACACATATAAAGTAACCAATTATATACATCATAATTTAGGACATTATTGACCAATCTTCACTATCTCGAGACAATCATTATTAATCAATACTGGTTTACTAACCGGTTCAGTATATGTTATTAGATTAGCGACCATATAACTTTATGAAAATATTTTACATAAGCTATAGTTTTAGTATTTTCAAAATATATGTACTAAACATAAGAATTAGTTGTTTAGTCAACCATTTTTGATCTTGGTATATTCAAATTGATGAAATATAAATATTGGAATACATATCATAACATAAGTATATTAAAAAGGTGTTATAAAGTTCAACATAAACCTTTTAAAATAATACACTATAAATATAGATTTATTATAACTAATATATTTTATATCTATCAGTAATATTCCTAAAGTATAGCATTTAAACAAACCAAATATTTCTTAGTTTCGTCATTTTATAAAGGGCAATTCTCTTAAATAGCCCTTTTTAAGTTTTTGTCAAAAAAATAGTTCTCAAAAAATAAAATGATTAAAATAGATTTTTTTTTTTTGAAATTTTGACTTTTTTTATTTTTTATTTTTAATTTGAAACCGTAACCCCAAACCCACCCCTTTACTCTAAACCCTAAAGTCCAAATTAGTTAACCCTAGGGGTATAAATGCATATATGAATTTTTTAGCTTATAAAAAAAACATTTTGGTCATTTTCTTCCTTAAAAGCTATTTTTGTGACAAACAACCTAAAAGAAGCTATCTAAGAGAATTTCTCTTTTATAAAATGTTACGTAGATAACAAGAAAACTGAATATTCTAACGATAATATACAAAATGTGATTAAATTAATATTTTGTTTACTATGATAGATAGTCTATTTAATTCTAACCAAAATAATATTGTAACAAATTCAGTTGACCAATTAACTTAATTATCTCTTTTTGCTAAATCTCTTAATTAGTTTGTGATCCTTCTAATTTTAATTTTGGAAATATAAAATTTTCATCATTATTAAGTTGGTACCGGTTACAACCATTTTTTAAAAAATAGACTGTGTTTTATCATCTACTTAAGTAGTAACAGCTTTTAAATATTATTATACATGATTTTAAAACTAATAATATATACACAACTCTAAGCATTAAATCATAAACTCATATATTATAATTTTGACATTTAAAATACTACTATCCAAAATTTTATCTATTTTCTAAATTTTATCTATTTTCTAAATTTAGAACAAAATATTTTTTTAAAGCTATGTATTTATATTTCTCATTATTTACTAGTAATAATAAAAAGTAAAACTCACGTGAATTTGACTATTTTGATGAATATTTTCCTATAAATAAAATGAATATATGATAAAAATATAGACGATACAGTTAATAGTTCAAAGATAAAATAAATTTACTTTATGTAAATTATAAAATTACTGTATTTAGAAATGTTATACTAAATCATTATTTAATATAAATAAATACTAAATATATATATTACTATTATACAGTGGTCATTGGTCAAGAATAGGTGTGCTTCCAAAAGAAACAGAAGAAGCTGAAGAGTACCTATATTTTTCTCCAAATCACTAAAACTCATAAGAAGAAGACGATGCTTTTACATCTGAAAACCTGACCAGTTGCACAGGGCAGTGGAAAAACATGTCAGCCAGCCTTCAAATCAGTGATTAGGATAGATGAGTTAGCCATTATATTGAAAAACAAATCTCTAGTGCTATTAGAGATTGTGAGGATGAGGTTTAAGGGATGAAGCTTACTCTTTTATAGGTAGATTTCCACTAGCTTTCTCATATAAGAAGCATTGAATGAGTAATGGTTGTTAATGGTGATGCATCAATACTTCTGGTAACATATTGGAGAAGATAAATCTTAGACTAAACGACACAAACCTAGATTTAACCATTGATTACTCAAGAAGTCTCATCTCACAAAACCTTTCAAAACCACCATTGTTGGTTTACAGAATTAGAGCTTGCAGTAGAGGATGAACCCTAGAAACCAATGATCAACACTCATGGAGAATGAACGTGAGAAAAGAAGGGAAGCGTGGAATGAAATACCTTTTTGTTGCTTTTTTGAGACCAAATAATGATGGACTTTACCAAGCTTTATTAAAAACACCTGTGTAATCAAAGCCAAACGAAAGTTAAACATGATTAAATGAAACACAAAGTTTCATTGACCCTGGACATGTGTCGTCACTACGGAGCACGAATTTATGATGTGGCATCCTATGTGTCTTCACCAGGAGAGAAGAAACCTTCTTTTATATAAATAGATAGATATTATTAAATGAAACACAGAGTTTCATTGTTCCTGGACACGTGTCATCACTACGGAGCACGAATTTATGATGTGGCATCCTAGGTGTCTTCACTAGGAGAGAAGAAACCTTCTTTTATATAAATAGATAAGTATCGGTCTATACTTATTAAAGCTATGTTGGTGGTATCCTATAAACGATCGAACTTATGAGGAGAGATTATATTTGTTAAAATTCAAAAATCAGAAAGTTTCAAAATAAATATGATTGCGTGAAATTGTTAAAGAGCAAATGCCGACTTAACGAAAGATCATCTTCATGAATTATGCCATTGTTTTCTGCCAAAGTTTTTTATTTTTACGGGAGACTAAAAATAATTGTTCCTTTCTATAAACAAGTATCTTTTGGATACAATCATATCTTTAGAGTTGATCTATGTGGTCAAAGTGGAAGTCTAGCTATTTTTGGATGATCTTTCGATTTATATCTTGTATGCAGATAAGCACATGATTGATATTAAAACTAGTCTTGAAGGACATACAATCTTTGTGATATTCATATGGTGACCATATTGTTAGACATCGAGAACTGGTTTGGGAACAGTTGTCACGCATGAAAAAAAAACGGAGCAAAACATGATTCATGATTTGATATTTTAACAAAACCACTAAAAACCATGAGAAGAGGGGAGGAATGCGTCGTTCAAAGAGCTCATTCCTTCCCTTCTGAATCATGTTAGAAAATTGTGGATGCTTGATTTTCCATAAAAATAAATTATTCTCGTGAGTGGAAAAAAAGATGATGCAGAAAAATTAAATGTAAACTAGACAGAGCAATGTCAACTGAAAAGTGATACTCTTTTTTCACTCATACTGTTGTGGAATATTTACAACTCTTGGATTCTAATCATAGACCGGTCATACCACGGATCCAGTCCAATGTTAGAAAACAAGGAAGAATTTCAGATTTGACAAATGGTGGATAGAAAAACCTAGTTTTAAGGAGGCGGTAATCTTGAGATAGGGACCGTTTAATGAAATTCCAGTCTAGAATTCTCATTAAAAAATAATATCATGCTGAGTATTATTACTTGGAAAAGAATAACCCAACAAATCTGCAGTATTAATTGAAGAATTGAAAAATAAAATTGACTTTGCAAAATTCTATATCGTTTTTGGAAACCGAGTTAATCATTCCTTGAAATAAAATAAAAAATGTTCGTAGCACTTTTACTTAAGGAAGCATGAGAATGTATTTAGGATTTTCCGGAAAAAAATTTGGACCGAAGATGAAATTTTTCTCTCTTTGTACATGATCGATTAATGGGCGCGTCAACATATCAAAAGGGGCAAAAAGAACTCCATATAAAATATGTGGCTCAAGAAGTTATGACATTTGTGATGTCGTGTTTCCTACTCCCACAAGGCATTATGTTTCTTGCAACCACAATACATTACTGAGAAACTATAAAAACACAATTTCAAATTTTTGATGGAATTCAAAACAAAACAGCATAAGATTACATTGGAATGCATGAGATGGGATATGTACACTCAAGGATATGAGGAGACTTGATTTTTGAGATCTACATGACTTCACTATAACGCTTCTTGCAAAACAATTGTGGAGACCAATTCAGTTTTTGTCATCACTATTGTTCTGTGTTCTAAAGGAAAGATACTACAATCTGCTTTCACTTGAAAGATCGGAGAATGTATTCACCATCATTTGGATGGCGTAGTATCATGGCAGCTAAACAACTACTCAAGTGGGGTTGCATAAACTATTAGATCATGTTGTAACAAGAGTTTGGAGTGAGCCTTGGTTCCCATACTCAATTGCTCGACCACGTAAAGCCGCCAACCACATTGTGTATAGATTTCTTCAACTCCTTGTTCATTTATTATTAGAAATGATACCAAGGAGTGGAATCTTCATCTTTTACAAAAAAAAAAAAAATCACTCTAAAGATATACCTTGAATGATTGGGTTAAGAACTTCTCGCCAGCTATCCATGGAAGGATATGTTTGGAACCACACAAAATCGAGAGTATATTCACATAAGTTTGGATACAAGCTATTTAGATTGACCAAATTGTAACTCATACAAGACCATGTTTTAGAACCGAGTAAAATAAAAGCTATAAAGAAGATGAAATATTTTATGTGGCAACCTCTCTATGGATACATGATGACGGCGGAGATATTCATTTATAGACATCTATGTATCGATAGGAGATGTCTTTGATATGGTGGTACAGTGGAGCCTATCATAATTCTAAGTAGATTTTGAGATCCATCACTCTTCTTGCCAAAGCCTTTTCCTCCGAACCTCCTTTGACAAAAAAGTTTTCTCTCTTCGTTGATGATAATCATCCAAACTAAATTACCGAATTATCAACCAAATCCAGAGAAAAGCTGACCACATTTTTTGCTTTATACATAGAATTAATTCCCTGGGGAGACAAAACAACTTCATTATAAACTATTAGTCGAGCAGATAATATAATCAATCATATTACATAACAAATAATAGAAAAACAAAACTAATTGCAAAAAAAAAAACTTAGAAGAAGAAATAACCTGTAATATGTTTATTTAGATAGATTTTAAAGATAATTTGGTTTTGGTTTTCAAACAATTGGAATAAGTACATGAGTTTGATATATATACATATACATATACTGTTTAGGTTAGTTGTTAGTTTGAGGATTCATAAAAGATGCCTAAATATTTTGTAGTTTGGCAAAATTTAAAAGATAATATATATTCTTAAGAGTATGCTAACAATTTTTTTTGAATAAATAAATTTATTCTAAACTTTTTTTTTACTTACATCTAGTGCAACAAAATAAAAAATTAGTTAAATATGGTAGATTTGAGATGTTGATCTCGTATTAAACCAAAAGAGAAGAGAATCTGCAAGTTTTTCTCCTCTCTTATTCAAGAGATTACACTTGTTTCGAATCGTCTTCTTCTCTATGATCTTCCCACGGTTTATGGCTGCTTTAGTTCTTCATCATTTTTACGCTTATTCTTTTCTCTCTGTGCATGGACTAGGCCTAAACACATTTACCAGGAATGGAAGAATTGGAAAACGAAGTCTTGTTCGGGTTTGGATCCTATCAATTATACTAAGGATCTTATATCTTTAGAACAGAAAAACTGGAACCGAATCGAAACCAATCCGAGAACTGGATGGACATCCAAATTTCTATAATATAGTTTATATATGAGAAATTTCATATGATAATCTTTTTAGCTTATTTTCACAAAAATAACTCCCAAAGAAGAAAGTGATCAAAAAATGTTTTATTGAAGGATAAATATACTCTTATACCACTAGGTTAACTAACCCTAAGCTTTGAGTTTAGAATTAAGGGTATAATTTTGGGGGTGGATTTAAAATTTTTAAAAATAGAAAATAAATATACTCTTATTCAACTAGGGTTAACTAACCCTTTTTAACACAAGGGTTAACTAACCCTAGACTTTGAGTTTAGAATTAAGGAGTAAATTTTTGGGGGTGAGTTTAAAAGTTAAAAAAATAAAAAATAAATATTAAAAACTTTAAAATAAAAAATAGTTTCTAAAATCATTTTTGAATTTCAAAAAACATTTGAAAAAGATTTTTAAAACAAATTAGAAAATATAAAAAGGTTTGAATTTGAAAATATATTATTCAAAATTATTTTTAATTTTTAATTTAATTATATTTTACTTATACTTTATTTATTTTTGTTATTTGTATATTTATAAATCAGTGGGTAGAAGAGTCTTATGCCTCTTTAATGAAACCTCTTTTAGTCATTTTTATCGTTGAATGCTATTTTGCGACATAAAACTTAAAAATAACTATTTAGAAGAATTGTCTTTTATTTATTTATAAATATTAATTATAATTAGTTTTAAAATAAATAAGTAATTAAAAATATATTTGTAAGTCAAATACCCAAAAATTGAATTAGTAGAATATTTTTTATCCAAAATATTTAAAATATCTGAATCATCCAAATTTTTATCCAAACCCCCGAAAAATCTGATATTTGAAAAATCTGATTTTTTTTAGTTTTTAACCCAAATTAACCAAAAACTGAAACTGAACCAGAGTTATTTGGAAATTATTCAGGATATAGTCCGGTTCCTAACTTTGTTACCTGAACCGAACCGATAATTAAAATAACTGAACCGACACTAAATCAAACATTCTAATCACCCGAACGGATCCTAAACATTTAGAACCGAAGAACTGAAAGAACCGAACCGGAACCGAAACCCATTGGCTAGACTGAACACTGAAAAGCATATCGGACAAAGAAGAGTTTTGTTGGAGCTATACTCTTGTCTACAATTATAGTATTGATGCTTTGCTAATTTGTTGTGTAACGTCCCAAATATGAGATATGTAGGTGCATTCAAAATATAACTGTGGAAGAGTACACAGATTTCATCGGCTCCTATGCTCCACCTGCTCACCCTAGCCATAGTCGAGAGTCTGTCCATCATTTGCAATCCAAGATATAAAAGAGTATTTTAGTTTAGCATGCAAGAACCATATTAGTTTGTTGTTAGTTTTTTAAAAACATATTTGATTTTTATTTTCTACATGAGTCCAATATTATATGTTTTTAATATATCATTTTACAAAAAGTCACTTAGATTTAGTTGTACTTGTTATAATTGTTTAAATTTTGAGTATATCTGAAGATATCAATTATATTTGCTGATTTTGAAGAATATTTTTGTTAGTATATCAATTACTTTCAAATTCTGAAAATCTACAAGTAACAGTTACCAAATTTAAATACATTTTTTTCAATTTAAATATATTTCTTAAAACTAGTATGAACTAAGCGCATGATTGGTTGTGTTGTAACTTTAGTTTTTTTCTTTAGAATTTGAGTTATAAATATTTTGGCTGTGAATTTATGTTTTTTTCTGTGATTTATTTTCAAAAAATCCAAAACACTAAATAAAATCTTTAGAAAAAATGATTTCTAAGCTAACAATTTTCTCTTTAAGTTTCCATCTATAAATTCATTTTTGAAAGCTAAATTATGATTGTTTCGTAAAAGATATTTATAAAAATAACTTTTCACAACTTCTATAATCCTTTTCAATCACCCCCTGTAATAACCTTTGACGTTTAATAAGTCAACGATACAAACATCTGCATGAATATTCTAAGTAAACATAATTTTATATAATGTAATGATACAAATGTATTGTATTCTCCGAACTCATGCATTTTATATGTAACAACACAATACAACTTTTTAGAATTCTTAGTATATTTGTTTTGTACAAAATAAAAAGCAAGAAGTGTCATATAATATATAAGCATATTATATAAAATATTTCATATAAAATTTGAAAATAATTTATAACCAAAGCATAATATAGATAATCTTTCACATAAGCCAAAAGTATTTGAAATTTTTTAAACCTGCTAGATTGATCAAAATCTAGTAAATTTCTCTTATGGTTTGCAATTATACTAATCAATGTTTAAGCAGATTATCTTTTACATAACATAATTATAAAAGTAATTATATATTACTGTTAATGAAGTGATGATTAGGTACAAAAAATGAGATATGGATCTAAAATAAAACTCTAAATTAATAAATTAGATATGGGAAATTAGAGGCCATGTCCATAACATATCAAAAATTAAAAATATGCACATAACAACGTTTAAGTTACGATATAATACATATTATTATAAAATTAGACAATAATGTCCATGACTTCACATGAAAAGAGAAAATATATTTTCTATCTTGTTTCATGAAACTGATAGAAGAAATTTTAAGCAGCAGCTGAAGAACATAAAAGAGGTACATCAGAAAGCGACAGTTGAAGAGTATTCATAGAAATAAGAGACTCACCTTCAAGATTGCAACATAGATTAAAAGTTTTCAACGGCATGACTACCAAGGAACAAGCTGAATCTCGGTAAGTCTGGTACGATTGAATAGAATTAAGGGGTCAAGCAACAATTTTGGTTACCATGAGATAAATATGTGAATCAATATCTTTAAGAATATGAAAAATAATGCGATAGATTGAATTGGAAAAATGAACAATATCTTGTGTCATGTGTTCCGAACAATATCTCGTGTCATGTGTTCCATACTATTTTCAGTTACAATATAGTATGTTCCACTTACATCGGAACCGCCATTAAACTTTTTTGCAGATCCAGTTTTAATGGGCTTAAGAAGATAAATCAGATGATGGATTGAACTAGGAAAGATGAACAATAATTTTATGTAATATATTATATTCTATTTTACAGTCACAATATAACATGTTATAATTTTCATGTTTCTCTTTGAAAAATTGTATCTCTTTCGCCTTTTGATTTTTCTTCTACATTATAATTATTATAAATATTATAGTATATTATTCTATTCTATTGTCAAAATATAATATAGAACAATATTTTTTAAATTTTCTTTTGTTTTCTATTCTTCTTCTTCTTCCTTTCTCTTCCTCCTTTTCATCCTCACTATTTTCTCTCTCACCAGCAGTGCAAATAAGTTTTTTTGTTAACATAATATGTAGTATATTTGTTGTTATAATACTGCTATAAATTGATTGTTCAATACTATTTAATTAATATAATAATATAATATCATATTAATTGTGCAACATCATATCTAACTCGCTCATTTTTTTTTCTTCTTCATTCATCTCGAACTTATCATTGTCACCATCACTATTATTGATTATCTCTTTTTCACCATTGTCACCATTTGTCATCTCTTCTACCTCTAATATAAATTATTTTCCTCCTCCCACTACCTATTTTTCTCTTTTACTTTATGCAGCAACAATATCTCTTCATTTGTCGTTCTTTGTTTATACATTTACTTTAACTGCTATCAGTTACAAAATGATCTAAGAAAATAAATAAAATTGTATACTTTAGTTTTATTCTATTATGATTGGTAGCATAAAAAATTTAGTAGATACTTTGGTATGATATGTTTCTATTTCGACTCATTTATACTACAGTTTGGAATATTATTGATGATGTGGTATTTTATTAACATTTGTAACATGATCCTTTTCTCACTATGTATATTTGTATTAGTATATTTGTATTAATGTTTCACCTATAATATATGGTTTATAGTATAGCATCTTTTAGTCATGTTCACTATACAATGTGATGTGTATATATTTACAGACACATGAGTGAAAGAAAAAAAAACATCAAAATTTGGTTACAATTATCACATTAACTATTTAATGTATATATTTTTAATTTCTTGAGATATTATGAATATTAAGCAAAATTATCCATTAGATATTTCAAAAACAAAATTATCTACCAGAAAGTATATATCCGAATGATACATGGTCATTCGTTAAGGTTATAAAATAAATTTGATTTTAAAGTGAGAAATATTTAACATTCACTTACAATAATCCTTTTGTCATGGCTCAAGAAACATGTAATAACAAGAAATTGTTATAGAGTTCTCTAATAAAAGCGAAACTATAGGAGTGGAAAGCCTAACTAAAATCATCTGGTTGTTTCTCTTCCAAATTTCATCTTATTACAAAACTGGAAACTACTTAACTTCAGTAACTTCACCTGCTCTACATACACCAACATTGATCCATAATGTATTATTTCTCTTTGTTTGTAATACTCTGCAACAGTTCCTTCTCGGTGACTGCCAAAAGATCGAAACACATTAGCCACGACTTGTTAGCATATTAATTCAAATAAATTATAAAGTTTAACATGTTAAAGAAGATAATTCACCATTTACTTACCCTGTCCCATAGGTGAGGGTCCGGTTTTTTGTAGACCACAATAGTGTTGATCTCCTCTGGGTTAGTCATCTCCCACCGACAAGCCGGATGCGGAACCCTATGCCTCGTGTATACACTAACCGTAGTGTTCAATTGCTTATCAAATTTCGCACCGGACATGTAGAAAACAAACGGTTTTTGGCACATATTGCGACTCACTGGCCTTGTATTGAATGCATAGGCGGTGTAATCTGCTCTTTTGTACCAATTCAAGAAAGTTCTAGAAGGCATTTCCATTTCCCTCGGAGAGAACGATCCACGAAACACCTGGACCGCGTATCCCCATGACACTGAAACCGTCCAGCTCTTGTACTTGTCGTAGCATATTGATTGTTGGAGTACTCCGGCCGAGTCGAGCTGCATCGGTGTGGTCAGTTTCTTGATGGAGCGAACGCGGGTCATGTTTGGGAAGATGGGTTCCACCACGTCGAGATGGTGCATTGATACGAACGGTGTTACCGGGTGGGCAGCGAGGAGGCCGAATAAGTCCCCATGGACGTCGTACTGCAACAAGAAAATACAAAAGGTCAATGGGGATTTTAGATTTCACGCGCTTCATCGCGCGTAGATGGAAAGAGTTACAACTCTTTTAAGACTTCTAGTGATGAACTGACAAACGGGTCTTATTCCGACATCTGGGAATCTAACTATAGACAAAGATAGGCGCTAGTCACGCGCCACGTGTACTGAATTATTCTAATTTAACTAGTACTATTAAATAAACTAATGATAATCAACCAAACTACTCCACAACAACTCACGCTTTGTAAAATGATGCTTTGTTATTTTAACTTGTCGTTTCCAATGGTGTAACCTCTGGTCGGCTGTTTTAAAAATGGTTTTAGTAGCTAATTATTACTAGTAATCAGAGACAAACTCGGATCTCCATAAATAAACTAATGAATGTCAGCTAAATAAATAAAAAGCCAAACAAACTTGAACAATGCAAATGAATTCACACAACTACCAAAGTTTGCTAAACTGAAAGTTAAACTCCAATTAATTTGTTTTTTAAAAGCTCTAGGGCTTTAGATCTTTTTACCAAACCTTAAAAAGAGGTTCAGCAGATCCATTGGCCCTAGTCTTAGTGTCATGGGTAGTCTTGGAACTACCCATGACACTAAGAAACAAAAACTGAAAGTTATCGACTTTAACCAAGCAATAGACATCAAAATTCAGTTAAACTCAATCAATTGACTATTTCAATAAAATAATTTCATCTTTCTAAGGCAAACCCACTTGTGAACAACCAATATAAGCAAATACCCATTTAACAAAAGTTACAGAGTTTTAGTTTGAAAGATTCTTACTTGATGAAAACCTTGCTCCTTGGTCAATGGAACTCCAAGCTCAGCCATACAAGCTTGTATACGATCATCGGAACCGTACAAAGCCGGATACCTCTGTATACACCGATCCTGAATCTTGCTCAAAGCCACAGCCAACGGATAGCTAATAGCGAAACCACCTCCACCATAAGCCATTCCATAAGAAAAGAAAATGTTCTGCAAATGAGATTCCGACAAGCTCCCGATGTAATACATCTGTTCATGGTCGTATTTCCTCAGAACCCTAATCAGATTGTCCGTAACGAACACCGTGTCGTCATCACCCATCACGAACCACCTCACGTTCTTCCTCGAATCAGAGTCAAGATGCTTGAGCGTCTCCGAGATGATCCGCGAGAGTCGTATCGCTGATCTGCTTCCTTTCTTGTTGGTGTAAGGAAACGACGACGTGTCGCCGGAGATTCTAATCGGCGGGAGGTTTTCTTGATCTCCGGTGTCTGTTACCTTCTTGTCTAACCACACGTAGCCTCTCATCTTCTTGGGTTTGTACCAAATCTTGATATACTCTTTCCTTTGTTTCCACAGCTTTGACGACGCTGCAATCCCAAACACCACGTGGTTAAGATCCGTCGCTTGGTGCTCCGGCGCAGACGCAGTTGCCTTTTTCTGTGGTCTTGTTTGGAGAATGGTGTCGGAGGAAAGATCTTCGCAAGGGCGTGAAGTGGAGACGATTTTGAGAGTGTAGATGATGTAAGTAACGGAGATGAAGAGGATGAGCCAGATCATTAGTTTTCCACCCGGTCGGATCATGGATATACCCGAAGAGTCTTTTTGGTTTCCTTTCATTCAATCTTTTCTTACGAAGAAATCCAAATTCGTGAAAAGACAAAACGTCGAGAAACTCTTGAGGAGAACAAACCGACAAAAGTGGGGTTTTGGTTCTTCTCCTTGTAATAAATTGTTTTTAATGGAAATTAGATTTAGATACCATACGAGGAAAAGCTTTAGAAAAATTTGTGAGTATTATTTGGTGTCTCTCAGGGTGGAGAGAGAAAGAGTGATGAGGTTGAGAGAACACGCGTACGCAGATACTCTCCCTCTTGAAAAGTAGTAACTCTAGAAACCAAATGATGGAAATAAAAATAATGATAATCGTGAAAATGGGATTTGTTTTGTCGTTGTTTATCATAAATAATTTTTATTTTTATTTTTATTTTTGATTCTAATTTTTTTTTGGTGTTTCTGTTCTGTTAAAAACTTTTTGAAGGTGAAGAAGAAGAACTAATGTTTAATGTTTAATGTTAAATGTTAAATGTTTAATGTTAAATGTTTAATGTTTAATGTTTAATGTTTAATGTTTAATGTTTAATGTTTAATGTTTATGTAAAAATGTTAAAATTCACCGATTTACTATGAGCGAAGGGGTCAAAGGACGGAAGAAAAAAGAGCGGTCGGATCTTTTATTTTCTATGGTTTCCACTGTTCTTAAGCTTCCGTCGTGGATCACACCGGCCAATCTACGTGTCACGTGCTGCTCTTGTCACGCAATTGCCAAATGATATAATATAGAGACGAACAATAAAAATATTATATCTTTTTTTTTCTTTGTAACCTAAAAATATTATTTCTTTGCATTCACACATTGACTCTTTTGTTTTCCATCCGAATTCGTTCTATTATTAACTTTTCTTTCCAGTAGATACAACATAGCACAGGGAATTCAAACATGATGAGAAGAAGCCCACTATGATCCTCCTATATCCAAAAAAATCAACCAAAAAGACAAATTAAGCACTTCCTCACCCACATTATTATAAGAGAAATTGAATTGTATAACTACAAAACAAACCATAATTAAATATCTAACCAAAAAATACTTTCATTATTTCTATAATATATACTATATTATCTTTAGTCTCCGGTTAATGAAAGAGAAAAATATTTTTTTTTTCTTTTTCGATTATCAACTACCACCACACTTTTTCTATCTCTACCAACTTATCCTCTGTCATCGTTACAATACGATCATCACCAATTCTACATTGTGTTTTGTATTTATCGTCTCCTTAATCACCATTTTTTTTTCTACAATCAATATCCCTTTTCGTAATCATAATCATTTCATTCATACTCACATGTATCATTGGACACCATCACCATAGCTACCACAACCACCTCTAAATCCATAATCTCTGCTACATATGGCATTTCTGGTTCTGAAATCTAAGGATCACGACGGCGTTACGGTTGAGGCGCCTTCTGTCATGTAAGTTCCCGATTGTACTATACTATTTGAACAATATGTACTATGCTATTTCGTTTGTTACTATTCTATTTTAATAATGCTTCATGTACTATGTGCATATTTTGATATTTGGGTCAAGGTTTATCTTTTCTTTTAGGGCTTAGTGATTAGTGTTTTGAGTTTAATTTATGGAAGTTTTGTGTTGACTTTGGAGTAAGCATTACTTCATTCCCTGCAATCATAGATATTTTAAAATTTGAACATTAATACATATTATGTTATTTCATTTGTTACTACTCTATTTTGATAATGTTTCACATTATATACTATGTGCATATTTGATATTTGGGTTAGGGTTTATATATCCTTTTAGGGTTTAGTGATTAGTGTTTTGGGTTTAGTTTATGAAAAGTTTGAGTTGACGTTTGGGTAAGCATTACCTCCATTGTTATTAAACCATTTTATAATTTCATTAATATGAACTATACCATTTATAATATTCTATTCTATTTACTCTCTTTATCTTCTTACATAACATTATATTTTTCTCCAATCATTGCAGCCATACTAATTTTTGTATGAAAGATGACTGCTTCTTTTGGATTGACGATTTCTGTTTCATCCGTAATCATTCCTACCGTAGTTACTATCTTGACCATAACTGCCATCGCTGGTGCGATAACCACTACCGCCGCAAATACCACGATCGCCGCAATAATCATCAACTTCATTTTCTTTGTGACCATTCTCCATTCTACTTCCATTGTAATTTTCATTGATGTTGCGATAATCTACATCACCATAAAGTTATCGATCACAATTTTTTTCTTCTATTACTGGAAACTGGTTCAAAATAAGGACAAAACCGGAAAAATATTGTACAAAATTACAAATGCTATGAGATCTAATAACGTCAAAATCAGTGTTATATTCTTAATTTGTTGCTGAAATATGGTTAGTTGGCAAATAAGCCCTTATTATACAAGGCTAAATTCCAAAATTACTTCAATAAAGGGAATCAACCAGGGGACACACTATTTTCAAAGCTAAAGAGATCCGGCTACACTCCCTACCTATTTCAACAAAGGAATCAACCGGATGAAACACTACTTTCAAAGCCAAGGGATCTGACAACCACACTAGATAACCACATAAGACTAGAACAACCCAAGTCTTGTGACACTTTGGGAATCAAACACGTTTTTTTTGTTGTCGCACCACACTTTTCTTCTATATATGGCTTAATACTGCAAAGATGGCCATGCATACAGTGCATGGTTTCACCAGTGCCCTTGTTCTTTGCTCATTTCGTAGGACCCAAACTGCACCATCATAGTCCTATATTTTCTCCACTTCCTTCCAATATTACATTTTTAACGCACTCTTCCAATATTACATTTAATCCATTTTCTAATTGTCACTCTCTTTTCTGGAAGATTTCAGATTTTGCCTTTTTCCGTCCTTTCAAATGATCTGTCAATCGGACAAGCCATAAATCATGATATATTTCCTTCTTCTAAATACTTCACCACCACCTCAACAAAACAAAATTAACTTACTTCAAAGTTAAACCAGTTATAATTTTCCAAACCTAAGAGAGGATCCATAACCATATTTGGTTGGTCAAATGAATAACCCGAATATTAGCCACTTTTGTTGAACTTTCAAGTCCATAAGTCATTCATGTGGACTAGGTTTTCGAGTCAAGAACTCAATATCAAAGGGTACAAATACTTCTTCCAATTAAAGCTTGTACATTTTGTTTCCTTCTTGTACTTTTAATGAGTGTGCACCATCAAGTTCACATCAAACAAGTAATTTTTGATCCAAAGAGTTCTCATTCCTTCACCTTCATCTTCTATCCATTTTTCAGTCCATACTTTAATAAAACGACCATTCCAACTCTTTTATACCTATTTATGAAGATGTTCTTTTCCAAAAATTATGCTTATCCAAGCACATTTTCCCATTTGCGTGTCTAGAAAATCATATGTGATGAGTACCTTCTTTCTAAATCTCTTAAGAGTAAGCAAATAAGTAATGACATAATTTCCCAATCCTGTTTACCAAGCAACACCTGATTAAAAGTCTCGAGATCTCGAAATCCCATACTCTTAACTTTTTTTTGTAAACAAAATTTCTCTCATGAGAGCGAATGGATCTTTCGTTTCGTTTGAACACCAACAAAAGTCTGTCATGGCACTTGATAAGTTAGTACAAATCGTCTACCAAAGTTAGAAAAATAAAACATTATAAATACACGAAGTGTCATTGGTATTGCTTTTAGTAACACCTCGAGATAGTTTACGAATATATATACCAACTAGCTAATTGAGTTTTAGCTCGATCCTTTATATATCTCAGAAGCTCTACTTTAGTGCTACTAAAACATTTCAGAAGGCCCATTATTTACTCATAAATCCTGAAGATACCTTTAATGTTCATTTTAAGATTATCTTTCACATGTTCTCCAAAGAAAATCAATGACTTCAAAAGGTTGATTACTTGATTGTATGTCATGTAGTCTTACCATAGACTCTCAAGGATTTGTTGAAGAAAAACGGGCTTGATTCTCTATCGCTTGGCAGTTAAACAAATTACTATCGCCATTCACATTTTAATTCCATTTGGCAAGAAAATACAAAATGGTTATCTCAAAAACTGTTTTTTAAAAGATTATCTCAAAAACTGTTTTTTAAAGTTATCTCAAAAACTAAAACTAATGAGTAAATTTAAAATGAAAATATGCTATAGTAACAAAGTACGATCAAATTTAAGATCTAAAATAGTTATATTGATCATTATTCATTATTGCAATCAACAGTTACATAGATCTTTTTTCATTGGTAGTAGAGACGATTTTATGCAGATTTTGTATTTGTATAAGAAGTTAAGAACTAATGAACTACATAAGAACTACAAGATGATGCTATACATAAAAATATACGATTAGAGGTTTAGAGCATCTCCAACCTCACTTTATAATTTACTCTAAAATAGAGTGGGGTTGGAGACATAAAAATATACGATTAGAGGTTTAGAGCATCTCCAACCTCACTCTATAATTTACTCTAAAATAGAGTGGGGTTGGAGATGATCTTAGAACATCTACTGTGATATAGTTTGCATTAGCTATGTATGTATAATAATTGTAATTGTTCGAGACAGTGCCGACCTGCCGGTTTGTGGTTTCTGGGAAGCAACGTGTTTTCTGTATTATATACACTTAAATCCAAAAAAAAATATGTGGAATAACTATTTGTCTGTCGAAACTGAGCATTATTATAAATTTTTGGACTGTCGAAACTCTTATTCTAAAACGATATAGAAAATTACCTCCGCCAAAAAAATAATGTAAATATTCGGATCCGAAAAGTAGAGCCATTCGAATAACTCTATGTAAATGTCAATAGTATAAAACGATCTAAAAAGAGAAGAACTCAACCGAACTAGGTGTTTTCCTGTAATATATACAAAAATAAATTTTAAATTTAAATTAAATTTAATGATTTAGAAGATTAATTAACCTTATATTTATATTGAGTAACATATTTAATTATAATTTTAAATAGATAAAAAATATTGTTATTATTATCGTTTTTATTTTGTGTTTTAAAAATTAATTAAAAATAAATATTTATATTTATATAATTTTATTTTAATATAATAATTTTATATTATTACAATATTTTTTAAACTTGGCAAAATATCTAAAATTAATTATTCATGTTACTATAATTCTAATATCATATAATAATTTTTAACTGTGATATTTTTTGAAAAAATATGTTAATGATTTTTTCTTAAAAATATATTCTTTGAAATGATTTTTTGTTAAAATTGATTAACTTTTGGAAATGTAAAGCATATATAATTTTGCAGATTTTTTTTTGCAAAATTCAAAACATTATAAGTGTTAAAATATAGAACACTTATGTTATTTACAGTATATATAACAATTTAATTATGAGATATAAATTTAAGAATGAAATATCTTTTATAATGTTATTATATTTAGATTACATTATAAACATTAAAATATTAAAAATAATAAATAAATTTAATATATTTTTATCATATTTAAATTATTTTTGTTATATTTTTTTAACTATGGTAATGATGATATTTCAATCTTTTAATTATAGTAATTATTATATATTTAATATTTTATATTTGAATTTATTTAATTAAGTTTTATATAATAAATGTGTTAAACCATATCATAATTAGGTAAAATCTATGTTATCAGTGAATTATGTCACTATTACTTTTTCTAAAATGATTGTGGTGATAATATGTAAGTAAATTACTTTGTAAATAATGTCTAGAAGATTTAAAAAATGATTACGGTCCAACGGTTAGCTTCATATGGGATTTTACATATTTATGTGATGCAAAGAAAACATATCACACGAGGGGATCTCTGAAGCGCTAAACATAACACAAAATATGATTATGAATAATTGGCGATGATTATCATCTAGACTTGGATAAAACCGAAATAATAGAGTTCAAAGCGGTTGTAGCTATCCGCGATTTGATCTGCCCGCGTCTCGGAATCATCCTGACCTCTCCCGAGTGATCTCCGTCTCTTCTTCTCATAAAGGAAACACGAGGATCTCCTTTCGCCAGGTCTCCGTTCATTGTGTTATGTGTATAAAAAAAAACTAAATATGTTTCTCTATCAGACGTATCTTTAGAAGCTTGAAGCTTTGCCCTGATGTAAAGGCCTTTCGATGTTTGCAGTTATATAGAGGAGCGTAAGCAGGACAGGTTTTTAGTGTTGTAGTGGAATCTGTTTGGTTTCATGAGTTGCTGACAAGTTAACTGGTTAGGACACATGCCCACTTGCAATATAGTTTATGTGACAAATATAAAATTACAAAATTTGTTTCCTATCGATGTTTGATGGTATTGGACCGTTTGTGCGGTTTGATATTATTGTTTCAATGTTTTTCCCGACATACTACAGGCAACACATTATGCAATGACCAAAGATGTGTTTAATCTAATGTTCATAGGTATAAAGATTTTGTGTTCATGTAACAGATATCAAAGGTTGACTTCATAAACAGTATATACATTTTTAATATGTATTTTCTTTTGCTAACAAATGTTATATGACGTATGTATTTATGAAAGTTAAAATTATTTAATTTTCCTATCAATTGTTAAAAAAAGAAATTATAATGCATACCAAAGAAAATAAACACAAATTATTTAGTTTAGTACACATTTTATGTGAAAACATAAGGATTTGACCAAATCAGTTGTTAAAAAAGAGCAAGCCTCACCAAATCAGTTGTTAAATTTTCATCTATCAAGACCAAAATTTTCTATAAATATAACACTTTTCATATTGAAGATCACATAAAAAAAGAAGAAAAAAAACACGAAACACAAAAATAAAATGTCAGCGCCAATATATACGAGTTACAGAAGCGTAGGATTACCATGATGATCTCGAATAATCCATCATGCTCTCATTTTGTCTGATTGGATATTAAAAGAAGCATCAAAATTACATTTGACATAACCATAAGGTGGACGAGTCCAGTGTTTTGATTCCAATTGTTTGCAAAGATCTGGTATAGACGGAGAAGTGTTTGATGTGACCATAGTATTGGAAATTCATTCTTATGTCTTTGCCCTTGCACATGTAACCATAGATGCAATATTTGTATTCTTTCGACGAAACAATAATTTATTGCACGAAATCCATATATTCCACAAAAGGTAAAAGTTTCTGGAATGGTGTGAGTGATTTGTATTGTTGCATTTCTAAAATCTGCTGGATACTTATCTACAGATTTGAATCTGGATTACCAAGGAAAGAAAGGGCATATTTGATCGTCTCCATACTGAAACGGACTGCGCCACTGGAAAAACAATGATTAATAGTTTCATCTTCTAGATCCACATTCATACCCCGTAAACGGAGTCTTGTTGAAGTAGTCACTGCTTTTGATATTATTCTCCATAAAAAATGCTTTAATTTTGGCATAATTGGAAATTTCCAAATTTTCTCCTTTAATAACGGGTCTCCAACAGGTATGGGAGGTATTTGATGTAATTTAGCCAGACACTGACGATGAAACAAGTAACATAGGATACTGAGTACTAACTGTTTGTAATATGAGCTCATACAACTTTATCCGGTGAAGGTGTTCATCCTAACTAAATTTTGTTCAATAAAGTACGATTTACCATGGTAAGTAATTCCTCTGCTCGTTAATTGTTGAAATGAAGAAGAGAATAACCAGAGAAAATGATTTAGTTCATGATCAAAGGAGAATTCAGCAAGAGAAACCAATTTGGTTATGTCTATACATACTTGCTCCACAAGCTACCATCTTAACTTAACTTACCTTGCAAGGTAAGAAAAGGGTTTGGGAGACTGAATATGGACGTTGAAAACTTTTGAGAAGTCAAGAAAACCTGTTTGAATTTAAATAAGAGAGGCTGATTTGAATTAAACAAGAATAAGTCACATGGGTTGCTTTGAAAAAATAGTTAGACCTGACACTTTCACTCAAGCAGGTTGTGCCAACCTCTCTCATTTCCTTTTCTCCTCATCTGGTCGTGCCTCCCCTTGTCTATATCCCACTGGCCTCTTCCATTTCCTCATTATAATAGTTGTTTAACCATTCTCTGATTTAGTAATTGTTTATTGTAAGTGATTGTCTATTTAAAGATCTTCACCATCTCTTGTAACACTTACCAGAATCAATATACAAGTTTCTCTTCTCTAATTTTGTGGCTTCCCTCTTTCTCTTGTGTCTAAACAATAGTCATAATGTAAGGGTCAGTTAAATCATGATTTAGAGACTGCCTTAACTCTCTTTCTCTTAAGGCAACCTAATACTTGTAAAACTCACCAAAGTCTTCTTTATCTACTGTCTTATATAAACTCTAGCTTACTGATTATAAATCCTCTCCATCTTAAGTACAAAAACTCAAAGTGATGTGTTACTACAGAAAGATATATCCAAACTTGAGATTATTTGCCTTATATAACCAGTTTACTGTCTAAGATCTTGGTTATATTATAAGCTGTGTAAGAGGATTAAACCACCAGTTGGCTGTTTCATCAAGTGTGTGGGTGAGTTGATGTTGTATTGTTGAAAGGGATTCAATTACAAGTTGACTGAATACTCTCTTGACATGAGACAAACACTCATGAATTCCAACATGATATTAGAGCTTTGTTGCTCTTCTTTGGGATCAAACTCACCTCTTTTCTCTCTGATTTTGAATAAATACTTTCTCTCCCACTCTGATATAGTGTAGCTTGGTCAGTACTTGTTAGTATCTTGAATGAAGCTTGAGGAAGAGAAAGATTTTGAAAATGCTTCACCATTATGCTTTATCCATTAGATAATAGCTTTCTCTTATTGGAGCATCTCTTGACCAATGGATAAACTGTTTTGATCCATTGGATTCATTGTTGTCTAAGCCACATAAAACACTTGTTCATGTCTTATTCTGATGGTTCTATTGATGCAAGTCCTGGAAAACATCAGTTCATGAGTTATTCCAGTGGCACATGTCTAAGATCAGTGGATAAATTGATCATCCAATGGTCCATTTTATTTCAGCTACTAAAGCACCAAACTCTTGATGAGTATTGGATGCTCATGACTGTTAATGCTTCTGCAAAACTCAAAAAAACAGAACAAAACTCTGTCCATTAGAACTCTTGAGCAATTCTTTATTCTCTATTCTATGTTTCTCAGGTTATTAATTCTCCATAATTCTTCCGTTCTCTGACTACTAATACTTTGGTTACATCATTCTCTACTCTCTACTTATTCCCTGGTTACTTATACTCTGATTACTTATATCTCTTTTCTCAGAATCTTTTGTTTAGAATATGCCTTAAGGTTGTTAAACTGTCTTGAAGTTAAGCTGTCTTGAAAGAATTGTCTTGCTTTTGCCTTAGGAAACTGATTGTGTTATTGCATGAATGCTTAGTCTTGTTGATTAGGATTCATAGAGTGTTTCTAAGATAGAATCATGAAGATATTTATCCATAGCTTGATTTTCTTGTTTAAATTGTGTGTTTTAAAGATCAAACTTGATGAAAGCCCATAACATCTCTTGTTGTCTACTGATGCTTATCTTAGTGTTGGTTTGACAGATTTCCCATGTTGATTAGAGCCTGCACAAGATGCATATTCCTGACGATGGGTGATAGTTTATGAGTACACTATGTGGCTTAAGCGCTCATATCACACTTGTCTCCTGCCCTATACTCGGAGTCAAGCTTGAGGGGGTTGTAAATGAGCTTCCATGACCTGTCTAGAAACCATTGCAAGAAGAATTCAACAAGGACATCAACAACTTGGTGTTAGAACAGTTACCTTATGTTTGGAAAGCTATGGATCAACTTTTACATGGAGTTAGAACAATTACCTTCAGTGGGGAAGCTATGAATCAGCCCAAGAACGTTTGCTAGTACCATGTTGATGAAGTTTCAAGTTAAGAGGGCTGTGGTCTCAAGGCATTGGTGATCACCATTGGCTCTCATCTTCCATGTTTGACACATACTCCCATTTTCAGGTCAAGTTTGAGGAGGGGTGAATATGAGAAGCCAATGTCCATTCTTCAAAAACTTATGCAAGGGAAGTACCTAAATATATACTTATGCTTATGATTGAATATGTTTGCCCATTGAGAATTGATGAATGTGTTTGTGCATTGTTTGAATCAGATACCTATTGAGCTCATAAACAAGGCAGACTTGAACTCAACCCATGATTAAGGCAAGAAGCCAAAAGAAAGGGGGGAGACAAGCTCTGACCACAAGAAAAAGCTCAATGGTGTCTTTAAATCAGTTGAGTGTGAAGCAAGGAAAGCATTGGCGCCTCTTGCAATTGAAGTAAGGCCATGATCCAGGGTTTATGAGTCCCTAAACTTGATCATAAGACTCATAAACCCACTGACCAATCCTTATGTTGAGGGTAGTTGCACTCTTTTTTCCTAAGTGATGGTTTTATCCCATGAGGTTTTCACACTTAGGTTTTTAATGAGGAAAGTACTCTTTGTTCCAAGCTTATCCAAGATTCTCCTATGGTCAAGCTTGAGGGGGAGTGTTGAAATGAAGAAGATAATAACTAGACGAAAGGATTTAGTTCATGATCAAAAGAGACTTTATCAGAAGAAGCCAATTTGGTTATGTTCGTACAGACTTGCTCCACAAGCTCTCATCTTGACCTAACTTACCTTGCAAGGCAAGAAAGGAGTTTGGAAGACCGAATATGGACGCTGGGAACCTCTGAGAAGTCAAGAAAACATGTTTGAGTTTAAATAAGAGAGGCTGGTTTGAATTAGACAAGAAGAAATCACATGGGTTGCTTTAGAGAAGCAGATGAACATGTCACTTTCACTCAAGTAGGTTGTGCCAACCTCTCTCCTATCCTTTTCTCCTCATCTGGTCGTGACTCCCCTTGTCCATATCCTCCTGACATCTTCCATTTCTCCCATTATATTAGTTGTTTAGCCATTCTCTAATTTAGTAATTGTTTATTATAAGTGATTGTCTATTTTAAAGACCTTCAGCATCTCTTGTAACACTTACCATAATCAATATACAAGTTTCTTTCATCTAATATTGTGGCCTCTCTCCCTCTCTTGTGTCTAAACAATAGTCATAATGTTAGGGTCAAGTAAATCATGATTTAGAGGTTGTTTTAACTCTCTTTCTTTTAAGGCAGCCTAATACTTGTAAAACTCACCAAAGTCTTCTTTATCTATTGTCTTATATAAACTCGAGCTTACTGATTCTAAATCCTATTCATCTTAAGTACACAAACTCAAAGTGTTTTGTTGCTACAGAATTATAGATTCATACTAGTGATTCTTTGCCATACATAACCAGTTAACTATCTTGGATCTTGGTTATAGTATAGGATGTATAAGAGAATTCAACCACCAGTTGGTTGTCTCTTCACACCAGTTGGTTGTCTCTTCAAGTGTGTGGGTGAGTTCATGTTGTATGGTTGAAGGGGTTCAGTTACAAATTGACTGAATACTCTCTTGACATGAGACAAACATTTATGAATTCCAACATTAATAATCCCAGCATTGATGACCATCAACATTTTTAGTTAACTCCTCAACTTTACATTCACCATGGAATCTATATGAGCAGGCTGGTCTCATATTCGTTAAAGGTAACCAATTGTCCCAAAATATCTCTGTATTTTCCATTACCGATTATATGTCGTGAATCTTTACGCAAGAGATCAATTCCTGCCAAGCATATGATTGGTAACATTGTTTTTTCCGATCTTGAAAGTAGTGAGCCTTATACAATCTTGAAAAAAGGAAATTTGGTTTTCCAATAAACGCCATGCTTGTTTCGCAAGCAAGGCATCATTAAACTGTTATACAATCTTGAAAAAAGGAAATTTGGTTTTCCAATAAACGCCATGCTTGTTTCGCAAGCAAGGCATCATTAAACTGGGAAATCTCTAAAGCCAATTCCTCCATCCTTTTTCGAATGATGTAACCTTTTCCATGCCATCCATGGTAGTCCTTTACTCTGAGAACTTCTTTCCCACCAAAACCTCATTAGGGTTTGTTCAATCTCTGAAGTAACTTGTGTGCATGTAATTTGTAACATGACATTGAAAATACCAGTGTAGCTATCGCCACTGATTTTAGCATAATTTTCTTTCCCACCTGTGTGAGAAAACGAGTACTCCAATGTGAAGTTACTTGCCGGAGATGATTAACAATATATGTGAACATCTATTTCTTTTTACGACAAACTTGGTCTGGAAAACCAAGATATTTTCCGGCACCGCCGTGATTTATAGTGCCCAAAATGTTTTTCAGATCTTCTTGTCAATTACCATCTACTTTGGATCTAAAAGTAATCACTGATTTGTTTTGATTTTTTTTCCCAAACCGTTCGTAAATATCAAATACTTTTTGTAAAGTCAGACAATTTGATTTGTTAGCACGACAATAGAAAATCGAATCATCCGCAAACAACATATGGGAAATTGCTGGTACCCCATTTCCAATCTTGATATCGTTAAGATTCTTCTTTTGTGTATTGATATCGACTAATAGGTTTAGTGTATCAGAACGTAAGATGTATAAATAAGGTGACAAAGGACCACCTTGTTGCAAACCTCGTTGAGGAGTAATCAGACCATGCGGTTTTCCATTGATTAAAACGAGCATATGATTAAGGAAACCATTGACATGATCCATTGAATCCATATTGAAGAGAATCCAAATGCAACCATAGTTTATTCCAAAAACTTCTATTCGACACGATCATAAACCTTACTTATATCTCTTTCACAACCATATATGTTTGAAACACATGTATCCTATGTGTTAAAGAATGCATAAATTCATGAGCTATCAAATATATTATCAGATATCATCAGTTCGTATATATATTTAGAACTTAGTTTTGTAATTTTGGCAAATATGTAATTTCTGGTTTTTCATAAATTTTTATTTTCAGTTTTGATAAAAAAAATTACATATTCACGATTTATAAAAATACAATTTTTCGATTTTCATAGAATAAAATAATTTTAATTTTATAATTTATTCATGTGATTTATCTGAATATTTTTTATTTATTTATTAGGCAATGTCCCATCATCTGATGTACGATAAAAAATCTCAAAAGTACTGAATCATGTTAACGCTGGTAGATTATGTTCTCTAACAATTAATACAACTCTCACTTTTTCTCACCAGGGTGTGCCACAACATCAAGTGTTCATCAGTTTTCAGGGTCAAGACATCCGCCACGGTTTCATAGCTTATCTCCAAGCTGGTTTGAAAGAAAGTGGAATCAACTTCTTCATAGATGTTGAAAACTTGACTGGAAGAGGCAACATTGATCACCTTTTCATGGAAGTTGGAGAGTCGAGGATTGCGCTTGTGGTCTTCACTGAGAAATACTTGAGCTCTGCATGGTGTTTGGAGGAGCTGGTGGAGATCAACAAATGCATGAAGATGAACAGTCTTAAAGCCATTCCGATATTCTTCAACGTGAATCCGCGAGATGTCATACGTGAAGACCAGCTAGTCGAGAATTGGGGAATTACCGACGCCAGGATCAACAGATGGAAGGAAGCTCTTAACTCAGTTGGAATGCTTCAGGGTCTTGTCTCTGAACATCAGAAGTAATTTCTTCCCGCTTTTATACAAAATTTATATTGATAAGAAATTTCACACTAATTTATTCCCTTTCTCTGAATATTTTAACAGTTCGGAGGCGAAATTGGTTGAAGAAATCATCAACATAACTAAGAAGATGTTAGCCGATACTTCGTCTATCTAATTGAGAAGTTATTTCCACCCATTCTAGGATCTTCACAATCATCAGTTGCATTTCCAGTTATCTGTATATAACATGATGCGTGCGTTTGTGTTAAACTTATTACAAATAAAATATGTGTTGCGTGTCACATGTAAGAAGGAATGCTTGTGTGTGCTTTTATTTGAAAGCCTCTGCTTGTGTTTAGTTATCTTTTGTTTTTCCTTATTTGTTCTTTGTTTTGTGTGCTTCAGTTTTCAGTGTGAAAAAGAGAAATCGGTTCCAGAAATAGGGGAAAAGAGCTTTAAATTTCCTAAGTATTTGTAAGTTTGTAACTAACACTTTTCTCCTTTAATTATCGAATGCGCAATTAAAATCTCCAATGTTCGTTGACCTTACAAAAAAAGTCATCCTCAACTAAAGGCGTCTTGATACATATTAGTGTTTTAGATTCATGCTCAACTCAAGGTGTCGTCCATGACTCTCACAGTACTATCTGCTCTTTGATAACCGTTGATGACAAGAGAAATGTAACGCCTCTGTCCGCAATTTAACGTCGGAGCAAAAGTCGGACCCACTAGGATTCCAAATAAACTTTGATTTAACGTCGGTTTACTTACTTTTATCTAAAATCAGAGGAAAAAAACCCAAGAAAATATTGAAATGATCGCTCACAAAACAGTATGAGCACTTGGCACAAACCAGTCGCTATTTTTGACGCTTATCAGACTGGAGTTTGACAGTTAAGTGAATGTGTAACAACAGAACAAACTTATCTTGGGTTACAAGGAAGATCGTTACACATAATTTTCTTGTATTGCAAGATGTATAGTTTTTCTTGACCAGTGAAAAGGCTAAAACTATTAGGATATAGGAAGAAGATATTCTCTCGTATCAATTATCATAACTCTGTATAAATATATTCCGTAATTATCTCTGCAATACTTGTATATATTGTGAGCATTGCTCTAGTAATAAGATTATCGAATACCATTAACATAATATGGTATCAGAGCACTAAAGATCAAATTTTTTTTTCACGACACTTCTTTCTTCTTTCTCAAAAACCCTTTCTTTCTTCTAATTCTCTCTTCTATGGCCACCGATACTTCTTCTGCGGAGACAACCACTGTGTTTAATACCAGAGATCCATCGAGTACTCTGTTAACAGTGAATATGTCAAACATCACGAAATTGACTAACCTCAATTACTTGATGTGGAGCAAGCAAATCTATGCGCTTCTTGAAGGTCTAGAGCTCCATGGCTTTCTCACCGACACACCCCCGATTTCACCAACCACGATCAACACTGAAGGCCAGACGGTTGTCAATCCGGCGTATACTCCATGGAGGCGACAAGATCGGCTCCTCTATAGTGCGATGATTGGTGCGATCTCTACTCCTCTCCAGACGGTGGTTTCGAGCGCTTCCACCACGGCGCAGATCTGGAATTTACTGGCTCAAACCTTTGGTAATCCAACACGGGGTCACATACGCCAACTCAAGAATCAAGTTAACAAGTCTACCAAGGGGACGAAGTCAATCTCGGAATACCTCAGGACCATCAAATCGAAAACGGATGAGTTAGCGGAGCTTGGGAAGCCAATGGATCTGGAGGACATCACAGAATCCGTCCTTGCTGGCTTACCTGACGATTATAAACCTGAGATTGATGCTATTCACGGAAGAGAAACGTCCATATCTTTTGCTGAACTTCATGAGCGTCTTCTCAACAGAGAAGCCATGATACTCTGTAAGGAACCAGCTGCTGCCTTAGATGCTCCGATCACGGCCAATGTTGCAGACACACGATCTCGTAATCCGTCACAACAAGCTCACTGGAGGCCCAACAATCGATACAATCATAACAACAACAACAGGCAAGGCAACAATTCAGTCTCTTACAATCGCTCCCCTCGCCCCTACTTGGGAAGATGTCAAGCTTGTGGAGCCCAAGGACACAGTGTAAAGTACTGTCCTGAATTTCGAATTGTCCGTGGCAACAACAACTCCACTCCTTCATGGCAATCTCCACAACCATGGCAACAACAACCGCATCCACAAACATGGCAACCCAGGGCAAACGTAGCGATGATGAATGGCGACTCCTCCACCTGGTTACTCGATTCTGGAGCGTCACACCACATGACATCTGACNGTTGCAGACACACGATCTCGTAATCCGTCACAACAAGCTCACTGGAGGCCCAACAATCGATACAATCATAACAACAACAACAGGCAAGGCAACAATTCAGTCTCTTACAATCGCTCCCCTCGCCCCTACTTGGGAAGATGTCAAGCTTGTGGAGCCCAAGGACACAGTGTAAAGTACTGTCCTGAATTTCGAATTGTCCGTGGCAACAACAACTCCACTCCTTCATGGCAATCTCCACAACCATGGCAACAACAACCGCATCCACAAACATGGCAACCCAGGGCAAACGTAGCGATGATGAATGGCGACTCCTCCACCTGGTTACTCGATTCTGGAGCGTCACACCACATGACATCTGACATCGCTAATCTTTCTCTTCACATGCCATACAATGGTGGCGATGATGTTATTCTTGGTGACGGTTCCGGTCTCAACATTTCACACACTGGTTCATTATCACTTCCTTCTCTAACTCAACCTTTCTTTATTAATAATGTGTTGTGTGTTCCTGCCTTGGATAAAAACTTGATATCTGTTTTTCAATTATGCTCGACTAATGGTGTTTCTGTGACCTTCACACCCACATACTTTCAGGTCAGGGACCTGAATACGGGGGCTCTTCGTCTGGCAGGAAAGCCTAACAATGGTACTTATGTGTGGCCGAGAACTCAGCATTCACTACCACCATCTCTCTCCTTTGCATCGGCCACCACAACTACCATGTCTGACTGGCACTCTCGCTTAGGCCATCCGGCCTCTTCTATTTTACAAACTATGCTTTCTAAATTTTCTTTACCCTTATCGTCGAAAGTTTTACTGAACAAGCCTTGTACTGCTTGTTCTATTAATAAGATGCATAAGCTCCCATTTTCTACTTCTACTCTTACTTCATCTTCACCCCTTGAAATTGTTTTCTCTGATGTCTGGACTTCTCCTCTGATTTCAATAGATAATTTCAAATATTATGTTATTTTTGTTGATCATTTCACTAGGTATACTTGGTTATATCCTTTAAAACGAAAGTCTCAAGTTTCTGAAGTTTTCCAACGTTTTAAAAGTCTTGTTGAAAACCGATTTCAAACGAAAATTAGAACCTTTTATACAGATAATGGAGGTGAGTACATTGCACTTACAGCTTTTCTAGCAAGTAATGGCATCTCCCATTGTACTTCACCACCTCACACACCAGAGCATAACGGTATTTCTGAAAGAAAACATCGACATATAGTAGAAACTGGTCTTGCTCTCATGTCTCACGCCTCTATGCCTAAGGGCTATTGGACATATGCATTAGCTACAGCAGTTTACTTAATTAATAGGATGCCTACTCCTGTTTTAAAATTAAGGTCGCCTTACGAGTGTCTGTTTGGTCAAGTACCAAATTATTCCAAATTACGAATTTTTGGATGCCTTTGTTTTCCGTGGACTAGACCTTATACTACTCATAAACTTGACTCTAGGTCCACTCCCTGCATTTTCCTTGGTTATTCTACAACACAAAGTGCTTACTTTTGTTTGGATAGGAAAACTTCTAGGATCTATACATCTAGGCATGTTGTGTTTCATGAATATGTGTATCCCTTTGAACTGCCTAACCCTTTAACTGCTGAGATTTCTGATGAATCTTTAGAAACTGAACATGCAGGTACTACGACAGTCACTGCAGTTCCGATTCATACTTCTTCTCCGCCAGCATCATCCTCTCCGCCTCTGCAAACTCCTCCTCCTGTTCCTGAAAGCGTCACGCCATCTGTTCCACCTGCCTCCACTTCCTCCTCTCCACCAGCAGCCACGACAATCACTCCACAACTCTCTCCCACAAGCACTGGAATCAACATCGCTCCTCCTCCACAGGAACAGGCTCCTGTTCATGTTCCACAACCAACTCGGATTTCAACCCGTTCGCGCAAGCCAGTGCAAAAGCTCAACCTCTCCGCAGTTCTGCTTACATCATCAGAGAAGATCCCTACTACAGTAGCTGAGGCTTTGAAAGATCCTCGTTGGCGTGATGCTATGTGTGAAGAAATAAATGCCCAGCTACGAAACCATACATGGGATTTAGAGACTGCTCTCAATGCTGCTAACATTGTGGGTTGTAAATGGGTGTTCACAATTAAGCGCAAACCTGATGGTTCGGTTGACAGGTTCAAGGCACGTCTAGTTGCAAAGGGATTCAGTCAGCAACAAGGGATTGATTATCAAGAAACTTTTAGCCCTGTAGTAAAACCCGCGACGATCCGCCTGGTTCTCAGTGTTGCTACCTCACATAGATGGCCCATACGTCAGTTTGATGTCAACCATGCTTTTCTACAAGGGAAACTTCAGGAAACTGTTTACATGATGCAACCACCAGGATTCGTCAACAAGGATCATCCCACGGCTGTATGCAGACTGAATAAGGCGATCTATGGTTTAAAACAGGCTCCACGTGCGTGGTACAATGAACTCAGACAGTTCTTACTTGCTTATGGATTCCAGAATTCACTTGCGGATGCGAGCCTCTTCATTTACAACACCAACGGAACTCTTCTCTATATGCTCGTTTATGTTGATGATATAATCCTAACAGGAAACAACCAGCACCACCTCGATCGTTTTATCCAGGCTATATCTTCTCGATTCTCTCTTAAAGATCTAGGAACTTTATCTTACTTTTTAGGTATTGAAGCTCATCATACTTCTAATGGTTTGTTTCTTACACAACATCGTTATATTGCAGATTTATTACAAAGAACGAAGATGCTGGACTGCAATCATGTCTCCACGCCCATGTGCCCTTACAAACCTCTCACGCTTCAATCAGGGACACCTCTCCAAGATCCCAAACAATATCGAGCAACTGTTGGCAGCCTTCAATATCTCTCTCTAACCAGACCGGACATCTCATTCGCTGTTAACAAATTGTCCCAGTTCATGCATGTTCCCACTGATGAACACTGGAATGGAGTGAAACGGGTCCTTCGTTATCTAGCAGGCAGCACCACGACAGGACTCTTCTTATCTATTAACAATACACCAACCTTACATGCCTTCACTGATGCTGACTGGGCTGGCAACCGAGATGACTACACTTCCACAGGGGCCTATATTGTCTACTATGGAAAGCACCCTATAGCATGGTCCTCAAAGAAACAATCCACCGTTGCACGCTCCTCAACCGAAGCAGAATACAGGTCCATTGCTTCAACTGCAGCTGAGGTATGCTGGCTTACTTCTTTGATCACTGAATTGGGGTTGAAGATAACAACTCAACCTACAATTTACTGTGACAACATCGGCGCTACGTATCTTGCTGCAAATCCTGTTTTCCACTCTCGAATGAAACATCTAGCACTGGATTATCACTTTGTGAGAAATCAGGTTCAAGCAGGTCACATGCGAGTCTCTCATGTTACATCCGCAGACCAACTTGCAGACGCTTTGACCAAGCCCTTAACTCGCGCAAAACATCAAACACTATGCAACAAGATCGGACTTGCCCAAGCCGGTCCGTCTTGAGGGGGGATATTAGGATATAGGAAGAAGATATTCTCTCGTATCAATTATCATAACTCTGTATAAATATATTCCGTAATTATCTCTGCAATACTTGTATATATTGTGAGCATTGCTCTAGTAATAAGATCATCGAATACCATTAACATAATATGGTATCAGAGCACTAAAGATCAAATTTTTTTTTTCACGACACTTCTTTCTTCTTTCTCAAACCCCTTTCTTTCTTCTAATTCTCTCTTCTATGGCCACCGATACTTCTTCTGCGGAGACAACCACTGTGTTTAATACCAGAGATCCATCGAGTACTCTGTTAACAGTGAATATGTCAAACATCACGAAATTGACTAACCTCAATTACTTGATGTGGAGCAAGCAAATCTATGCGCTTCTTGAAGGTCTAGAGCTCCATGGCTTTCTCACCGACACACCCCCGATTTCACCAACCACGATCAACACTGAAGGCCAGACGGTTGTCAATCCGGCGTATACTCCATGGAGGCGACAAGATCGGCTCCTCTATAGTGCGATGATTGGTGCGATCTCTACTCCTCTCCAGACGGTGGTTTCGAGCGCTTCCACCACGGCGCAGATCTGGAATTTACTGGCTCAAACCTTTGGTAATCCAACACGGGGTCACATACGCCAACTCAAGAATCAAGTTAACAAGTCTACCAAGGGGACGAAGTCAATCTCGGAATACCTCAGGACCATCAAATCGAAAACGGATGAGTTAGCGGAGCTTGGGAAGCCAATGGATCTGGAGGACATCACAGAATCCGTCCTTGCTGGCTTACCTGACGATTATAAACCTGAGATTGATGCTATTCACGGAAGAGAAACGTCCATATCTTTTGCTGAACTTCATGAGCGTCTTCTCAACAGAGAAGCCATGATACTCTGTAAGGAACCAGCTGCTGCCTTAGATGCTCCGATCACGGCCAATGTTGCAGACACACGATCTCGTAATCCGTCACAACAAGCTCACTGGAGGCCCAACAATCGATACAATCATAACAACAACAACAGGCAAGGCAACAATTCAGTCTCTTACAATCGCTCCCCTCGCCCCTACTTGGGAAGATGTCAAGCTTGTGGAGCCCAAGGACACAGTGTAAAGTACTGTCCTGAATTTCGAATTGTCCGTGGCAACAACAACTCCACTCCTTCATGGCAATCTCCACAACCATGGCAACAACAACCGCATCCACAAACATGGCAACCCAGGGCAAACGTAGCGATGATGAATGGCGACTCCTCCACCTGGTTACTCGATTCTGGAGCGTCACACCACATGACATCTGACATCGCTAATCTTTCTCTTCACATGCCATACAATGGTGGCGATGATGTTATTCTTGGTGACGGTTCCGGTCTCAACATTTCACACACTGGTTCATTATCACTTCCTTCTCTAACTCAACCTTTCTTTATTAATAATGTGTTGTGTGTTCCTGCCTTGGATAAAAACTTGATATCTGTTTTTCAATTATGCTCGACTAATGGTGTTTCTGTGACCTTCACACCCACATACTTTCAGGTCAGGGACCTGAATACGGGGGCTCTTCGTCTGGCAGGAAAGCCTAACAATGGTACTTATGTGTGGCCGAGAACTCAGCATTCACTACCACCATCTCTCTCCTTTGCATCGGCCACCACAACTACCATGTCTGACTGGCACTCTCGCTTAGGCCATCCGGCCTCTTCTATTTTACAAACTATGCTTTCTAAATTTTCTTTACCCTTATCGTCGAAAGTTTTACTGAACAAGCCTTGTACTGCTTGTTCTATTAATAAGATGCATAAGCTCCCATTTTCTACTTCTACTCTTACTTCATCTTCACCCCTTGAAATTGTTTTCTCTGATGTCTGGACTTCTCCTCTGATTTCAATAGATAATTTCAAATATTATGTTATTTTTGTTGATCATTTCACTAGGTATACTTGGTTATATCCTTTAAAACGAAAGTCTCAAGTTTCTGAAGTTTTCCAACGTTTTAAAAGTCTTGTTGAAAACCGATTTCAAACGAAAATTAGAACCTTTTATACAGATAATGGAGGTGAGTACATTGCACTTACAGCTTTTCTAGCAAGTAATGGCATCTCCCATTGTACTTCACCACCTCACACACCAGAGCATAACGGTATTTCTGAAAGAAAACATCGACATATAGTAGAAACTGGTCTTGCTCTCATGTCTCACGCCTCTATGCCTAAGGGCTATTGGACATATGCATTAGCTACAGCAGTTTACTTAATTAATAGGATGCCTACTCCTGTTTTAAAATTAAGGTCGCCTTACGAGTGTCTGTTTGGTCAAGTACCAAATTATTCCAAATTACGAATTTTTGGATGCCTTTGTTTTCCGTGGACTAGACCTTATACTACTCATAAACTTGACTCTAGGTCCACTCCCTGCATTTTCCTTGGTTATTCTACAACACAAAGTGCTTACTTTTGTTTGGATAGGAAAACTTCTAGGATCTATACATCTAGGCATGTTGTGTTTCATGAATATGTGTATCCCTTTGAACTGCCTAACCCTTTAACTGCTGAGATTTCTGATGAATCTTTAGAAACTGAACATGCAGGTACTACGACAGTCACTGCAGTTCCGATTCATACTTCTTCTCCGCCAGCATCATCCTCTCCGCCTCTGCAAACTCCTCCTCCTGTTCCTGAAAGCGTCACGCCATCTGTTCCACCTGCCTCCACTTCCTCCTCTCCACCAGCAGCCACGACAATCACTCCACAACTCTCTCCCACAAGCACTGGAATCAACATCGCTCCTCCTCCACAGGAACAGGCTCCTGTTCATG
The DNA here is from genome assembly GCA_012274485.2 of Sinapis alba. NCBI lineage: Eukaryota > Viridiplantae > Streptophyta > Magnoliopsida > Brassicales > Brassicaceae > Sinapis > Sinapis alba. Next base: position 202,978 of record MU105643.1, on the reverse strand, counting down.
TTCCACAACCAACTCGGATTTCAACCCGTTCGCGCAAGCCAGTGCAAAAGCTCAACCTCTCCGCAGTTCTGCTTACATCATCAGAGAAGATCCCTACTACAGTAGCTGAGGCTTTGAAAGATCCTCGTTGGCGTGATGCTATGTGTGAAGAAATAAATGCCCAGCTACGAAACCATACATGGGATTTAGAGACTGCTCTCAATGCTGCTAACATTGTGGGTTGTAAATGGGTGTTCACAATTAAGCGCAAACCTGATGGTTCGGTTGACAGGTTCAAGGCACGTCTAGTTGCAAAGGGATTCAGTCAGCAACAAGGGATTGATTATCAAGAAACTTTTAGCCCTGTAGTAAAACCCGCGACGATCCGCCTGGTTCTCAGTGTTGCTACCTCACATAGATGGCCCATACGTCAGTTTGATGTCAACCATGCTTTTCTACAAGGGAAACTTCAGGAAACTGTTTACATGATGCAACCACCAGGATTCGTCAACAAGGATCATCCCACGGCTGTATGCAGACTGAATAAGGCGATCTATGGTTTAAAACAGGCTCCACGTGCGTGGTACAATGAACTCAGACAGTTCTTACTTGCTTATGGATTCCAGAATTCACTTGCGGATGCGAGCCTCTTCATTTACAACACCAACGGAACTCTTCTCTATATGCTCGTTTATGTTGATGATATAATCCTAACAGGAAACAACCAGCACCACCTCGATCGTTTTATCCAGGCTATATCTTCTCGATTCTCTCTTAAAGATCTAGGAACTTTATCTTACTTTTTAGGTATTGAAGCTCATCATACTTCTAATGGTTTGTTTCTTACACAACATCGTTATATTGCAGATTTATTACAAAGAACGAAGATGCTGGACTGCAATCATGTCTCCACGCCCATGTGCCCTTACAAACCTCTCACGCTTCAATCAGGGACACCTCTCCAAGATCCCAAACAATATCGAGCAACTGTTGGCAGCCTTCAATATCTCTCTCTAACCAGACCGGACATCTCATTCGCTGTTAACAAATTGTCCCAGTTCATGCATGTTCCCACTGATGAACACTGGAATGGAGTGAAACGGGTCCTTCGTTATCTAGCAGGCAGCACCACGACAGGACTCTTCTTATCTATTAACAATACACCAACCTTACATGCCTTCACTGATGCTGACTGGGCTGGCAACCGAGATGACTACACTTCCACAGGGGCCTATATTGTCTACTATGGAAAGCACCCTATAGCATGGTCCTCAAAGAAACAATCCACCGTTGCACGCTCCTCAACCGAAGCAGAATACAGGTCCATTGCTTCAACTGCAGCTGAGGTATGCTGGCTTACTTCTTTGATCACTGAATTGGGGTTGAAGATAACAACTCAACCTACAATTTACTGTGACAACATCGGCGCTACGTATCTTGCTGCAAATCCTGTTTTCCACTCTCGAATGAAACATCTAGCACTGGATTATCACTTTGTGAGAAATCAGGTTCAAGCAGGTCACATGCGAGTCTCTCATGTTACATCCGCAGACCAACTTGCAGACGCTTTGACCAAGCCCTTAACTCGCGCAAAACATCAAACACTATGCAACAAGATCGGACTTGCCCAAGCCGGTCCGTCTTGAGGGGGGATATTAGGATATAGGAAGAAGATATTCTCTCGTATCAATTATCATAACTCTGTATAAATATATTCCGTAATTATCTCTGCAATACTTGTATATATTGTGAGCATTGCTCTAGTAATAAGATCATCGAATACCATTAACATAATAATTAGAACAGAGAGAAAAATGTGAAGATGACCAATGATGGGTAGAGAAGGAGGACTCGGAGGCAGAGGAAAGTCCTTTGGTTTCCTTAAGAAGAGAGTGTAACAAAGTAGTGAGAAGAAGCATAGGACGATAAAAATGAAGCATTTCTGAAAGTCAAGAATGATTGTTGTCATCATTGCTCAAGTCGAAAGAAAGATGATGCAGAGATTTTCAAGACCAAGAAGAATCGGTCTTGCAACAATCTCAAATAAAAGAAAGACTCCTTTGTGAAGTGTAAATCTAGTATTTAGAGAAGACTTTCTTATTGACAAACATTGCAGCTTACACCATACTTATACAAGAGAATTTGATAATATTCTTAAACAAAATTGGAATATATCTTAAATAGATTTGTAATATCTCTTAGAAATGGAAATTATCTTAATTTCCAAATACTCCCCTGAAGTTGGAGTGTGGAGATATTAACACCCAACTTGGGTAATAACACACCAAACTATGGCTTTCCAAGCGTCTTAGTTAGAATATCAGCCAGTTGATCTTTAGTACGAACATGACGAGTGATGATCGACCCTGCAGTCACTGCATCCCGAACACTGTGACAATCGCATTCTATATATTTTCGTTTTTTCATGAAAAACAGGATTTTCACTATGTGGATAGCAATTTGATTATCACAAAAGAATAAAACTGGTTTCTCTACATCCATGCCAAGATCGGTTATTAACTGAATGATCCACTTAATTTACTTTGTAGATGCCACCATCACCCTATATTCTGTTTCAGCAGACGAGTGTACAATTGTATCCTGCTTCTTAGTTTTCCAAGAAATTCGAGAACCACCAAGAACCATTGAGAACCAATCACAACTTTCCCTGTTGAAAGTGTAGTAATATCCCATGTTACTTGATCTTCATGGGAGTCAACCTCATGTTTCATGGCGTTACGTCAATTTGATATTTGACTGCTTCATGGTAACGCTTAGGTTCAATACCAGAGGTTATCGCTGCTAAAAACACTTGGTGTGATGGTGAGAAAGGGTGATCAATAATATAATCAGCAAAAGGGATATGGTTTCGTACCTGAGACTGCTTCCGGGGACGATGATGAAGCGCTGGAAGGAGTGAGATGGGTGTCTTCAGGACATGTAATACAGTAATTCACATAATCTTGAAACTTTGTTGGAGGAACACGTGCTCGTTGGCCTCTACCTAACATTGCTGGCTCAACACTAGACGTATTCATCAATAGTTCCCATATATTCAACTGCCACTACTGGAGAAGGAGCTGTCGTAGGTTTCTCAGGTGACACTGCTGTAGTAGTTTTGTCTAATCTCGGAACAGAGTCATCTATATTTTTGACATTGGTATGACTCCCCCTGTCGATCAAGACATGAACGTTTCAGTCAGCCAATCGGAGTCAGACAGACCCTGTCATCAAAGGAGGATGAGAAACTAAAGGCGTTACTGGAGATGAAACCAAAGAAAACTCAGACTTGTGACACCACATCACGAGAAACTAAGAACTTTTCATGTGTCTATATCAAACACTTTCCAACCTTTCTGACCAAAAGGATAACCAACAAATATGCATCAATGACCTCAAATGTGTAACATAGACTCCCAAACACGCAAAGGTGATCATATTTCGGTTTCTCCCCATGTAGAATTTCATACAGTGAGGCGCCTTTCAATACCTTTGTTGGAGTTCTATTGATAAGATGTGTCTCTGTCATCACTGCTTCACCCCAAAACATTATCGACAGTCCACTTTGGAACAAAAGTGCCCGAGAGACATTTTAGGATATATCGATGTTTTCTCTCGACACGTCCATTATACTGTGGTGTTCCTACACACAATGTTTGGTGAAGTATCCCATTCTCTCAAAAGAATCTAGAGAGACATATGAATTCTATTCCATTGTCTGAATGGACGATTTTAACAACTTTGCCAAACTGCTTTTCAGACATCTTACCGAAGCTTGAAAGCACTGTTCACACTTTTGATTTCCCAAGAAGAAGATAAGTCCAAACAGTTAGAGAATAATCATCAACAACGGTTAAAAAACAGTTCCAAAGCATGAGGGCGATATAGACCCCAAACACAATTTTTCTGTTTCAGTGGAGAAACAAGATTTAGTGGTTTTGATGGAAAAAATAATTAATATTTTTATGAGAAAACTTAATTTTATGTTTTTTGCACAAATATGATAAAATTTGACTTATTAAAAAACTAAAATATAATATTTATATATATGAGAAATTGGGTGAACAAAAAAATATATGTAAAAAATTGAGTTAGATTTAATTTACTAAAATTTAGTTATATATATGAGAAAATAAATTAAACTTGGTGTAGTAAAATTGATATAGAGATTTGATTTGGTTATTTTTTTATTTATATATTTGATTTGAGTTTATGTTTGTTTTAATTTTTTATTGGTTTGGTATGGATAACTCAATATTCATTACAATCTAAATCATTTTAATTGAATCCACTAAGTTCATTTATCCATTTTATCTATTTGTGTTCAGATTTTTTTCCACTAAAGATTTTGAAGCAATTTGTATTTCTTAATAATGAATCAAAGGAAAATGCAGGACCAGTTGGTATGACATGGAAATCGACAATGAAAATGATCGTAGATATTTTTTTGTCCTCTTTTGTTTGTCTCCCAACGAAACATCTCTTACTTTGTCTTTAAAATTATATAAATGTTAACAATATTTTATATATTTTTACGAAGGTTTTTCTATTTTTTTTTTAATTTACGAGTAGGCAGATACCTGCAACTCATATTCAACTAACTTATATTCATTTCACATAAAATAATTTTCATCTACATCTGCAATTTTTTTTTTCAAATTGCTCATTCTATTCCATTCCACGACGGATCAAACGGAAACGGAGCTAACTCCGCAGATTGTGATTCAAATTCTCAGGCCTATATGTAGTATTATATGTTGAAGGCATAAAAAATTAATTTGACTATTTATTTGATCAAAGTGATTCACAATAATCAGTAGATAAGACTAAAACATAAAAAAATATCATGCGTGATTGTAAGATTAGTAATCAAACTTTTTGAACCTTCTAAATTAACACTATCGACCGTCTAACAGTGGGCCTACAAACCTAGAAACAGAGCATCATAAGAACACAACACGGGAGGTAAGGCTGGGCATAAACAGAATACTTGCTATTATACGTGTGCTAGATACATGGTTTGTCTTGAACAAGTAATAGAAATTTGAACTTGTATTGACTTGTTAGAAACAAGTATTTGCTATTTCTGAGTATTTGCAAAAAAAATGAAATACTTGCAAATTATTTGTCTCAATTCTATTATTTGATAAGTTACTTACAAGTTTTCCATGTATTTAAAAATTATTTGCTAAATAATTCTCTAGTAAAAATATACATGAAATTTTGTTTTGTTTATTCTACTAGAAAAATGACAGAAGTTACTCTAAGCAAAATATTTGTGTTTATTATAAAAATAGCAAAATACATGAATTTTTCTATGTAGGAACATTATGTACTTTTTATAACAACAAAAATGTATTCTTTGAACAAGTAATGGGTAATATCAAGCTGGATAATATTTTTTTTTGTATTTATTACTTGTTTTATATTTGTAAATGTATACATTCTAATACTCTATACCTGTCTTAACAACGATAAGTACTTGAAAAATTAAAACACATATTAGATGAATATTTGTATTTATACCACCATGGGGATGCATCATAAATACATTTTCTTGCTATAAATAATCAGCCATCACTTTGAGAAAAAATTGCAACAATGATCATGTTTGGCTTTCAAAACTGCTTGTTCTTCATCATCCTCTGTTTCCTCTCATTCCTTTGTTACTATCTCTTTTTCAAGAAACCAAGCGGCTCAAGCCGTGGCTTTGATGATCTGCCTCCGAGCCCTCCTTCTCTCCCAATCATTGGCCATCTTCACCTTCTCCTCTCTACTCCAACCCACAAGTCTCTTCAAAAACTCTCATCCAACTATGGACCTCTCTTCCATCTCCGCATCTTCAACATTCCCATGGTCATCGTCTCCTCCGCCTCCGTGGCTTATGAGATCTTCAGGGCGCATGACGCCAACATCTCCTCTCGTGGTCCCCCTCCCATCGACGACTCTCTTTTTGCTGGGTCTTCAAGCTTCATCTCCTCTCCCTATGGAGATCATTGGAAGTTCATGAAGAAGGTTCTCGTCACAAAGCTGCTCGGAGCACATGCACTAGAACTGTCAAGAGACGTTCGTGCATATGAGCTGGAGCGGGTTTATGCAAGACTGCTTGATAAAGCGAGGAAGAAAGAGAGTGTTGAGATCATTAAAGAAGTGATAAATCTCACTAATAATAGCATATGCAGGATGATCATTGGGAGGAGTTGTTCCGAGGAGAACGGTGAAGCAGAGAGAGTCAGAAGCGTGGCTAGCGAATCTCTTGCCTTGGGGAAGAAGATAGTACTGGGATCCTTGTTGCGCCCACGGTTTAAGCATCTTGTAATGTTACTTCTTAAAAAGGAAATAAAGGTTGTTTCCGACAAGTTTGATCAGCTGTTCGAAAGGATTCTTGTGGAACACGAAAAGAAACAGGACGGACATCAGGAAACAGACTTGATGGAAGCGTTGTTGGCTGCTTATGGAGATGATAAGGCAGGGTACAAGATCACTAGGAAACATATCAAGACGTTGTTCGCGGTACATGTTCCTCACATCACATCCATCAAGTGGTTTCATTGAACCGTGGTTACTAATAAACGTTTTTGCAACTTTTCAGGATCTTTTATTTGCAGGCACAGACGCCTCAGCGCAAGCAGCACAGTGGGCAATGGCGGAGATTATTAAAAATCCGAACGTTCTCCAGAGATTGAGAGAAGAAATAGATTCTCTTGTAGGTCAAGGCACAAGATTGATTCATGAAACTGATCTGCCAAATCTTCCTTACCTTCAAGCCGTTGTCAAGGAAGTACTAAGACTGCACCCGCCGGGGACTGTCTTTGGAAGGATCTCTCAGAAAGGGTTTAGGATCAGAGAGTTCTACATACCGGAGGAGACATCATTTGCTATTAATGTTTATGCTATAATGAGAGATCCTAATTACTGGGAAGATCCTGATGAGTTCAAGCCAGAGAGGTTTCTTCAAGATTCTTCAAGAACAGCTGAAGAGGAAGAGAGAAGAGAGCAAGCACTCAAGTATATTCCTTTCGGCGGCGGAAGGAGAGGCTGTCCTGGATCGAACCTAGCTTATGTCTTTCTAGGAACTGCGGTTGGGATGATGGTGCAGGGATTTGACTGGAGAATCAAAGGAGGTGATAAAGTTAGCATGGAAGAGACTGTTTTAGGACTAAGCTTAACCATGGCTCATCCTCCTAAGTTCATTCCTGTTGCTCGAACCGCAAGCCCTTTAACTTCGAAATGCTCGTGAGTCTTTGGTCAAGTGGTCCGCAAGATTGTTCAAGTAACAAGGAAGCTTTCTTTTGTGTCCAAGTTTCCAGGTGAGTTGGTTATCTTTGGTTGAGTTTGGTTTATTGTGTGAAACCGTATTGTTTTCGGTTTAAGTCTTGTCATGTTTCCCGGTTTTGTGTGGTTTATTTTAGTTTGGTTTATTGTACTGTTCAAAGGTTGAATACGACAGTACTGAATAAGAGTGTTGTTTGTTCTTTTCCGGAAACAATCATTTCAGATAAGAGAATCGTATCAGGAAAAAGAAAACCCATCAATTCTCTTCTTTTTTTATGAATAAATACAGTTCTCGTGTTTCTTTCATTGAGGTTCAGACATTTTTTTTTGTCTTTTAATGGTTTAAAGCTGCATTTAATAAAATTTGAGTTGAGTTAGAATATAATAATATAATAGAAACGTCTTTAAATAGTATTCCTTCTATTGTCATTTTCAAATTTTACAAATTAAAAATATATTAAAAAATATTTATGTTTTAATGATTATATTTATTAACTAATAAAATTTAAATAAAATTATTTTAAATTAATGTATTCTACAATTAATATTAAACTTAAATAGATATAAACTACATTGAAATTTTAAAATGATACTATATATAAAATAAAAAGTGTCAAAATAACATTTTTTACAATAAATATGTGACAAAATAGCATTCACTAAAATTAAATGACTAATATATCTTCACTTATAATTAATTGATTAATTAGATTTATTATAAATTATTTTTTCAAATAAACTAAAAAGAAATTATATAGTACATATATACTTTAGATTTAAGATTTATTGATTAGAATTTAGAGACTTAAAGAATATTAGAGTTTAGGATTAAGTATTCAAAGGATGGGTTAGAGTTTAAGGTAATTTAGTGATTTTAATGATTTTTTTTTTTGAATTTTTTCTTCTTATTTAATATTTTATCATAATTTTAATGATATTTATGGATTTAGGAAATATTAGTAAATTTCTGATCATTTAAAAATGTCATGTGGATTTTAAATGATGAAATTTAACGTATTTAATAATTTAAAGCTATAAAGTTGTTAAAAAGTGATAACGTGTCTAATTTCTAAAAAAACTTTTAATTATTAATTTAAATATTTTTTTATATAAATTTAAATATAAGTATATTGTTTGAGAGTTCTTCGTGTCATCGGAGTCGTTTGGGTGGTTGTTAGTCAATACTTTAGACCATCTCCATCAGTGGTTCTTAGGGAGGGGTTTTTAAAGGGATTTAAGAACCGGTTTTTAACTTTAATAAAGAAAAAGTTAAGAATCGGTTCTTAAATCCTTAAGTATGGACATGCTCTTTAAGTATGGGGACGTAGGGCGATAGTAAAGAGGGTGAAACCGATATTAGGACCTTAATCCAATTGATCCGAATTTGTCTGGCTCATCTAACCAAACCGATATTGTGAAGACTAATAACTATACAGACTAACTATTATCTTCTGAACATATGAGAAAATCAAATTCTAACATTAGTTGTTTTTCACTGAAACCCTAACCGTCGAGACAGAAAAAGGAGATTTTTTTTTTTTATAGTTTCAAACCGATGGTTAAAAGTTTTTATAGTTCCACATTGACATATTTGTTTCGTTTTGTTTCTTTTATTTTTAGTCATTTGGTTTATTTAATTGCCAAATTATCTTAAATTTAGCAAAAAAATATTTTTTCCAATAATTTGGAAAGACAAAAATTTCGGTTTAAAAAAATAATTGATTTATTTATTATGGATGGTGGCGACAAGTCTCACCAACTTCCAATCGTCAATGATTTTTCATTTAATGGGAATGAAGTTCTTATTGCAAACTATGATTACTTTGAAAGGTATCATAAAATTATATAAAATATTTAAAAAGTGGTATTTTTGAATTAATATGAAAAATATCTTATTTGAGATTCAATTATTCTAAAAATAAATATAGAGCTTATATAAAAAAAAAAATTAGTTTACTTTGGATCTATACTAGCTAGTGTATCATTTTTTTATATTTGTTTTACTAGTTCTCATTATTTAGAATTCTTTGTGTAGAAGACTTAATAATATAATCCAGTATTAAAAAAAAAATATTAGTTCTTTTAAGAGACATAAATAATATTTAATAAATATAGATTAATTTATTTATTGTTAATTAATTTTATGGTGGAAACCTATAATAAATTTGAATTTAACAAAATCCACTATTGATCTGCCAATTTTTTCGATTTCATTTGTAATTTTGTAACTTCAGTATTTATTACCAATTTGTATCTTGATAATGCATAATATAATTGCTGGACCGGTTAGTATCATGTCGTGGAAATCGACAATGAAAAAGATCCTAGATATTTCTCTATCCTCTTTTGTTTGTCTCCCAGTGAAATATGTCTCACTTTGTCTTTTGCTTTTACCAATTTAATAAACAAATTATATCACGTTTATGGTTTAATTTTTTAGTTAAGAAGACGATTAGTTAACTAAATAAGTTACTTTGACCAAAAAAAACTAAATAACTTACTAATATATTTCTGAGTTAATTTGTGAAATGACCACAAAGAACATCTAAACCATCACAAAACATGATATTCAGAAATGCATCTAATCCGTCAGAACACATGGTATCAAACTAAGATTATTTGATTCTTTGTTTGAAAGAATTATTATTTAGATATATAGGCAAATTAAATATCACATTGGATACTAGACTAAATAAAACATAATTATAAGTTTGATTTAACTCTATTTAGTATGAAGTTTTCTGGAAAACAATTGATCCAAGAACAAATCCATAAAAGTTTAGGACTAAAGCAAACAATATCAACGAAGGAGATCTTGTCTGGCTTTAGTAGAGCGTTTAGTCCAAGAAGGAGGCATCTAGGTTTGGTCTGTGGTTTGAAGGAAAAATTAGGGGAAAAGGACCTATTTCAGCATCAACTTTACGCGTCGTGCCTATTCCTTCACGAACTTTATAGTAGTGCGTATTCCATACTGAACTAATTAAAAATTCAAAAATACTACATGAACTTTACACATAGTGCTTTTTCATTCTCGAACTTTACGTAGAGCATATTTCATACTGAACTAAACAAAAAATTAAAATACTACATAGACTCTCAAAATCAGGCTTATATATATATTGATCGTCAAATGTGTTAGTCATCCGTTAATTTATCAAAATAAATACTTAAATTAATAGTAATTAATTTAAATTTATAAAATAATAAATTTTAATGTTAAATTTAAGAACATAAATAATTATAGAATTTATGTGATAAAATTAAAACAATAAAAATTTGATAACATTTATTTAATTAAACTAAAACTTGTTTATTTAATTAAACTAAAACCAGGCTCAATGATATGGTACGAATATTTGAATCCATTTTAGATATATTGGTTATTCGGTTATTTTCAAATTCATATACATCATAACCGTATTCACTCGGACCTGGGAGGACCCGACCCTAATCTGACCCAAAATTTTGTAATATCTAAATGAGGCTTAATTTCAAAACCCCCCAAAGATCTGATATCCGAAAAATTAGTTTGAACTTCTAAATATTTTTTTTTAATTTCACAAACTCTATCCAAAATGACATCGTTTTGATAAATTAAAAAACAACTAATACTTTTGACGGTCAATATATATATAAGCACGATTTTGAAGGTTTGGTAACCAATTTATCAAAACGATGTCATTTCGGATATCAGATTTTTTGGGGGTTTTGAAATTAAGCCTCATTTGTGTATTACAAAATTTTGGGTCAGATTAGGGTCGAGTCCTCCTAGGTCCGAGTGAGTTCGGTTATGATGTATATGAATTTAAAAATAACCGAATAACCAATATATCTAAAATGGATTCAAATATTCTTACCATATCATCGAGCTCGGTTTTCGTTTAATTAAATAAACAAGTTTTAGTTTAATAAAATAAATGTTATCAAATTTTTATTGTTTTAATTTATCACATTAATTCTATAATTATTTATGTTCTTAAATTTAACGTTAAAAATATTATTTTATAAATGTAAATCAATTACTATTAATTTAAATATTTACTTTGATAAATTAACGGATGACTAACACATTTGACGATCAATATATATATAAGCACGATTTTGAGAGTCCATGTAGTATTTTAATTTTTTTGTTTAGTTCAGTATGGAATATGCTCTACATAAAGTTCGAGAATGAAAAAGCACCATGTGTAAAGTTTATGTAGTATTTTTTAATTTTTAATTAGTTCAGTATGGAATACGCACTACTATAAAGTTCGTGAAGGAATAGGCACGACGCGTAAAGTTGATGCTGAAATAGGCCCTTTCCCCGAAAAATTAGAGATTGATACGCATTTTCTTACGGATATTTTTTATTTATTTTAATAAGTAAATTCATGATTAATGATATATATTATAAATTTATAATATACTAATTTTCTGTTATTATATTTCTAAAATAGTTATATAGTGTGAATGTGGTAATTTAATTTATTATTTCAAATTATCATATATATTGTGTTTTCCTTATAATATATTTATTTTATTAGTTTTGAGCTGGAGTTTTAGATTGAAGAGTATATTGTAATTTTTTAAATATTATTCGTATCAGTAATTTAATAAATTTGGTACTTACATGTATATTAAATTTTAAACCATTAGCAATACATAGTTAAGTAATTATGTAGAAATTTTATTCTATTTTATTTAATATTTAAAATAATCATGAACACTAATAATCATGTACATTAATAAATTAAATTTTAATAGGATTAGTTATTTCGATTTACAATTTAAGAATGATAAGAAGTTTGCAACATAATAAAAATTATGGGTTTAAATAATATATAACCCCACCCAATAACTCATACTTTTATTTAGATTTTGATCCTTACAATTATACATCACATTTATAATTTTATAATTTTTTCGTTTATTGTTTTAATCCTTAAAAAAAAATATCTCATAAATATTTCAAATTTATTTTAGACAACAATAATATCACAAAAAATTAACAAAAAATGTTTTTAACAATTACATGAATACCCAAGTATTACACAAAATGTAAATACTACAACAACACTATTAGTCAAGTAAATTTTATCTGAAACCTCCAAATCTTCAAAATATTGCTTAGACAAATTTGGTGTAATGGAAGATGGTTGTTGTTTTTCTTAATGTCTTTTTGTCAATAAGAGATACATGATCAGTAGCAAAAGCAACATTAAAATGACAGAATTAAGATATTTGATTTCACCAATTTTTAGCTATCAATTTATAAATTTAAAATAAAAAGTTATTTTTTTATTTTGAAATGCTCTAGTTGATTATATATGAGAGCAGTATGATAATAGTTTTATTAAATAATGTGGCATGTTGCTTGTAATTTAATACTAAATTATGAATTTCTATGTAATTTTTTTATTAATTAATATTGCAGTAATATGTTTATATATGTTTTAGTTATTTATAAAAAATACGAATTTAAATTAGTTATGACAATTATAAAGGTTATAGAATATTTTGCAAACATATTACTGCAATATTAATACATGTTTTTTTTTTGAAGTCAACGGTGATTGTTGCCACCATTTCGTATTTTGCAATCAGTGCCCATCTTTTAAATTTTAAGGGCAATCAGTACCCTTAATACATGTTTTTTTTTAATCTTGAAAATATCTGCATCTTCTTTCTCCTTTCGACTTGAGAAATGGTGGCAACAATCACCGTTGACTTTCAGAACTGCTTCATCTTTATCCTCCTATGCTTCTTCTCACTACTCTGTTACACTTTCTTCGTCAGGAAACCAAAGAACTCATGTGTTGACTTTCCTTTGCCTCCGAGTCCTCCTTCTCTACCCATCATTGGTCATCTTCACCTTCTTCTCTCTGTTCTAATCCACAGATCTTTACAGAAACTCTCCTCCAAGTATGGTTCTATTCTCTATCTCCGCATCTTCAGTTTCCCCATAGTCCTCGTCTCCTCAGCCTCAGTTGCTTATGAGATCTTCAGGGCTCACGACGTTAACATCTCCTCTCGTGGTTTCCCTCCGACCAATGACTCCCTACTCGTTGGATCTTTCAGCTTCATCTCTGCTCCCTATGGAGATTACTGGAAGTTCATGAAGAAGGTTCTTGTCACCAACCTACTAGGACCTCAGGCTCTTGAGCGGTCACAAAGAGTGCGTGCTGATGAGTTAGATAGGTTTTACAAGAACTTGTTCGATAAGGCAGAGAAGAAAGAGAGCGTGGAGATCTGTGAGGAAGTATTGAAGCTTACTAACAACATCATCTGCAAGTTGATCATGGGGAGGTGTTGTTCAGAGGAGGGAGGTGTGGTGGAGAGAGTCAAGGGATTAGCTACTGAGTTAGATGTTATGACAAAGACGATTTTGTTGGCAAACATGTTACCCCCATGGCTAAAGAAACTTCTTCTCTCACTTTTTAAAAAGGAAGTGATGGTTGTTTCCAACACGTTGAATGAGTTGATCGAAAAAATTCTTGTGGAACACGAAGAGAAGCAGGGAGAGGGTGAGGACTTGATGGACGTGTTGTTAGCAGCTCATAGAGACGAAAATGCAGAGTATAAGATCACTAGGAACCATATCAAGTCGTTTTATGTGGTAAATATTCCTTCCAAGAAGTGGTTTCATTGAGAATCAAAACTGCTATATATGTTTAAGACAAATGTTTTGCAACTGCAGGATCTTTTATTTGCAGGCACTACCACCTCAGTGCAGACAATACAGTGGACATTGGCAGAGATCATCAACAGCCCCAAGACTCTTAAGAGACTGAGAGAGGAACTCGATTCCATGGTAGGGACTGTAAGGTTGATTCAAGAAAAAGATTTAACAAACCTCCCTTATTTACAAGCAGTGATCAAAGAAGGGCTAAGACTGCACCCGGCGGGACCTCTCTTTGGGAGATTCTCCCAAGAAGGGTGTAGGATAGGAGGGTTCTATGTACCGGAGAAAACAATTCTAATGATTAATGATTATGCTGTGATGAGAGATCCAAATTATTGGGCAGATCCTGATGAGTTTAAGCCAGAGAGGTTTCTAGGTACATGGCAAGAGGAGGAGAGGAAAGAGCAAACACTTAAGTACATTCCTTTTGGAAGTGGAAGAAGAGGTTGTCCTGGAGAAAATCTAGCTCATATCTTTATAGGAACTGCAATAGGAGTGATGGTGCAGGGATTTGAATGGAGATTCAAAGAAGAGAAAGTTAACATGGAAGAGACTGTTGTAGGACTGAGCTTGACTATGGCTCATCCTCTTAAGTGGACTCCTGTTGCTCGAACTCTAAACCCTCTAACTCTAAATGTAAAGAGTTGTGATTTATGACTTTTCAGCAACACTAAAAATAGATGCCTGTCGTGGACTTTCCATCTTTCAATTATTTCAAGTAGTTCTAAGGAGAAAACATTGTGTAATTAGTTAGTGAGCAAATCATGATTCAACACTCATGAATTCAAATGCAAAAATACTATTCGTAAAAAAAAAAAAAAAATCTACATATTTGTGTAACAAAATTACTTCCGATATGTCCCAGAAAGTGGAATGCTGAAGAAACGAATCCTCTAGTTTCCTTATGCTCCAAACCACCTTCTCGCTTAGGACAACCATACGAGAGAAATGAAGAACACATAGACTCAAAGACGTCAAAGCAACGTTTTGGAAGACTAAATGCCGAGCACCAGAAATTTTTGATACTGACTATCACTGATTGAATGAGTTGCAATCTGCCAGTGAGCCGAGTGTGAATCCTATCAATGAGAGAGACTCATAGTCTGCTCTGATCAGATTTTTAGTGGTTAGCGGGAGGCAAAGATATCTGATAGGGAACTGATCAACTAGGATACCAAGATCAAGAAGTGTTCGCTCTGCTATAAATATTGAGGATTTTCTCGTGTTAATTGCTAACCCAAATTCTCCTCCAGAATCATAGGAATAACACGGAGGGAGGAAGCTGTGCCATCAGTAAAAACAAGTAGATCATCTGCAAAGTTAAAATGGGTGATTTTAAAATTAATCTACTCTATTATTTGGTTCTCAGCCTCAAGTAAGAGTTCTAAAAATATTTTTCTTTTAATCTTATTTATATTTACATGTACGTTTATAACCATTTTTACTTTTACTTTCTTAACCAATATTATTGGTGTGGATTTTCTAAAACATAACCAATTAGACATAATTTATATTCTTACATCAATAGTTCTTTTGTAGTATTAAGGAGAAAAGATCTATTTCATATAACATTTTTAATCTCATTTACAATGTTATGTCTGATGAACAATATTACTTGTATGAAAAATATACTTTAAATATATATATGCATCATTAAAACTCTCTTTGAGATATTTTACATTTTAACTTAATACTCACCTAGTTGAACTTATTTACAGACTTAATAAATTTTAGGTACATTAATTCTGGTGATCATACCATTTTAAAGAACTTGTGAATCTTTTACAGCCAAATTTAAATTTAGTATTAATGCTCTCATAAAAATAAGGGTACTGAAATATAATATAATATATAAATATTCAATTATATTATATTAACTAAGAAATTATCATAAATATTCTATTAAGCCAAAACAAAATATCCATTTTATAGCATTATCAAATTCACTAGTTCTTTACTAGCATGCCATCAAAAGGTTTTTTGATAAATCAATTATTCATTGGAAAAAAATCATATTATATATACCAATCTCCTGAAAATTATTTTATCTATCAAAGTTTAATTGATTTTGTATATAAAACATGATAGATAGATAGTAATTATCTCCACAAGTAGGGAATGAAGTGGAGATCTGAGATGACATAATGTTAGAAACACTATGTTTCTTACCTTGTTAGAATCTGATATAAAATCTTGTCTTTTACAAAAAAAAAACATCATATAAATATAAATTATTTAGAATTTTGCTCATGGAAACATAACTATTATGTTAGTAAGCATCAATATATAAAACTAATACCAAACATATAAATTCCCCATTAAAAGTATTGCAAATAAATATTAAAATATCATTTATTAAATCGTCATGTTCAAAATATTAATAACAAAGTTCCTTTGCATAAACGTACGAATATCTTAAACAATAAGTCAATGAAAATATAAAGTATTTAGGCACATGTATATTTGTTTATATTTTTTTTCCAAGAGAGAGCATCAAATATTCGCATTCTCATCAAACTAGATTTACAATTAACATCTTACTGCAAATTATTTTTTGGAGGTTTGCACGGGAACTCTCAATGATAACTAACTTAATAGTATTTTAATTTTCACATCTATAACAATGTATTACTCCAGTATTTATAATGAAGGCTACTATATCGAAATAGGATATATTTAGGCGATTTTATCTGCTAAAAATACTGCTAAACTAGTTGTGCGTAAATAAATCTTTTCAAATAATTATATATAAATTTAATTTTATCAATTTAAAAATGAAAATAAAATCACAAATATTTATTCTTATTTATTTTTATTTGACTTAATAGGATTTATTTATACTGCTAAAAATATTTACTTAAACTTTTGTTTAGTTAAATTAAGTAAACTTATGTAAAGGTGAAAATTATCGTATATTTATATTTATATATTGAAATTGTAGTTTTGAGTAGATTTTTTTAAAAGAATTTCATCAATAAAGGTTACTTATTTTATTTATCTCGATAAAATAATCATCACGCAACTATTATAATATAACAGTTATATTGGAGATCATATCATCAAATAAAACTGTAAATACGTCTTAAAAAAATAATCTCAAACTTTGAAAGCAAGTCCATCTAATGAGCACTAAGGGCCTTTCTGCAACCCTTCGTGTAACCATTATACCATCACTTGGCCATTCTACCAACTTTCAAGTCCATTCCGGAGACAACCGCATCATTTAGTATCAAAGCATTCTTTGAGGTTTAGTGTTCATTTCTGTCATCCATCATTCTAATCTATCCATCTCTTATAAAATATAATGGACAATCTAAAAGCTAGAAGAAGATATACTGTTTCTTTTGGAATTAAAAGAGATCATGTTCGGATTGCTGAACAAAAGACAAAGAAAGAGATAGAGCTAGACAGGAGGCTAGCTAAACGGTTTGCGACATTAGGATCCTAGCCATAAAACTCTTGAGAAAAATAGGTTTGAACGAGACAAGCAAAGGTAGCTTGAATGAGACAAGAAAATGAGGTTAATTCATGCCAAACAAAAAGATAGGATGGGGCGATACAAATGGTTTGATGCTAAATTTAGCTCCTAGTTTGAGTAAGAACTCAGCAGCAAGAAGGCAACAAGACCCTATAGTGACTCTGGCTCAGCTTGTGTGAAACTAAGCAGTCCAAAGGAGGCAGATCAAGAGCCAGCCCCAAAACCGATTGTAGATTCACCCGACCAGAAAATAAACAAGGCATAATGATGGCTTGGAGAGATGATCATTCAAGGAGAAGATCCTTAAGAAGCGTCAGTTCCTGCATATTAGAACTCAAAGAGACAAAACTGGAAACAGCTGCGCCTATTCTTGAAGATCAAACCGATATACCATTGTCCACATTCAGAAAGAGGAGCAACCAGTTCTGGACGTCATGGTTCCTATCAAACGTCCAAGCTAAACCCGAGCAAACAAAGTCCATTTTAAATAGTAGGTCTGGAACCATGACTTTGCTCTGGTTCCAGCTGGTCCAAACCATGTGCCCATCATTTTGTGTTTGCTGCGGGTCTGGGTCCCATCATCCCCTCCTATTTTTGGGCTTATTCATGAGGTATGGACCAAGAAGCCCTTGTAAAAATTCAGAACGGGTTGGACTTAAATAATTATGAAAATGACTTCAACTCGACCAAGGCACTGTGAGGAACATTTATGTAGTGCCAGATTGTCCCTGAGTCGAGTTGGAATTGGAGTTGGTCGTAACATCCTGTAACCCGACCAAAGCGAGCTAATTAGACTACCCGAGAAACTACGGACAAACCTGTTCAAGATGGACCAACAAGCAATTCAGATAAGCCCAAGGTTAATAATCATGTTCTAGAAGTTTAAAAAAACACTTGCCTGATGGTTTATCAAGTGACAATAATTAATTTAATTATATTCTCCTTATTTTTTTAATGAGACATATTGCACGCGGGAAAGTTTTAAAATAGTAGAGGAGCTCTTTGATCCCAATCTATATCAGGTGATCATATTCTCCTCATTTCACAATAGCTTCACAAAGGGGCATTTCTTTGATCTTGAAAATCTCTGTATCATCTTTCTTCTTCCGACTTGAGCAATGATGGCAACAATCATAGTTGACTTTCAGAACTGCTTCATCTTTATCTTAATTTGCTTCT
This sequence comes from Sinapis alba, assembly GCA_012274485.2. Taxonomy (NCBI): domain Eukaryota; kingdom Viridiplantae; phylum Streptophyta; class Magnoliopsida; order Brassicales; family Brassicaceae; genus Sinapis; species Sinapis alba. The sequence continues at coordinate 184,400 of MU105643.1, read as the reverse complement.
TCTCACTACTCTGTTACACTCTCTTCTTCAGGAAACCAAAGGTTCCTTTGCCTCCGTGTCCTCCTTCTCTACCCATCATTGGTCATCTTCACCTTCTTCTCTCTGTTCTAACCCACAAATCTTTACAGAAACTCTCATCCAAGTATGGTTCTATTCTCTATCTCCGCATCTTCAGTTCCCCCATAGTCCTTGTCTCCTCAGCCTCAGTTTCTTATGAGATCTTCAGGGCACACGACGTTAACATCTCCTCTCGCGGATTCCCTCCGACCGAAGATTTCCTTTTCGCTGGATCTTTCAGCTTCATCTCTGCTCCCTATGGAGATTACTGGAAGTTCATGAAGAAGATTCTTGTCACCAACATGCTAGGACCTCAGGCTCTCAAGCGGTCACGAAGAGTCCGTGTGGATGAGCTAGATCGATTTTACAATAACTTGTTTGAGAAGGCAGTGAAGAAACAGACCGTGGAGATATTTGAGGAAGTGTTGAAGCTCACTAACGATAGCATCTGCAAGTTGATCATGGGGAGGTGTTGTCCAGAGGAGGAAGGTGTGGTGGAGAGACTCAAGGGATTAGCTACTGAGTTAGATGTTTTGTCGAAGAAGGTTTTGTTGGCAAACCTACTGCCCCCATGGATAAAGAAGCTTGTTCTCGCACTGTTTAAAAATGAAGTGATGGTTGTCTCCAACAGCTTCAATGAGCTGCTCGAAAAGATTCTTGTGGAACACGAAGAGCAGCAGGGAGAGCATCATCATGGTAAGGACTTGATGGACATGCTTTTGGCAGCTTATGGAGACGAAAATGCAGAGTATAAGATCACAAGGAACCATATCAAGTCGTTTTATGTGGTAAATATCCTTCCATGAGATGGTTTCATTGAGAAATAAAACTGCTATGCTTAAGAAAATGTTTTGCAACTGCAGGATCTTTTATTTGCAGGCATTACCAACACGGCACTACCAATACAGTGGACATTGGCAGAGATCATCAACAGCCCCAAGACTCTTGAGAGACTGAGAGGGGAAATTGATATCGTGGTAGGCACGACAAGGTTGATTCACGAAACAGATTTACCAAACCTCCCTTACTTGCAAGCAGTGGTCAAGGAAGGGCTAAGACTGCACCCGCCGGAGCCTATCTTCGAGAGATTCTCCCAAGAAGGGTGTAAGGTTGGAGGGTTCTATGTACCAGAGAAAACATCTCTATTGGTTAATGCTTATGCTGTGATGAGAGATCCAAATTACTGGGAAGATCCTGATGAGTTTAAGCCAGAGAGGTTTCTAGATACATTGCAAGAGGAGGAGAGGAAAGAGCAAGTACTTAAGTACATTCCTTTTGGAAGTGGAAGAAGAGGTTGTCCTGGAGAGAATCTAGCTCATATCCTTATAGGAACTGCAATAGGAGTGGTGGTGCAGGGATTTGAATGGAGGTTCAAAGAAGAGAAAGTTAACATGGAAGAGGCTGTTGCAGGACTGAGCTTGACTATGGTTCATCCTCTTAAGTGCACTCCTGTTGCTCGAACTCCAAACCCTCTAACGAGTCGCAGTAGCTTCTAGCTCCCAACACCTACTCCTCCATTCTCCACTAAGTTACTAAATTACTTGATATTTCCAAAAGAAGATTTGATTTGATCATATATTACTGTAAGAAAAACGACCTCAGCTTTCAATTATTTTACGTATTTCCAAGAAGAAAAGATTGTATAGTTAGTGAGCAACGCATGATTGATCACTCATGAAATTGAATAAAAAGGATACTCTGCTTGTGAACAAAAAAAAGAGAGAGAAAAGGATACTCTGCTTCTTCACTTTTTTTTTTTTCTGAATTGAATGTTAAACTTAACTCAAAAAAAAAAGAAAAAAAAAAACTGTTTGTACATCAAGTGTAAACTATTTTGAAAAATAAATTTCTATCTTTTCCAAAATTCTTTCTATATTTCCAGTTCTTCCATCCCTTCTATATCTCTACCTTGTTCCAAGCCAAAATGCCATGCCTCCATTCAAATCTCATTCCCCCGCTTCTGAATAACTATAAATTTCTTTCTCATGTTCTTATCAATCATCTTGATCAATAGAACTTCTGATAAGGTTTGGCACCTCAACTTTGGCTCTTCGCTACCTGTGACTATAGTATTTTGTTCTGGTCATGCGATAAGAACGGAAACTGAACTCTAGTCTTCTATCTGCTTCTTCACTTTTGAGTAACAATGTCAACAATAATCTTCCTTGACCTTCATCACTTTATCATATCTTCATCCTCTTATGCCTATTCTCACTCCTCTGTTACTCTCTCTTTTCAAGAAACTTTGGTTTTGATCTGCCTCCGAGTCGTCCTTCTCTTCCAATCACTGGTCATCTTTACCATCTCCTGTGTACTCTAACCCACAAGTCTTTTCAGAAACTCTGCTCCAACAATGGGAAATTCTCCATATCTGATCGAAGATTCCCTTTTTGCCTGATCTTCAAGCTTCGTCTGCTCTGCCTATGGAGATCATTCAAGTTTGTTTAACAAAATTACTATTTATACAATTTGAAAATTTGAAAACATATATTTTGTTAATCCTTAATCAGAAATTTTCTGTCTGAGTTCTTCAGAAAAAATCCGAAGACTTCCTCACAATTTTTTTTTGAGGGAACATATTCGTCTGAAAAATTTCTGACAAATTCCCAACGAAAAATTTCTGACAAATTTCTGATCTTCAACGAAATTTTTTGACATATTCCTAACGAAATCGACCCAATGACACGTTTTTGTCGGAAATCCTCATTCCAGATGGATTCCCAACGATAACATCCGTGAGAAATGAGCTGTCTTCTTGTAGAGGCACTCCTGTTTCTAGAACCCAAAACATTAAATCTGCAGGTTGATGGTGTCTATAAGGATCCTTTGGGATCATTATAAGGAAGCATGAAATGATATGCGGTTGGTCTAAGTTCTACGTGTTTGAATGGTATCGACCGAGAACCACAATGCTCTCTCTTATTCTTTAGGTTTCTCTAGATTACACAGTTATTTGCTTATACAAGTGTTACAAGTCTCTTACTAATCTTGATTGTGCATGCAAATTAGGTTATTGATAATGATCCTAAGCCAACAAGAATCTCACATGAACCTGCTAGGCCAGGGTGTTCTAGGTTCACTTACATTGCTGGTCCAAGTCGCAGCACATGCACCTCCATTTTTTTAGCTAACTAATTTATAATCCAAGTGGAATTAGTTGTACTAGTAATTTATTGAATAAATTTGTTTCTAAGCCAACAAGAATCTCACATGGACCTTTGGCGATGAAGACTTCATCACTAATTTATTGATTAATTTGACCACCATGTGAAACTTATAGGGAAACCCAACTTATAGATTCCAACTGTATTTTATCTATTTGATTATTGGTTCATGTTACCCAGGCTAGATATTTTTGTAAAATAATAAAAGATTAACACATATCGTAATTAATTTAATTATATTCTCTTCTTGTTTTTTTTTGCTTAAATTCTCCTTGTTTTTAATGAGCCATGTTGAACGCGTGAAGGAAAATAGTAGAGGATCTCTCAGATCCCAATCTTTATGAGTGATCATATTTTCCTTTCACAATAGCTTCACAAAGAGGTCTTTCTTTTGGTTTGAGATTGTTTTGAAAAAACTTGAACACATATAGAATATGCGAATGTAAACCTTATTGCAAATTCTAGAATAATAACCTTTACCAGAGGAAACCATTATTAAAAAAATTTGAACAATCTAACATGCACGATCTGTTTAATCGTTTTTATGTGACGACATACACTTATATTTCACCATTGATCAATTTTCTAAGGGCATCTCTAATCATAAATGGTGTTGAAATTAAATCAAATTTAGTGTTTTGGTATTGAACTTTATTTTTTTCTCCAACCATTAAATCAAATTCTACACCAAAATAATATTTTATATTATTAAATTTTAGTTTTAGTAGTTTAATACATTAGTTATTTATAATTGACTAATTATATTTATAACATTTAGTTTTAATATTTATTTATTATATTTAATAATTTATATTTTTATTTATTTATAGATGTTATTTTTAAGTTAATTTGTATACTTATTTTTTATTCAAAGAATTAGTCAAAATTAAATTTTTTACATTTTAAAATGAAAAGCAATGTTACAATTTAATGTAACTGACAATACTTATTTAATTATATTATTAATTAAAATCTAAATACAATAACAGTTTAATATTTTAGTAATATGAAAATAAAAATAAAAATACAAAATATTATATATATTACTAATTAATAAAATTATTCTAGTAATAATTAAATAAGAAATAATAAAATATATTATTTTAATTTTTGGTGAAGTGTAACACTTTTTATACTACACCAGATTTGATGGGATGATGTTATTTTTAATGTTTCACTAAAAATGAAATTACACTGAATTTGGTGTTTTGGTGTTTCATTGGAGATGATTTGACTACATAAAATACCTTGCATCCCAACAGTCACGTCTCTCACAGAATTGCTCACTCACCAAGATCTTAAAGAGTCTCTTTGCTGATCAAACTCTTTTTTTCTATTTGGGCTGATCTAATTTTCTTTTTCTTTTTGTTTTATAAAAAAAGGGCTGATCTAATTTTCATTAAGTTCTTTTTTTTTTTTGAAAGTTAAGCTTTTTTTTCCATTAAGTGATTTCCCTTTTTATTTGTGAATCTTTCTTTATTCCTTGACGATACGATTTTTTTCTTCGTTGCCATACCAACACCGTAAAAAGCAAGTTTACAGCTCCTTTTATTTGTCACCCAAACAATCCATGTAAGCACTCTACAAGTCTTCATGCCAAACGTATAGAAACCCCACTGTATTTATCTATTTTATTATTCATGCAATTTGTCCGGGTTGCAATTTTTTTTATAATAATAAGATGAGCCATGTTGCAAGCGGGAAGGCTTTTAAATAGTAGAGGAGATCTCTGATCCCAATTTACATCACATGCATGATCGTATTCTCATCCTTTCACATTAGCTACACAAAGGGGTCTTTCTCTGATTTGAAATTGTTTGTCTTTCTGATACTGATTCTTCACCCTTTTTTATTAAAAAAAAACATGGGGATCTTGGGTGAGATTGTGAGGAAACCAGATGAAATATACCCGTTACTGAAGTTGAAAATGGCGGTTAAGAAAGCAGAGAAGCAGATCCCACCTGAGCCACACTGGGGGTTTTGCTACTCGACGCTCCACAAGGTTTCTAAGAGCTTTTCTCTCGTTATTCAGCAACTAGGCACCGAGCTTCGCAACGCAGTACGTTTCCTCCCCCTAATCTTTGTCTATCAACTCCACATTCCAACATGCTTGTGTTTGTATGTGTGTGTGCATCTTGATTTTGGTTTGTGAGTGATTATTGGTAATTGAAGATATTTGTGTGAGTAATGTTATCCAGTGAAAAAATAGATGTAAGAATTCTTTTTTTTTCTGTGAGGTTATGCATATGCCTTGTAAAAGCACTTTTAGTGATAGTCTCTTAGAGAGTTTCTCAGCAAAAGAATAGAGAAAGTAGGAGAGAGTGTAGAAACTTCTACAATATTGAGATATTCCAATCTTACATGTTATCTTTAAATTATTCATTTTAAGCACTAAATTTTAACTGTATAACTAAAATACTTAAAATATTAATATAATTATGTTGAGAAACTCATGAATAATGATTCTCTAGAAATTTGTGGTATACATAGTTTATTTAAAATTTTCTTTTTCTTTTTGCAGGTTTGTGTGTTCTACTTGATTCTCCGAGCTCTTGACACCATCGGTTAGGGTCTCTTGATTAAAGATGTTTTTCCAAAATCTACAAATCTTGTGTTCTTTTTATAAAATGAAAATAGAAAAAGTTATTAATATTACATCCATATATTCCTTCGTGAAAAAAAACTATTGTAAACTTGGATGGCATGCTATGCTCTTTTTTTTCTAATACAGAGGATGACACAAGCATACCAACTGACGTCAAGCTTCCAGTTCTAATAGCTTTCCATCGTCACATATATGAACGTGACTGGCACTTTTCATGTAAGTCGATCTCCTGAACAGTTTCTTTGAATCTTTGATCTTTCACATGCCAGTCGTTAAATAGATAATTTGAGTGTTTAGCTTACTACTTGTTTTACTTATTCACCATTAGGTGGTACGGATGAGTACAAGGTTTTAATGGACCAATTTCACCATGTTTCTGCTGCTTTTCTGGAACTTGAAAAAGGGTTAGTTCTAATATATGTTTTCCTTATGCCTTCTATTCCATTTTGCAATTTCCGAGCTCATGTAGTAACACTTTTTTGATTGATTTACTAATTATGTGTTAATTTTCTTACTTACGAAAAGGTACCAAGAGGCTGTGGAGGATATTACTAAAAGAATGGGTGCAGGAATGGCCAAGTTCATTTGCCAGGAGGTTTGTGATGCAATGCCTTTTTTTAGTGTTGGTGACTTGAGATAAGTAGGGATAAAATGTTCTCAGTTAGACTTGTTAAATTTAATTAGATGCAGCTGCCCGAGAATCAAATGCACTTATTCAAATTACTGCTCCTTCAGTTTAAACTCTTATCAGTACTTGAATATATTATCAGTACTTGGTTAGGCTGCTGACTGAGCTTTCCTTATTACAAAACAGGTAGAAACTGTTGATGACTATGATGAATACTGCCACTATGCTGCTGGGCTTGTGGGCTCAGGCCTGTCAAAACTCTTCCTCACCTCGCAGTTAGAAGTATTGACTCCAGACTGGGAGCATATTTCTAATTCAATGGGTTTATTTCTACAGGTACGAACATCCTTATTGTACACCATGTTTTTCTCATATCGGTTTACAATTTTATTTTATCGGCTTACAACTGGTATCAAATATCTTGTATTGTTGGTCTAAATTCTTATGTAGAAAACAAACATTATAAGAGACTATCTTGAGGACATTAATGAGATACCAAAGCCACGCATGTATTGGCCTCATGAGATTTGGGGCAAATATGTTGACAAGCTCGAGGTACATACATACTATTCTCAAGCTCTCCCATCTCAAAGTAGCGCTATAATCTGATGATGCTCTCTTCTTCTTTTTCCGCACAATATTGTAGGACTTAAAATACGAGGAAAACTCGAGCAAGGCAGTGCAGTGCTTGAATGATATGGTCACCAATGCGTTGGTGCATATTGAAGATTGCATGAGGTACATGGCTGCATTGCGTGATCCTGCTATATTTAGGTTATGTGCCATTCCCCAGGTTAGAGAAATAAATATTAAATGTGTTCTTAGTTTTCTTATCTGCTATAAATTTGTCACAATTAAGACGTTCTCGTCTTCAACTTCCCCTGCAATTTATAGAGAATATATTTTGATTAGAAGTCAATATTATTTCGTTTTTGATTTATTTCCTTGATCAGATCATGGCTATTGGAACACTTGCATTATGCTATAACAATGTACAACTATTTAGAGGAGTCGTGAAAATGAGGCCAGGTAAGATGTTTATGTTGAGTTTGAGAAAGTAACAAAACAATTTGTTGAACAACCTTTTCTTTGTTTAGGTCTAACTGCTAAATTCGTGGATCGTGCAAAGACAATGGCTGATGTCTATGGTGCGTTCTATGATTTTTCTTGCATGCTGAAAACAAAGGTACCTCAATAGTTCATCATTTGTAATATCCCTTGTCTCTTTGTACTGTTATTAGATGACAAAACTATGGGTATAAATATATAGGTTAACATGAACGATCCAAATTCTATGGATACATTAAACCGAATTGAAGCCGTTCAGAAAATGTGCAGAGACAGTGGAGTCCTTCTTAAGAGGTACCTACAGTCGTCTTTTTTTTTGTTAACAGTGGAAAGTTCCTGACCTTAGACCCATAATCTCTCCTAGACCCGAGTCAGACTTTAGATATTCTGATTTAAGCAATAAATCTCCATACGAAAAGTAGTCTGAACCGCATCATAAGAGAACCAACCTCAGTAGATTACAAACACTTTGGTTACAGTCTTTTTGTATGCTTTTTTATTTTATATTATATATGGATTGCATTATGCATATCTAGCCAAATAATTCGCCTTTTGTTACAAAACCTGCTTTGGTTATCTGTTTTGTGTTGACACGAGGAATAGTTGCTTTGAACCAAAAGCTGGAGTGCGGCACTAGACTTATCCCCTTTGTTTCATAAATCCATAAAATGCCTCGACCATATGTATACTTCTAAGATTAGTCATCCAAGTCTGATAGAATAGGATAGAAGGATCACTTTCCTTCTTTTATGTTTGTTCTGATGAATCATTGTATTTCCGTTCAGAAGATCTTATGTTCATGATGAAGTGAAGTCAAACCATCTCATGGTAAGTTACATGTTTCCCCATTTCCCGTAAAAGCTTCTCATTTCTGGATAGCTGATTTGTACCTGAAATGTAGACTGTGATGCTGGTGCTTATATCGGCCATAATAGTCTTGGTGTATCACAAAGCCAACCAAGTGACCACATAGGAAATGTAAGCAGCTCGGCGATGGAAATTGGGGGTTGGTAACTAACCCATGAGCAAACAATGTTTACAAAACTATATATGTTCAAGACTGTGAGCCCTATCAGTTACTTCCTTTAAAACAAGAGTGTTACTATTCTCTTTTCCTTCTTATCAGATTTTTAAAATAAAATTGTGGTATAATAAAATTGTGGTATGAATTATATATTATATATGGATTGTATCATGAATGTCCAGCCAAAGAATTCGCCTTATGTTGTTCCAAAACATGCTTTGTTTATCTGTTCTGTTCCAAAATTTGCTTTGAACCAAAATCTGCACTAGACTCCCCCCCCCCCCTTGTTTCTTAAATCCATGAAATGGTCTCGACCCTATATCTAATTCTAGTTTAGTCTTCCAATTCTGATAGAATATGATAGAAGGATCACTATCCTTCTTTTATGTTGGATTCTGATGTGTTGGTAAATGGTAACTGATCCACTATTTACACCTGCAACAAATGAACTTTTGTTTCACTGGTATCGCAGAAATTCAAGTCAGTCATGAGAAGTGAATTGTAAGAAAAGTTTTTTTTAAAGTCAACTATCTTCTACATCTCATCTAAGGTTGTCGACAACCAGAGGTGAATCTATACGATTTTTATTATGGGTGCATAAATGGTAACAAAGGAAAAAATCTGAGGATTGGACTATAAAAATAATAAGGGGACACAATGAAATATCGAAATTTGAGTTGGTGCACGTGCCCTCATGCTTAATAAACTAGATTAGCCACTATCATCAACCATGGAATTATTTAGTAGAAATTAATTGCTGTTAGCTACGAATAATTTAATCTGGCCACGAGTCTCTTAAGGAACAATTAATATAAACTATAACTATTAGCAATTAACAAATAATCTCAGATCTATATTGCTTCGCCTTCTTATATTAGTGGAGTTAAGGAGTCATGTTGATTCATCTGCTGCTTCTTAGCTTTTGAGCAAAACAATGGCAGCAACCATCAGCTTTGACATTCAAATCATCAAAATATTTCTAGGCTTCTTGGCAGCCCTATATCTTTTTGCTCGCTTCCTCAAGAAACCAAAAGATGGTTTTCATCAGCCCCCAAGCCCTCCTTCTCTACCCATCATTGGTCATCTACACCTTTTCCTCTCTCCTCTAATCCACAAGTCCTTTCAGAGAATCTCCAACAAGTATGGACCTCTTCTTCTTCTCCGTGTCTTCAACCACACTATACTCCTTGCTTCCTCTCCCTCGGTGACCTATGAGATCTTCAAGGCCCATGACGTGAACATCTCCTCTCGAGTCCTTGCTCCCATCAAAGACTCACTCATTTTTGGATCGTACAGTTTCTCTGTATCTCCTTATGGGGACTACTGGAAGTTCATGAAGAAGCTATTGTCCACGAATCTGATTGGAATGCAAACACAAGAGCGGTCACGAAGCGCCCGTGCAGTTGAGGTAGATCGGTTTTACGCGAAGCTGCTGGATAAGGCAAGGAAGAAGGAGAGCGTTGACGTCCATACGGAAGCAAAGGGACTTGTTAACAACATCCTCTTCAAGATGACCTTGGGAAGGAGTTGTTTAGAGGAGAACCATGAGGCGGAGAGAGTCATGAAACTTTCAAATGAGGTAGCTGCCTTATCGAAGAAGCTTTTCGTAGCACAAATTTTGAACAAGTCGCTTGAGAAGTTTGGGATCTCACTGTTCAGAAAAGAGATAATGGGTGTCTCCAACAAATTTGATGTGCTGCTTGAGAGAATTATTAGAGAACGCAGCAACGAGAAACTTGACAAGAATGAATGTCCGGATATGATGGACACCTTATTGGCAGCTTACCGAGATGAAACTGCAGAGTTCAAGCTCACTATGAATCATATCAAGGCACTTTTCGCGGTAAATGTTGTTGATTTTCTTTTGAGTTGAATTTACATATTATTAATTGTTAGTTGTGTCTGAAAAAAAAAATATTATTAATTGTTAGTTGTGTCTGAAAAAAAAATATTATTAATTGTTAGTTCAAACATAACTATATTTATAATTGTTTGTAACTGTAGGAGATTTTCATAGTAGCCACTGACTCGTCTTCAACAGCAATTCAATGGACAATGGCAGAGATTATTAACAGCCCTAATACTCTTGAGAGACTAAGACAAGAAATCGAAACCGTTGTAGGGAGAACAAGGATGATTCAAGAAACAGATCTACCAAAACTCTCTTACCTAGACGCGGTGGTTAAGGAAGTGCTAAGATTACACGGGCCTGCGCCTGTCTTGGTACGGAAGTTCCAAGAAGGGTGTAAGATCAGAGGGTTCTACATACCAGAGAACACAACACTTGTTGTCAATTCTTATGCTATAATGAGAGATCCAAATTTCTGGGAAGATCCTGATGAGTTTAAGCCAGAGAGGTTTATGGATTCTGTAAGACCAATGCCAGCAGAAGAAGCGAGAAGAGATCAAGCATTGAAGTACATTCCTTTTGGGACTGGAAGGAGAGCCTGTACTGCGGAAAAACTAGCTAGCATCCTTATAAGAACTTCAGTAGGAGTGATGGTGCAGTGCTTTGACTGGGAAATTAATGGAGATAAAGTTAACATGGAAGAGGCTGGTGGAAGACTCTTCTTGGGCATGGCTCATCCCCTTGAGTGCACTCCTTCTCCTCGAGCCCTAAACCATCCTTTACCTTCCCACTCCGTATGTTCGAGTTCCACTTAAGTTGCTTGCAGACATCTGATATACGTGGTCCAGAAGCTTGTCTTCAGTAAACAATAAAGAAATTTGCTTGCTAGTTGTATGTCATTTTATCTTATATATATCTAAGGCATATTGCCCTGTTTAATGGTACAGCTTAAATTTCTTGTTAAGCCTCTGTTTCATTTTGTTGTTGTTATCTGGAAATCAGTAAAACCATAAACGTTGTATTGTGTGTGAATTCCCATTTCTTGTGATATACTATTGGAGAAGCCTCTCTCGTGTCTTCTTTTTAGTCACTGACACATCCTAAGTTTACAAAATGAGAAAATGATATCGGAAAACTGTCTCTGTTGATGTGGGATATGCCTTAGAAATTCTACAAATTAATACTTGATAAATTAATAAATACGATAAATTTATAAATTTGTACGGTCCCAAACCAGAGTAAAATATGACGTAATTCGATAAAATAATAAGATAATAATATTTTGAAAACTCTTAGGTAAATATATGGTCCCGATAAAATCATAAATTAATAATTATCATATATGTAAATTTTATATAAACATACACAAAAAAATTTGTTGTCTATCTTTCTTCAAAATATTTTTTTCTCTAATTTTATTTATAATTTTATCGAACTACATAAAAATTGAATTTATATTCACAATACATAAAATACATCAATAATATAATAAGTAGTTAAAATTTATCTCTATAAACTTTAACCAATATATAATATCATGAGCGAGATATTCTTTCTACACCAAATATTTTTAAAAATATAAATCTAAAAATGACAATTTCTTTTAGTTAATAACTATATAAATTAATAAATTTTCGAAGTCCCAACATTATTAATCTATAGAATTTTACGTTTAGGATATGGGCTATGATATCATATTAGATTCATGTTTATATGAGTTTCTAACTTAAAATTAAACTGATGATAAATGGATTAATTCTAATCTTTTATATATTAGTTAGTGTCCCTCAGAATTTCCGAGACCGGGAATAATCTCACTGTTTACATGTCCTAGTTGCCTGATATCTACTTTTCTTGATATCTTTTCAGGGTTTAGGGTAATTTAATTTTTTAATGTTTAATGAACGGTTCTTTAAATTTTTCCCCTTAAATAATAATTTTAAATATTTGGAATTTGATTTATCATGTATTATGTATGCATGATTAGATTTATTTATTTTATGTTATTTATTTATCTTCTCTATCTGTCCGCTTAAAAGAATCCTGCAATATAATCAGGGAAGCTTAAGAAAGACAGGCGTACTCCATCAACTAACGCACCTATAGGAAGGGCATCATTCACCTTCCTCAAGAGAAACAGAAGACATCATGAAACAATATGCGGTTGGTCTTAGTTAGATTCTAAGCCTTTGAGTGGTACAGTCATTTGGAACACTGTAGTGGTGCCTTGATACGCTCAGGTTGCATGAACCGATATGCTAGATACTGAGTTCTTTGCTTATATAAGTGTCACAAGGTCTCTTACGTGCTATTCTTGATTGTGGATGCATGTAAATTAGGTTATTGATAATGATGCTACGCCAACAAGAATCTCCCATATATGAACCTGCTAGGCCAGGGTGTTCTAGGTTCACTTACATTGCTGGTCCAGGTCACATCACATGAACCTCCATTTTTTTAGCTAACTAATTTATAATCCAAGTGGAACCTTTAGTCGTCACCTTGGGCGAAGAAGACTTCATTACTAATTTATTGAATTAGTTTTGATCATCATGTGGAAACTTTTAACTTCCAACTGTAGTTTATCTATTTAAGTAGTATTGATTCATGTTTCCCAGGATGCACATATAAAAATAACAAGATGATACATATCGTAACTAATTTAATTAAGAATATTTTTAACGAGGCACGTTGCATGCGGGAAGGTCTTAACTTTTAAAATAGTAGAGGAGATCTCTGATCCAATCTACATAATGTGCCTCCTTTCACAATAGAGATTCATATCTTCTTCTTCTTCTTTCGTCTTGAGCAATGATGGCAACAATCATCGTTGACTTTCAGAACTACTTCATCTTTGTCTTCCTCTGCTTCTTCTCACTACTCTGTTACACTCTCTTCTTCAGGAAGTCAAAGGACTTCCCTTTGCCTCCGAGTCCTCCTTCTCTACCCATCATTGGTCATCTTCACCTTCTTCTCTCTGTTCTAACCCACAAATCTTTACAGAAACTCTCATCCAAGTATGGATCTATTCTCTATCTCCGCATCTTCAGTTCCCCAATGGTCCTCGTCTCCTCAGCCTCAGTTGCTTATGAGATCTTTAGGGCACACGACGTTAACAACTCCTCTCGTGGTTCACCTCCGACCCATGACTCCCTTTTAGTTGGATCTTTCAGCTTCGTCTCTGCTCCCTATGGAGATTACTGGAAGTTCATGAAGAAGGTTCTTGTCACCAACCTGCTAGGACCTCAGGTGCTAGAGCGGTCACGAAGAGTGCGTGCTGATGAGCTAGATAGGTTTTACAAGAACTTGTTCGATAAGGCAGTGAAGAAGGAGAGCGTGGAGATCTTTGAGGAAGCATTGACGCTCATTAGCAACAATATCTGCAAGTTGATCATAGGGAGGTGTTGTTCAGAGGAGGGAGTTGTGGTGGAGAGAGTCAAGGGATTAGCTACTGAGTTAGATGTTTTGGCGAAGAAGATTATGGTGTCAAACCTATTTCCCCCATGGTTAAAGAAACTTGTTCCCTCACTGTTTAGAAAGGAAATGAAGGCTCTTTCCAACAGCTTCAGTGAGCTGCTCGAAAAGATTCTTGTGGAACACGAAGAGAAGCAGGGAGAGGGTAAGGACTCAATGGACGTGTTTCTGGCAGCTTGTGGAGATGAAAATGCAGAGTATAAGATCACTAGGAACCATATCAAGTCATTTTATATGGTAAATAATATTCCTTCCATGAGGTATTTTATCATTGAGAAACAAAACTGCGATGCTTTAAGACAAATGTTTTGCAACTGCAGGATCTTTTATTTGCAGGCACTACCACCTCGGCGCTACCAATACAGTGGATATTGGCAGAGATCATCAACAGCCCCAAGATTCTTGAGAGACTGAGAGGGGAAATTGATTCCGTGGTAGGGACAACAAGGTTGATTCAAGAAACAGATTTACCAAACCTACCTTATTTGCAAGCAGTGGTCAAGGAAGGACTAAGACTGCACCCGCCTGGACCTCTCTTCATAAGATTTTCCCACGAAGGGAGTAAGATAGGAGGGTTTTATGTACCGGAGAAAACATCTATAATGGTTAATGCTTATGCTGTGATGAGAGATCCGGATTACTGGGTAGATCCTGATGAGTTTAAGCCAGAGAGGTTTCTAGACATAAGGAAAGATGAAGAGAGAAAAGAGCAAGCACTTAAGTACATTCCTTTTGGAAGTGGAAGAAGAAGTTGTCCTGGAGAAAATCTAGCTTATATCTTTGTAGGAACTGCAATAGGAGTGATGGTGCAGGGATTTGAATGGAGGTTCAAAGAAGAGAAAGTTAACATGGAAGAGGCTGTTGCGGAACTGAGCTTGACTATGGCTCATCCTCTTAAGTGCACTCCTGTTGCTCGAACTCTAAACCCTCTAACAAGTTGCGGTAACTTCTAGCTCCCAAAACACCTACTCATCCATTCTCCACTACGTTATTAAATTGTTTACTGGATGTATCCAAAAGAAGATTTGATATGATTTGATTTGATCATATATTATTGTAAGAGATAAGACCTCAGCTTTCAATTATTTCACGTATTTCCAAGAAGAAAAGATTGTGTAGTTTTAGTTAGTGAGCAACGCATAATTGATCACTCATGAATTTTAATAAAAGGATACTCTGCTTCTTCACTTTTGAGTAACAATGGCAACTATAACCTTCCTTGACCTTCAGCACTTCATCTTCCTATACCTCTTCTCACTCTTCTGTTACTATCTCTTCTTCAAGATACGAAAGAATTCAAGAAATGTTGGTTTTGATCTGCCTCCTAGTCCTACTTCTCACTCGAAGTTCATGACCCTGATAAGTTTAAGCTAGAAAGATTTCTAGTAGCTTCAGGACAAGATGGGAGGAGAGAAGAGAGGAAGGAGCAGAAGGAGAGGGTGTCCTGGAGGAAATGTAGCTTATATATTTTTTTTCTTAGTAACTGGATTTGAGGTATTTAATGGGTCAGTAAAAGGAGAGAAATTAACATGGATGAGGCTCTTACAGGACTGATCGTTACCATGGCTCATCCTCTTAAGGGCAACAACCCTTGTAGTCAATGCTTATGCTATAATGAGAGATCCAAATTACTGGGAAGATCCTGATGAGTTTAAGCCAGAGAGGTTTATGGGTGATTTAAGACCAGAAGAAGAGGCGAGAAGAGAACAAGCACTGAAATACATTCCTATTGGGATCGGAAGGAGAGCATGTGTACTGGGGAAAAACTATCTGGCATCTTTTTACGAACAGTAATAGGAGTGATGGTGCAGTGCTTTGACTGGGAAATTAAAGGAGATAAAGTTAACATGGAAGAGGCTGGTGGAAGGCTCTTCTTGGGCATGGCTCATCCCCTTGAGTGCACTCCTTCTCCTCGAGCCCTAAACCATCCCTTACCTTCCCACTCGGTAAGTTCGAGTTCCACTTAAGTTGCTTGCAGACATCTGATATACGTGATCCAGAAGATTGATTTGGTTGTTGTTGTCTGAAAATCAGTAAGACAATAAAAACGTTGTATTTTGTTCAAATTACCGTTTCTTGTAATACTATTGGACCATCTATCTTATAATGCAAAAGACATCATTTTGTTTTTTTCAGATTAAAGCATTTCCAACCAATCTCTGTATTTTCTTGTATATATTTTTACAAAAAAAATAATTCATATGTTAGTACTTTGAGTTCGTCAAATGCGCAACTCATTAATTCATCAAAACAAAATGCATCAACAAGAACTGAAATATATGAGACTTCAAATGTAATGGTTTGATAATGAAACTTCAAATTTAATTTTTATTTATTTAATTTTTAATTTTTATTTATTTAATATTTAATATTCAAAAAAATCCTATAACGGTCGAGTAA
Organism: Sinapis alba; assembly: GCA_012274485.2. Classification (NCBI taxonomy): domain Eukaryota; kingdom Viridiplantae; phylum Streptophyta; class Magnoliopsida; order Brassicales; family Brassicaceae; genus Sinapis; species Sinapis alba. The sequence goes on along the minus strand of MU105643.1, from coordinate 168,131 downwards.
GTAGATCCGAATCGAAAAATCAGTTCCGTGTCATCATCTTAACAAACCAAAAAAAAAAGGAAAAAGCAAAAAAAAAAAAAAAAAAAATCATTATTACTCTCAGTCTTTCCCTCTGCTTCAAATTTGAAACTCTCATCTCTCTCGGCTCTCTCACATCCTTCTTTCTCTCTCGATCCTGGGCAGCCATGGCGGATTCAAGATGGAGTTTCCTTCCCAAATCCGTATCCGCACACTTGAACCCTAGATCCGACATCGAAAACGCGTCTCCGAACATCCATACCCCGCGAAGCAAATCAATTTCCAAATCACCAGCTCTCAGGAATCAGATCGACCGCCGAGGCCAAGTGTCAGCGATTCGTGTAAGTGAAGATCCCACTCTCTCTCTCTCGTTTGATTTTGAATTCTCGGATTTAATATTTTGAACTCAAATATCAGCGAACGGCATTGAAATCTCGCAATGATGTAGAAGAAGCGTTGAATCCACATGTGAAGGTTTGTTCTTTCTATTACTGGAACGAAATCAAGTAGAGACCTTTTCCTTAATATTCTCTCCTTAATTGTGTATGAAGGTTGTGGTGAGGATTAGACCTACTAAAGAGTATTGCTGGACTGTGAAAAAGCTTTCCAATGATTCTTATTCCGTTAGAGATCGCCAGTTCACATTCGATTCTGTTCTTGACTCCATTCATAATCAGGTTCCTCTCTCTCTCTCACAATTCTGGATAAGGTTTCTATAAATAGAAGAGAAAAGGAGTTTCTTTTTTTTCTCATTTTGGATCATTCTTTGTCCACCAATGAGTGAAATACACACTTTGTGGTAAGCCTAAGCTGTTTTAAACCTTTTTGACATTTGCTGGTGCCAGGATGATGTATTTCAGCAAATTGGTGTTCCTTTGGTTCGTGATGCATTATCAGGTTACAACACTAGTGTCCTATCATATGGACAGGTACTTAAATGACTCTCCTTTTTTTATTTGTTGGAGCTAATATAATCACCATACAAAGTTGAGTATAATCCCTTTTTTTTGTCTTTGATTTGTTCAGAATGGAAGCGGGAAGACATACACAATGTGGGGTCCAGCAGGTTCAATGCTGGAAGATCCATCTCCTAAAGGCGAGCAAGGACTCGCGCCTCGTATCTTTCAGATGTTGTTTTCTGAAATCGAGAGAGTAAGTTGTGCTTCTTACTATTTACTGAAGCTTTTCATCAAAGACTAAGCTTCATGCTTTTGCCATTATGCAGGAGAAGATGAAGTCCGATGTAAACTATCAGTGCCGTTGTTCTTTTCTCGAGGTTCGCCTTTTCCAAACACATATGAATTGCTTCTAGAATTTTTGAAGTTAGGTTGCTTTATCTTTTTCTTTCTGCAGATATACAATGGACAAATCAGTGATCTGATCGATCAAACCCAGAGAAACCTTAAGGTTTAGCTTCACTAGTCTACAGTTTTGTTTACATATGTTAATCTTTGTTGAGTGTAAATTTTTATTTATTTGTTGGGTCATATGGCAGATAAAGGATGATGCAAAGAATGGTACTTATGTTGAAAACTTGACTGCGGAATATGTAGATAGCTACGAGGATGTTGCTCAAATACTGATGAAGGTACTATTTAAGCGTTCTAAGTTATGAAGATTGAGTGTTCATCTCTAACCTAATTCCAAGTCTATATTCTCATGTTTTGGTGTGCACTCTGCTCTGCTTTTCAGGGCCTATCAAGCAGAAAAGTTGGAGCAACTAGCACAAGTTTTCAAAGTTCTCGATCACATGTCATACTTTCTTTCATTATCGAGTCCTGGAGCAAGGTATACTTAGTTTTTAACTTTCTTGCGTGTCCAAATCTGATGAATAATTGATCAAATATTATCTGTGCACAGGGAGCTTCATCAAGGTGTTTCAATACGACCAGAACAAGCAGGATCAACCTTGTTGATCTTGCTGGAGTGGGAACAAATGTACGTGATGCTACTAAACATTGTGTGGAGGAAGAGAAATTCTTAAAGAAGTCCCTATCCGAGCTCGGGTACAACTTCATGAAAACTTTCATTGGTCAATATCAATAAATTAGTGATCTGCTAACGTTGTCACTCTTACTATTGGTGCAGACATGTTGTGGATGCCCTTGCGAAAAACGTCCACCCTGGAATATCTGACCGCAGTCTTCATAAAACCTCATGCTTGACGCATTTACTGCAAGAATCGCTTGGTGGCAATTCAAAACTCACTATCCTGTGCAACATTTTTCCAAGCGACAAGTATTTTCTTCATCTTGTTATCACTTATTAGTTAAATATAAACATAGCTGCCTGATGGTACCAAGTATTCAATCAATATAATGATCTGAAAGTACAAAGTTCAAATTAGTTGCGCATTTAAATGATAGAATGCCCCCTATGTGTTCTAACAGAGTTTGCTTGTGTAAAACAGAAACACTAAAAGAACAATGAGCACCCTTCGATTTGGTGAGCGAGCCAAATCTATGGGAAACAAACCACTGATAAATGAGATCTCAGAAGAAGATGTGAATGATTTGAGTGACCAGATTCGTCTTCTAAAGGTTTAATCTCCTCTTCCACCAACCCTTTTCCCTTGTTTTTTGGTTGTTGAAGTTGGTTGTCATTTAAAGATTCATTTGCTTTGCAGGAAGAACTTATCAGAGCCAAAGCTGATTGTCACTCTGTTGGCAGTAAAGATAATCATTTCGGAGCAACGAATGCACGTGAAAATTTGAATCAACTAAGAGTTAGTCTTAACCGTTCTCTAATGCTGCCAAAAATTGATATTGATGAGGAAGAGATAATGGTTGATGAGGATGATGTAAAGGAATTGCATCAGCAAATCAAGTCCTTCCGCGGTTCGTTCAGTGAGAAACAAAAGAAGCTCCCTGTCAACAGAGAGTCAGTGAGCTCTTCCTTTGTTACAGCATTCGGTGAATCAGAGCTAATGGATGATGATGAGATCTTTTCAGAAGAAGTAGGAGCTGAAGAGAAAGATCTGGACCAATCTTTCAAAGAATGTGAGGACGACAGTGCTGCAACAATCAACAAATCAACTGAGAAATCCAGGATAAAGGAATTTGCATCGGCAAACAACATGTCAATAAATCCTTGCCGTCAATCCTTAGTCTTGCAAGAACCAATCCAGTCAGAGTCTCCTAAAATCAGAAACTCTCTAAGGAAGAGCATAGCTCTTTCTTCCTCCTGTCTCAGGAATCAGCATAGCCTGGCGCAGAGCATAAAGACCTCGTGTCTTGCAGAGAGCCAGCATATCAGGGCATCTTTACGTGGAAGCAAGATATTTACAGGTTCTACAGAATCTCTAGCTGCAAGTCTGCGGAGAGGCTTGGATATTATTGAAAATCCGCTGAACCCTGCATCAAACCGATGCTCAGTTTCTTTGTCTTCTGATAACTTGACAATGAAACCTTCCACGGAGATACTGCAGGATGAACAACTACCGCCTTTACCACTCTGTCCTTCCTGTAGAGAGAAATCTGATAGATTATTAGATGCTGTTGAAGGAGTAAGTATACCATGTGAAATAAAGTATGTATATGGATGTCAATTAAAATGAAGCTAACATTGTTGAATTCCTTGTGATCAGGATGGATATCATCAAATGGAAGGGCTTACTGAGAAGCAGCAAGAGCTTGAAATTTTGTGCACAGAGCAAGCAGCCAAGATTGAGCACCTAACGCGCCTGGTAAATCAATTTACTGTGTCTTTATGTCTATTGAAAATTGGATCAGCACATATGGTTAAGCAAGTCTCGTTACTGTTATATCTTCTCCAGGTAGAGCAACACCAACATCAAACTGTGAATGAAACAGAACAGTTTTCTTCAGCAAACGAAAATCAGGTTTGTTGTTGTTCTTTACTATGTGATTTATCTATAATGAAAACAAATGAGCGATTGTAAACATATATTTCATTTTATGGTTTTACAGCTTCTCAGCTGTAATGATGTTGTTGAGCGTGACCAAGCAGAACGAATCCCAGATGACGACTCCAAAAAGCCAGACTTTGATATTTGCGAGAAGGAGGCATTACTCAAAGAAATTGAAGATCTGAAAAGCAAATTACAGCCACCTGTAACCATGTCTACCAACGAACTGAGATCATCTTTGTTGGCCCGTTCATTTCAACTACGCAACAAGAATGCTGAAAAGGATATAGAGGAAGAACGGCTTAGGTGCACAGAAATGGAGAGCGAGTGGATATCATTGACCGACGAACTCAGAGTTGAGATAGAAACACAACGTTCACGCGCCGAGAAAGCTGAAGCGCAGCTTAAACAAGAGAAACTATCTACTGAGGAGCTAGAGGATGCACTTCAAAGAGCTGTTCTTGGTCATGCCAGGTTTGTTGAACACTACACAGAGTTACAAGAGAAGTACAACGACTTAGGCTCAAGGTATAAAGCAACGGGGGAATGGATAACAGAGTTGAAGAAGGCAGTAGCAAAGGCTGGGAAAAAAGGTTGCGGTTCCCGTTTCGCTAAATCACTTGCTACTGAGCTTTCAGCGCTTCGAGTAGAAAAAGAAAGAGAAAGAGATTTTTTGAAGAAGGAGAACGTAAGCCTCAAGATTCAACTAAGGGATACTGCTGAAGCTGTTCATACTGCTGGAGAAGTTCTTGTTAGACTCCAAGAAGCCGAACAATCAGCATCAGCTGCTGAGGTAAACAAACAAGATTTTCATATTTGAATCCATGAACCGTTGGTGTGTTACTCTGACACTGTTTTTGGTTGCAGGAAAAGTTTAATGAAGTGGAAGAAGAAAACGAGAAGCTAAAGAAGAAAATGGAAAAGCTGAAGAGGAGACATAAGTTAGAAATGGCAACAATCAAACAGAATCTAAAGAAAAACACACTGCCAGAATCTGCATTACAGCCACTGCACCAGAGGAACTTGGAGATTGAAGAAGAAGAAGGTATGTAGAAGAAACATACCAAAGTGCATAACTTGAAGACCTTTCTCGGATCTGATTGGTACACACGAGGTTCCTGATTATTTTTCTACTTGCGTTTCCACTTGCTGCTAATAAAAAGCGAATGTCTTATTCCACAAGGCATTTTGATTTTTTAGTTTGGTTCCCCATTGGAGTTTATTATTGACTGGTTTTTATTTGAATATTGTGATTGTGGCGTGCAAACTGGTCTTCTTTGTATAATTTTAAATTGGTAATCTTTATATTATTTGTTTCCTCTATTTTAGAATTTGTTATCTTTTGTAGTACAAAAGCAATTCTAAAGAAATATAAACTGTATAATTTTCTTGATCCTAGTTGTCTACTAATTCATGTGTAATGAATAATCACGTGTTTTGCTTGTGGAAACTGATCTCAAAGGTTGGCAATATTGGATAATATTTTCAGGACACTGAAGGTAAAGAAGCTTTGAGTCTTTGAAGATCTTCTTGTTGATTAATCACTCAAGAGTTTGATGAGTATAATTATAAACGTATTGTTATTCTAGGTTTAGCGTTCTCCATTGATGCACCGCACTGGTGGATATATGGCGCGATGGTAATCCTATAAGTTCACTAAAAAGTTGTATTTACCAGACGAAGTTGATTCTGTAATCTTCATTAAGTTGTATAAAGCAAGAATTTACGCTACCGTATTGATTACGGATATGAAAAGAATCCGGAAGGAACCAGGAAACCAAATCTGCACTTCATGGTTTTGTATTAGTAGATCTAACAACTTCTTTCCTTTTCACTACTTCCGAAGCCTATCAATGGTTTTAATTTTTTTTGGTCTAAATAGAATTGATTTTACATAGATTAAGATCCGAATTAAACATTTTAAAAAGAAAATTGGTATAAGAAAGATTTTTTGTCCAAAAAAAAATCTTAGGAGCTTTACATTAGTAAAAATATTTTATATTTTATTTATAATTGTTTTTATGATTAGATCCGAAGTTACTCAGTATCCAAATGATCTGAGTTTAAGTTTATATATTGAAACTCATATATAAATAGAGAAATTCCCTTAGATAGCCTCTTTTAGTTGGTTTGTCACAAAAATAGTTTATAAAGAAGAAAATGACCAAAATATTTTTTTTAGAAGCTAAAAAATTTATTTTTATGCATTTATACCCTTAGGGTTAACTAATTTGGACTTTAGGGTTTAGAGTTAAGGGGTGGGTTTGGGGTTAGGGTTTCAAATTTCAAAAAAAAAAAAAAATTATAATTTCAAAAAAAAAAAGTCTATTTTGGTCATTTTATTTTTTTAGGGCTATTTTGTGACAAAAACTTAAAAAAGGCTATTTAAGAGAATTGCCCATATAAATAAGCTGAGATATAGCTCATGAAAGATTTTAATTCATTATGAGTTTAAGCTGATTTGAAAAGTGTTTCATATATACACAGTGGCTTGACACAGGTGAAATTTTAACTGGGTTCAAAAGGCTAACTTTACCATTATGCTGAAGGAGATTAACGATGATTAGGAGTAATTTAAATTATGTACTAATTTTGTGGGATCATGTGACACCCTATATTTGCTTAGTAGGTCCGCCACTAATATACGTCAAAGTAGCACATGCAAACGTAAGAGCATCATTAACCCTATAACTCCATTAGGGTCTCTTAATGACTTTTTAAATATTAAATATTAGTTAAGAACTTAGTTAAGAGACATCAACATTTTTGTGCTCCAATGCTAGTCTCTAAATTAAGAGTTCTTAAAAAAAATTATGCAACATCTTCCATTAACTTTACTTTCTTGTCCAAAGAAAATGGCTTTGATGTCATACATGCTTTATAAAAAACGAGTACGTGCCTAACCATACATGCTTTATAAGATTTTCAGACCAACAATCATTCGAGAGTATTCTGTTTCTGGTGGAGTATGCTTACTGGTACTACGAAGATAAAGCTGTGAAGAAGCACTTGTAAATCCAGATATGACCGAGTGACTAATGAAACGAATAAGCCATCCAAGCCTGTATTGAAACACACAAACAAAACACACAAGCCCTCTACCATATTCACTACAGCTACTGAAGCTCATTCACTACAGCTACAGAAGCTCGAGCACTGACATGAATCCAATGATTCTCGTTACTCCTAAAATCATAAGAATCCTCCTCAAAAACAGAGGAAACCGGGAAGAAACTAGATACATACGACAATGAAGACTCATCTACTACACGGCTTGCCCTCGAATCAACTGATGACTCAACACTCCTACGGCTAAACAAACCATAAGCGACATCAATGCCGGCGAAGAGGAGGTGAATTAGTTCCCAGAACTTGGTGAGCACAGTCTCTCCGACGAACTCTGGAGCCTGAGAAGGAAACAACGGCAACGCGAGGAGAAACAGAGCCAATAGGATAGACTTATAAAAGAATCCTCCTTTGTTAGCGGATTCGAAGGAGAAACAGAGCCAATTGGATTTGTTAGGGGATTCGAAGGGTATGTGAAGGAGAGGAGACTTCAGAGAGAGAGGTAATGAAGAGAGAAAGAAGATGGAGATGGTAGAGACACAGAGAGGAAGAGAAGAGACGGCTCTTGCAATCCCTAATTAGGAGACGTCTCTTGTGTTTATTACAATTTTTCTTTTTTTTTAAATCATAATTATGCTAAGAGACACGTCTAAGAGCCTTCGTTAATGATGCTCTAAGAACATTGGTTAGAGTACTTCTCAATATTAATCAACGTGAATCAACGTGCCCCGAAGCTGTAACCGATTAATTCATATTACAAATTAATAAAACGTGACTATCGATTACCCTAAACACTTCTATATATATGCATCACCATTTCGATTTAAACAGTAACAAAACCCAAACCCAAATATGGAAACTCAAGAAGCTCTTGTTTACACTCTCATCTCCATCCTTCTTCCTCTCTTATTCTTATATTGGAGATTCCTATGGCTATCTTACATTGCGGGTACGTCTACGCCACAGCTGACCAGCCACTCACTGACGGCTGAAAGCGACGAATCTGAGTTTATGTCGTATATGCTCCGTAAGTCCAAGTCCGTCAAGAAGGCATTAGACGAGGCCGTTCCACTTTGCGAGCCAGTACTCAAGATCCGTGAGGCTATGAGGTATACCCTTCTCTCCGACGGCAAACACGTAAGACCAATTCTTTGTTTGGCTGCATGCGAGCTCGTGGGTGGCCATGAGTCAACCGCAATGTCTTCTGCTTGTGCACTTGAGATGATCCACGCGTCCTCTATCATCTTAGACGACCTTCCTTGTATGGACGACGACAGCCTCCGCCGCGGAAAACCCACCAACCATAAAGTATTTGGCGAGGATATGGCTATTTTAGCCTCTGTTGCGCTCATGGGTTTGGCCATCAAACATACCTCGGCATCCACCTCGTCGGGTGTTCCTCCAGAGAGGGTTCTCCGGGCCGTTCAGGTGATGGCGCAAGCAGTTGGAACAGAAGGACTCGTTGCGGGACAAGCTGAGGATCTTGCCGGAGAAGGGATGAGCTTTGAGGAGGATAATGAAGCGGGGCTGGAACATCTTGAGTTTATACATATTCATAAAACTGCTACGTTGCTTGAAGCTGCTGCGGTGGTGGGAGGCATAATGGGAGGTGGCTCTGATGAAGAGATTGAGAGGCTTGGGAAATACGCGAGATGTATTGGACTGATGTTTCAAGTGGTGGATGATGTGCTCGACGTGACTAAGTCGTCAGAGGAGCTGGGGAAAACCGCTGGTAAAGATGTGATGGCTGGGAAGCTGACGTATCCGAAAGTGATGGGAGTGGAGAAGTCGAGAGAATATGCGGAGAGGTTGAAGAGAGAAGCGAGAGAACATCTTCGTGGGTTTGATTCAAATAAGGCAGCTCCTTTGTTGTTCCTGGCTGATTACATTGTCAACAGACAAAACTGATGATGTGGCAAATTACTACAGCTAGCCTATGTTGAAATTTAGGCCTGACTTAATCTAAACTGTCCAATGGCTTTCATTTATCAGTTTCATGTCTATTCACCCTTCTTTGATCTTTCTGTGTTTGTATTGAAGAAAGTAAAGCGAAGTTAACCTTTAAACCGGTAGTAAACCGATATGAACCCAATTTCTAATTAACATTCAATTTAAAAACCGGTCATCGTCTCCATCATATGCACCTCATTCAATCTTTTCCTTCTGTTCTGTAGCTGCTCGATAGCTCGAGGGTTTTAAAGGTTCTATCCAGAATGGCTTCTTCAGAAACGGAAAATGGCAACCAAACGTTCTCAAAATACAGATTGGGAAACCGAGTTTAACCGCTTCGAGCAAGCGATTTCGTCTTCTCCGGCTCCGATTCGTTTAAGATCCATCATCAAGCTATCGGAATCAGCGACTCGAATCCCGGAGAGTGTTCTCTCCCGATCCATCCCAATCCTCGCCGGTCTCCTTCGCGTCTCCGACGATCCCAACCGTTCCGTTCAAGCCGCCGCTGCGCATTGCTTGAAACGCATCGCCTGTCACGGCGGTGAAGAGTGCGGATTCGCGGTGACGATGGGGAGGTGCGGTGTGATCGCTAGCTTGTTAGGGCTGTTACTCGAAGCGAATGATAACGGTATTGCGTTGCGAAGGATTTGGGTGAAGTGTTTGTGGAGTTTAGTTACTTTTGGATCTTCGACTCGAATTGGATTAGCTAGGTTAGGTGGGTTAGAGATTATGATTCGTGAGTTGAATACTTGGGAAGATGATTCAAGTAGATGGTGTTTGTTAGAGATCTTTACTGCTTTGACGACGATGAGAGAGAGCAGACGTGTTCTTGTTCATAACGGAGGGTTGAAGTTTCTTGTAGAAGCGGTTAAAGTTGGGAACTTGACGTCAAGAGAGAGAGCTTGTCATGCAATTGGCTTGCTTGGTGTTACTAGACGAGCTAGGAGGTTGCTTGTTGAAGCTGGAGTGATTCCAGCTCTTGTGGATCTGTTTAAAGATGGAGATGAGAAGACAAAGCTTTTAGCTGGTAATGCCTTGGGGATTGTATCGGCTCAGACTGAGTATGTTAGGACTGTGACTGCAGCTGGTTCTGTTCCTTTGTACGTTGAGCTTCTCTCGGGGCGAGATCAAATGGGGAAAGATATTGCAGAGGATGTATTCTGTATATTGGCTGTGGCTGAGGGTAATGCTGTTCTGATAGCGGAACAGCTGGTGAGGATCTTGAGAGAAGGAGATGATGAAGCCAAGTTTGCTGCTTCTGATGTGTTGTGGGCTCTTGCGGGTTATAGGCATTCTGTATTTGTTATTAGAGACTCTGGTGCGATTCCTTTGCTGACCGAGATTGTGAGAGATGGGTCCGTTGAGTTCAGGGAGAAGGTTTCTGGAGCTATCTCTCAGCTCAGTTACAACGAAGACGACCGTGAAGCCTTTGCTGATTCTGGTATGATACCGATTCTGATTGAATGGTTGGGAGATGAGTCGGAAGAGCTTAGGGATAATGCAGCTGAAGCACTTGTCAATTTTTCCGAAGACCAACAGTATTATGATAGAGTGCGTGAGGCTATAGGCCATCCTGTGTTTCGGAATATGCAGAGCAGACTTGCTAGAATCCGAGCTTCTCATGAGCTGATGGTTAGGTCAATGAGAAGGGTTACAATCGAACATCTTTCCCGGGATACAGATCTTCGTTGATCTTGATAGGCAAATCCAGCTCTCCAACTTCAGTGATGTATGTTTTAAATAGAATCTTGACTCAACTGCTGTTTGATTTGTGCAATTTTTCTTTTTAAGACGTTTGTATGTATACATGTACCAAAAGATATTGACTTTGAATAGATATTACTGGAATTTTACGTCATTGATCTTCCTTTACATGATTGTGCATCCAAACCCATAAGAATCATAGACTAGTTCATACGTTTCAGGTTGTAGCTGCTCATAGCAAAATTGTGGAGCATTGAGCTAAGCAGCAGTTCTGTGGAATTATTTGATATGTACCGTTATCATCATCACCAGCAGTCTCGATGTTGTTGGATTTTTGGTACTGTTTATCTTCTTGTAGCTTCACCTCAAGGCGTCAGCTAAACAAGCTGCATCAACTCCATCACCGACCACCACAAGCTCGTCTTCGAATCCCCCTTCTATGGCCGTCCACCAAGATTACACCTGCAAGCAAGGTATACAGTTTTCATCCTTTCATTAGAAACCACTTGGTGTGAAAACTGGAAAGAAAAAATCAAACCGACACCGGACCGTAAACCAAAATGTCCACCTCGAATCTCAAGTATCATCATATTATATAAGCCCTTCACATTATTTTCATAGATGCATACTGATAATTGGTTAGAAAAATGACACATCACATAAACAAAGGTTGTATAACTTTCATAGAAAGAAAGGAATGGTAACCCTAAGATCTCTCTAGAATCTAAATAATCTTTAGACAGCACAAAGCCAATCTAAAACAAGTTTTGCATATTTACATTGTTGGGTTTTATCTATTCCTGGTGGTTTTGTCCTTCCTCTCTCTCTTCTGTTCATACGTTTTTTCTCCTTCTCTTCCAGACAAGAGAGAGAGAGAGAAAAAAAGAAAAAGTTCATTCTGATCGACAAAGAAGAACTTCTTCTTGAAAGGTCGATCAATACCGCGTGTTCGCTGCAATGCTAACTTGGGAGAGCCCAGTTAGGCTTGCACGCAACACCGCCGTGAAGAAAAAGCTATCTTTCACTACATTCCTCATCATTGTGTTATGTCAGGTCACAATGGTCATCTCTCGAAAACAGAAGGTTGTGCCAGGTTCAGACGCAGATTGCCTCTTGAGATTCAAAGACACATTAACAAATGCTTCTGTCATTAGCAGTTGGGATCCTTCAACCGCTCCTTGTAAGCGAAACTCCCCGAACTGGTTCGGTGTTCTCTGTTCTACCGGATATGTTTGGGGTCTGCAACTTGAAGGAATGGATTTAACAGGGAAGCTAGACCTTGAACCGTTGACTCCAATCAAGAACATACGAACCTTAAGCTTCATGAACAACAACTTCAACGGTGCAATGCCATCTGTCAAGAAATTCGGTTCGTTGAGGTCATTGTACTTGTCTAACAACTGGTTTACAGGGGAGATACCCGCTGATGCCTTTGATGGTATGCATCATTTAAAGAAGCTTTTGTTGGCCAACAACGCGTTTCGTGGAAAGATCCCTTCTTCTTTAGCTTCTTTGCCTATGCTTTTAGAGGTGAAGCTTAATGGTAATCAGTTTCAAGGGAACATACCTGATTTTAAACAGAACAATCTCAAGCTAGCTAGCTTCGAGAACAATGACCTCGAGGGACCTATACCCCAAAGCCTACGCGACATGGATCCTGGCACTTTTGCTGGTAACTAAACAAAACATTTCAGCTATATGAGTTCTTGCATTTGAAACACAGAAGCTTTATTACGTTGTTGTACATTACAGGGAACAAGGCCTTGTGTGATCCTCCATTAATCTCATGCTCAGCAGATCCAAGGTCTTTTGCGGATCCCCCTCCTAGTTCCACGGAGAAGGACAAGATCCGAACTTTGTTCACGGTTGCAATCGTTTTGATTGTCATTGGAATAATACTACTGCTCATTTCGCTTGTGGTTTTTCTCCTTCAAAACAGAAGACGGAAGGTCTTGTCGGCTTGTCCATCTGCGGGACAAGACAGGATAGAGAAGTACAATTATGATCAATCCGTGCAGATGGAAAGAGCTGCGGAGTCTGTTACTAGTTACACTAGTCGGAAAGGAGGAGCAGTACCAGATCAAGGGAAACTCCTGTTTTTGCAAGAGGACATTCAAAGATTCGATCTTCAAGATCTTCTAAGAGCTTCTGCTGAAGTTCTTGGGAGTGGAAGCTTTGGTGCTTCTTATAAAGCAGGGATAAATAGCGGACAGACGCTGGTCGTGAAGAGGTATAAACATATGAACAACGTCGGAAGAGAAGAGTTTCATGAGCATATAAGACGGTTAGGGAGACTTAGCCATCCGAATCTGTTGCCTCTTGTGGCTTACTATTACCGTAGAGAAGAGAAGCTGTTGATCGCTGAGTTCATGCCTAACCGCAGCTTGGCTAGACATCTTCATGGTACGTAGATTCAGTGATTATGTCAATACTCAATACTAACTGTTACTTGGTCCTTACTCGAAAATGCTCTGTTTCAGCGAATCATTCTGTGGATCAACCTGGACTGGATTGGCCAACAAGGCTAAAGATTATACAAGGAGTGGCTAAGGGCTTAGGTTACTTGTTCAAGGAGCTACCAACACTCACTATCCCTCACGGTCATCTAAAATCATCGAATGTTGTACTTGACGAATCATTTGAGCCTCTCTTAACGGATTACGCGCTAAGACCGGTGATGAACTCAGAGCAGTCTCATAACCTAATGATCGCTTATAAATCGCCAGAGTACAGCTTAAAGGGACAAATAACGAAGAAGACAGATGTTTGGTGCCTCGGGGTTTTGATCCTGGAGCTTTTAACGGGTCGATTCCCTGAGAATTATCTAAGGCAAGGGTACGATGCTAACATGAGCCTTGTAACTTGGGTGAGTAACATGGTGAAGGAGAAGAAAACGAGTGACGTGTTTGACAAGGAAATGACAGGGAAGAAGAACTGTAAAGCAGAGATGCTAAGCCTGTTGAAAATCGGGTTGAGCTGTTGCGAAGAGGATGAAGACAGGAGGATGGAGATGAGAGATGCTGTGGAGAAGATAGAGAGGTTAAGAGAAGGACAAGAGGTGGATGGTGATTTCGCAGCTTCCACGCACAATGTCTTTGCTTCTCGGTTGATGGATGATGATGACTTTGGTCTTGCCATGAATCGATGATCAGTCTTGAGATCAATGGAAACGATTGAATTTGTAAATCCTGATGCAAGAAAGAGAAGGGATTTTCGTCGGCAGGAAAGAAAGTTAGGGTTTTTATCTCTGGGAGAAAATGTGTTAAGAGCAAACTCATTGAGATATAATGAATTAACCCAAAATTATATTTTTGCATAGTTTCAAAGAGTTTTATTCATTTCTCCATTTCATTATCCCAAGATTTTGTTTTCAATACTATAATTTTTTTAATTGAATACATACATCTCAATCCATGCGTAATAACATCAAAGATGAGGTACTTGTGAATTGTGATGCGTATTAGTTTTAAGTTCTTGTGTTATCATCCTATGTGTTCTTGAACCATTCTCTACCAAAGAGATCATGTTTCTCCTCCGCGGCATAGGCAACAAAACAGTAGGTCTGGGCATAAATACCCGTTACCCGCCTTAAATTTGTTATCCGCCTCGTATTTGCCTCGTAAACACAAGTACTTGTTATAATCAAAGCAAATAACAAGTTAGGTAATACTCCCTCCGTTTCATATTACTTGTCGTTCTAGGTTTATGCACACATATTAATAAAACATATAATTTTGTATATTTCCAAAATAAAAACACAATTACCTATACACCTAACCATATTTCAACCAATAGAAAAATAAATTATAGAATCTTATTAATTAATTTTGCATTGAAACTCTAAAACGACACTTATTTTGAAACGAAAATTTTTCCCTACAACAACAATTAATATGAAACGGAGAGAGTATAATTACTTGCAAGTCTAAACCAAGTAACAAGTCCTAAATTTATTTTAACTATTTGACTCGTTTTGACCCGTTACTTAACTTTCAAAATATTTTATAACATTTACATTGTTATTTCAATTAGCTTAATAGTTATATAATATATCAAACATGTGGGATCAAATAATTCTTTTTTTTGTTTCATCAAATTCTACCCATATTATCTCATATCGGTCGTAACATAAAAATTAAACAAAATGTTTACTATAAATAAACACAATCACCTAATATTAAAATCATTGAAATAGAAATTTTATTTTAAAGGTTCAAATGCAAAAAAAAAATTCTTAAATAAGCAAATACAAGTATATCAAGTTACTCGCAAGTATCTCATATATAGACAAGTACTTGCTTAATCAAGTACTTGGTATTAGCAAGTACAAGTACAAGGCAAATTTTTCAATACTCGAACGGGACAAGTCGGGTTACAAGTATAGCAAAAATCCCGGGTACTTGCCCCGTGCCCAGGCCTACAAAACAGAACACAGACCTTTCTTGGTAATGCTAACGCAAACTGATTTATTGTAAGAATGAATCGAGGAAGAAAACCAATGTTGTGTTCCTTAATGGTATTAATCACAATCCCTAGCTTCACTTATATTCATTCTCCCTTTCTTGGCTCATAAGGCACATCATACACGTCTGCTTCTTCCATTAAACGCTCAGCTATGAGCTTACCGATTAATCTGCACGCTTCTTCATCCACAAGAGACTCTATAAATAAACATCTCGGTTTGTAAAATGTGGTAATGTGTGTTAAACTTTTTAAAAAATTAACTTGATTATCTTTGCGGAAAAAGATCCATAAACCAATAGAAAAAGTTTAATGGTGTCCAAGAACGAATATTTCATAATTTATATTTTTGATACAATATATTTGCTATTAAAATCATAGTTTGCTTCATGGAGGAGGTGATAACATGAATGATAAAATTTGGTTTCTTTGTTGTACGACAATATTTATATAATTGATGATTTTTTCAAAATTTTATTTCTAACCAGTACATTGGAATAAACCAAAGAATATATATATAGAGAGAGAGATTTAAATTGAAATAAAATCAATGTAATACATAAAAATGTTTATAATGCGACAAAAATATAAAAGTCGCAAAAAAAAAAGAATTTATACTCTATTAACAAAGACCATTCAAATAGAATCATCTTCTCAAATTATTCCATATTTCTTTGATTTATGTATCATTTTACCTATGTTATATGTTGTATTTTCATTATTGTGTTATGTATTTTGAATAGTATCACTCGCAAAAAATAAAATTTCACACAATCACAAACCGTGTTCTAAAAACCCTTGACCGGACCGGCTGATTAGTTCCCCATCTAACCGTTAAACCGGATCGAACCATCAACCAGAAAAATACCGGTTACCGCTTGAAAACAGAACAAAAATATATTCTGGAGAAAATAAAGGGACAGAAACGAGCGTTTTGATTCGACAAGTGGGAGGTGCATGTGCAAACAACATAAACCCTAAACTTTAAGATCTTCCTATAAAATTTATTCCTCTCTATTTGAAAATCAAACTCTTCAAAATCTGAAAAGTTTTATTATTTTATTTAAGATTTATAACTATGTTTAGTATGAATATTCTCTCCCTTTAAGCCCTCTTTGAATCTCCTGTTCTGTCTAAAATCTATAAAACGGAGACATATATATAGAGAGAGAGATCAGTTGTGGGTTTTAAGAGAAGATGACAATGGTTGTTCCAAAAGAAGGGTTCGTGGTAATGGCAAAGGAATCTATTTCTTCAGCTCCATCAGAGTCTTCTCTTCGTCTCCAGCCTCAGTTTCCTGACTTTACGATTCCTGTTAAAGTAAGCTCCTTTTCTGTTTGTGTCCTCTGTTCCAGTCTCTCTGCTTTATTTCCGTGAGTTTGACAATCTGTCGTTATGTTCTGTCTGAAACCATTGTGGGATATGTTGATCTCTATGTTGTGTTTTTACTTTTTACTATTCTTTTAAAGTGAGTTCCTTTTTTTTTCCTCTGCTTTACTTCCGTGAGTTCTGTTCTGTCTGAAACCATTGTTTGATATGACATGTCTCTGTGTTGTGTTCCTTGGTTCAGAATTTCTTCAAGTCTAGGGAAGCTCGTGAGTTTCTTAGTGGGGCTTTAGCTGGAGCTATGACCAAAGCTGTTCTTGCTCCCCTTGAGACAATTAGGTCTGTGTACTCCAACACTTGTCATCTCCTGAATGAATGAAAACAATCCACTTTGATGTTTTTAAGTTTTGTCTTATCTGCATTGTACTGTGTGTAATATGGCAGGACAAGGATGATTGTTGGTGTTGGATCAAAGAGCATTCCAGGTAGCTTTCTTGAAATAGTACAGAAGCAAGGATGGGTAGGTCTTTGGGCTGGCAACGAGATCAATATGATTCGTATCGTTCCAACACAAGCAATTGAGCTAAGTACGTTTGAGTGTGTAAAGCGTGCAATGACCTCAGCGCAAGAGAAGCTGAAGAAGATTGAGAAGGCAAAGATTGAGATTGGTGGTTTTAGTTTCAGTCCATCTATATCTTGGATCTCTCCTGTTGCTGTGGCTGGTGCAGCTGCAGGTATTGCCAGTACACTTGTTTGCCATCCTTTAGAAGTCATCAAGGTTCGATCAATGATCCGTTGTACAACCCCCAAAACTGATTAGCATTTTCTTATTTGAAAGAGTGGTTTTATTTATATGATCTTTACCAGGATAGATTGACTGTGAGCCCTGAGCTTTATCCAAGCTTAAGACTTGCAGTTCCAAGGATTTTGAGAGACGATGGAATCCGTGGATTCTACGCTGGTTTAGGACCAACACTTGTCGGAATGCTTCCGTACAGCACATGTTATTACTTCATGTATGACAAAATGAAGACCACTTACTGCAAATCCAAGAACAAGAAGGCTTTAAACCGTCCAGAGATGCTTGTTCTTGGAGCTCTAGCAGGTAAATAAGAGTGGATTCTACCTTGACTCAAATCATGTTTGGAGCTCACTGACGTGTGAATGGTTGTCAGGTCTAACGGCAAGCACCATAAGCTTTCCATTGGAAGTGGCGCGGAAGCGGTTGATGGTGGGAGCTCTCAAGGGGGAATGTCCACCAAATATGGCTGCGGCTATAGCAGAAGTAGTGAAGGAAAGAGGAGTGATGGGACTATACAGAGGATGGGGAGCAAGTTGTTTGAAAGTCATGCCGTCTTCAGGTATCACTTGGGTCTTCTATGAAGCCTGGAAAGATATTTTACTCGCCTCCAACACCAAACCACTATAATGACGAAAATTGAACTTTTTAGATTAGCATTGTTACTTGAAGCTAAGCTGCAACATCAAATTTTCAGTTATGATTTAGATAATGTGGTGGTTTGGCTTTGCCCCATGAGATGATTTTTTTTGGCACTTGGGAGTGTTTTGATTCCCATGAGAAGTAAGAAGCTGAGTTTTTTTTTTTGTTAAGGCTAAACAATCCTCTATGTTTTTATCAGTCTAAATAAAAGAGCAAAACAATTTTAACCACAGATTATGTTCACATAATATTTACACAAACAACCATCACACTTACATTCATAGTTACACGCACATATGTACATAAGCATTTTGAAATACATTTTATTTTTCTAAGTGGAACCTACTGTCTAACCTTCTGTTCCTTCTTCTGAGGCTTCACTCTCTGCAACAGTGAAATATCAAAAAGTTCAGACCATTAGAACCACACAAACTAATACTGGCTGCTTAGTTTTAGAGAAAACAAAGACCTTCACCAAACAGTTGTTCAAATCTAGCTACTATGTGTTTCCCATATGTGTATTTCCTCAAACTCTGGAGATGCATTTTCATTCTCTGCACCAGAATCTCCCTTTGCTGATCTTTACTTATCTCCAAAACTTTCTGGACCACGTAATTTGCATACTGATCTTTCATCATTGCCTTTGCAAGAAAACAAGTGTTAAAATCAAAGTCCAATGTGGTTTCAGAAGCTTTCATTTAGGATTGTGTTGTCTTACCAGCAAGTGATCGTCTTCCTCAGATTTTCCCATTATCTCTTCAATCAGCAACTCTCTCTCGGTGCTATCAGCATGTTCCAAACACTTCTCCACAACGTTGGAAGCGTACTTGTGCTGACTCATCTGAACAACATTCCCTGTCAACTTCTCAATGATCTTTCTCCTTTCATCAGGCTTCCCTCTATCCACGACATGCTGTAAGCAAAAACATCAAGCCAAAAGCCCAAGAACAAAGGAAAATGCAAAAAGGGATACATTGATCACTGAGTTAACCATAAACCTGAGTGACATAGTTCCCATACTGATCATGAGCAAGAGCAAAAGCGGATTCCAAGATTTCATCGATTATAGAACGAGTCTCCTCACCATCTGAGCAATGCTCTAAGATTCTCTATAAATGTAAAAAGAAATAGAGTGAATATTTCAAGAGAAACTCAGAAAGTCTCTGACTCTTATTCCCATTTACCTGGATGACTCTGCATCCATAAGGATGAGTAGAAAGAGTGGCAACTTGACAACGGAAAGCTGCAATTACGAATCCAATCCTATCCGCAGGCATACTCTCTATACACTTTTGGATAACATGATTCCCATTTTGATCTCTAACACACTTCATCACATTCCCATCGAGCTCACGAATCAGTTCTGTCTTTTGGTCAATATCTATCACTTCAAGAGCCTAAAAATAGGCATAAACATGTGCATGCTTAACAACCATTTACTTCAGGTACTGACATTGACATGTGCATACCTTTTGTATCACACGACATCCATACATTTGCAAGCTTAGAGAAACCATCTGGCCACCAAGTTGCTTCACAAGTTCGTCCCTCTGGGCTGGAGTTCCATGTTCTATAAACTGATCCAACCATCACTATTTTTTATCAACAAACTTATGATGATCAAGAAAAAACTTTCTATCTTAGATAGAAGAAATGGCTTACTTTTTGGATGACATAGTTTCCGAAGACGTCAGTCATCAATTTTGAAGCTTGCGGAAGAACCTCACTGAACACAGATGTCTTCTCCTCATCAGAGCAGTGCTCCAACTTCTGTTGAATAAACCGGCTGCCATGCTGATCCACGCTGAAATTAAGATAAAATGAGTAGCAAAGTGTTACCTCTTGATGCTTTCAAAACACTAATTGATACCTGAATTCAACAACACGCCCTGTGATATCAGACAGCTCAAGTTTCCGAGAATTTGGAGACTTGAGTTCATCAAGAAAAGAATGTCGTTTAAAATCATCAACAATGTTGTTGGCTCCTCCTTGCCATCCACCAGGGTAGATCCCTGTGTTCCTACTTGTTCCTTGCTGATGATACCTTGTTTCAGTTCTTCTTCCAAACTGGCTCATCATCCCACCAACCGGTGAAGATGGCATCACTGGACTGGCAAGAGGTGATCCTGGATACTGTGGCATGACTCTTACACCAGGCGGTACTGCAAAGTAGTTTCCCATGTGATGCGGACGCATTCCAAAACTTGGACTCAATGGATTGCTGTGAAGTTCATGATTGGCCATAAAGCCAGTAGAATCAGCGCTGCTCTGGAAGGAAGGAGAATATGCGTCTGCTTGAGCCTGTTGACAGTATTGCAACTGAAAAGGATCCACAAGAGAAGGAGTGTTATGTCCTCCAGGAAGAAGCCTAGCGTTGTTGTATCCTGAAGAAGTTGATAAGACATCATATGGCATAGGAACAGTCCCTTCATGAGATTGGTATCCACTCATATACTGAGGGTAACCGCTGTAATTATACTGTGTGAGGTACATATATGCTGATGTTGATGTATATATAGGAGGCGATGCCAAACCGGTTGCAATCTTAGGTAAGGTATGCATCATTTGTTGTGGAGAAGTAGCTTGAGCCTGATACGATGGAGGTGTATATTGAACAGGCATTCTCCTTCCCTGAGTCTCCTGTTGTTTTTCTTGGTTCCTCATGGAGGATGGAGAAGCACCAAAGACAGATAGATTCTTGGTTTTCTCATTCTGTGCATTATTAAAACTTTGTGAGGCTAAATCAGTGGTAAAATGATCTCCACTAGCAATAGCATCCATGGAGAGAGAATCTGTCTCTCTCAGCAGATTAGTATCAGACTCAGGTAATCTTTCTGAAGCTATGCTAGAGGAAATGTTATGGATTATTGGACGGTTGCCTGCCGAGTGAGGCCGCTTAAACACAGAAGAAAGTGTAAGAGAGACATCTTACTTCAAGTGAAAATGAATCAGAAACTTAAAATCTATTAGTACCTGAATGATATCACGCCGACCAGCCAAAGAAGCATAAGGCTGTTGTTCATCCTCAGGCTCCTCTCTATGCGTAGAAAGGGCAGTTCTAGAAGAATGCAAAGAAGATCTTATCCCCATACCGCCCCAAGAAGCTGTTGTACTCAACAAGTGCTGATTCTCCCGTGAGATTAAGGGAGGAGGGAGCCTCGGATTCAAGTTGATGTTGGACAAATAATAAGCTACATATGCAGGATCACTACGTATCTCTTCTTCAGAGTCATAACTCTCAAAAGCCTTACTCAAAACTTCAGAGCTATTACTACCTTCCTGTTGTCTCAATAGATTCCTAAGAGCTGCAAATGAACCTTCCATGCTAGGCGGGGCGCTTCCACTCCTACTAGGGATATGATCACCACCACTATCCAACCTATTTCTTTTCATAAGGAACGCTAAATCTTCAACAGCCATATCATGTGAACCACTAAACATCTCAGTATCCCTAGAAGAAGAAGCCTGCTGCCAATTTTTCATATGATGATCACCTTCCACCATTCTCATCATAGCACTCTGCGTCGTCGTGATGCTTTCTATATCAACAAAATGTTTCATATTTTTTTTCAGACAAGGTTAATATCATTAACACCTAACACAAACAAAGCTGAAACCATAATAGTATATAAGAGAATTAAAGTTTAAGAACTTTTTTTCTTGGAAACTTTAAAGTTAAGAACTTAAATATATGATCCTTGTCAATTGAGTGACACCTAACCAATTTCAGACAAGATTTTCCCATTACATAAAGCTAAAAAAAAAAAAAGCTCAGTCAACTCAAAACCATCAAGCACAAACTCACAAGGATCATCAAAAGACGCCATCTTTATAAAAGTATACAAAACTGTGAAGACTCATTCATCAACCTAGTCAAATCGTATCTTGACTTCACTTTTCTTGTAATAAACTAGCTTATGTGCATGACTTGTGGAAGACAAAAAGAAATAAATAATCATCAAGGAAGATACAGAGAGAGAAGAAGAAGCAGAGTGATGGTGATAGTTAAGCCTCCTCCATGAAAGTGTTTTCTATCAAGAGCTCTCGAGATGATACGTTGCAGAGAAGAGACCAAAAGATAGATTAAAACTAAACACTTTGAAAAAATTTCCCCAATGGCTTCTGCTTCGTCAAGTCACCAAAGTCAAGAGTCTGTTTTTTTCTCTTTATTTTGTCATGGCAATTATTGGTACTCCCTCCGTTCCATAGAATTTTTGAGATTTTTTTTTTGTTTCATAAAGATAGAAGTTTGTAGTTTCTAATATAATTTTTTTACTTGTTTACCCATATTATATTTACTAATTATTAAAAAAAAACAATTAAATAATATTATTTGTTTTATAATTATAAAAAGAGATAAAAGTTATTGTTGGTATTGTAAAAGTATTCTTAAAATGTGTGAAATGTCTAAAATTTCATCTTAGTGGAAAATCTTTTTATTTAGTGCGTGAAATTGATTTTAAAGAGTTTCGATGTTTTCGAAAAGAAAAAAAAAAAAGAGTTTCCGATAATCGTATAATAACTTAAATACCCCTACATGATTCTTTGATGGTGGTGGTATAGTAAGCCCTTTTCGTCATTTTCCGATTTACAGATGACTAGGTTTGCCACGTGTTGACACTTCTAATTGAAAGAGATACGTTCACGTGGCTCTGTCTCTGTTGCCTGTTTGCTCCCACCA
This sequence comes from Sinapis alba, assembly GCA_012274485.2. Classification (NCBI taxonomy): domain Eukaryota; kingdom Viridiplantae; phylum Streptophyta; class Magnoliopsida; order Brassicales; family Brassicaceae; genus Sinapis; species Sinapis alba. The sequence goes on along the minus strand of MU105643.1, from coordinate 145,616 downwards.
GGCCACCACCAAACACACAAACCATTAGTTCTTTTGACTTTTATAAGATTTTGTTTTGTTTTTCAGATTTTGTGAACTACAATGTTCATTTAGAGCTCTTAGGATTTGTTTAAATATGAACCATGATGGAAGAAAAGTCCTTTAATGACACATCAAAGACTGGACAAAAACAATGAAAGTGATAGAAGAAAGAATAAGACTTTTGCATCACCACCATCATAACAATTTAGTTTCCCATCAACAAGACAACATTGGATTCTTTCATATGTGCTTTACATCCTAACCACAACAATGAAAAATGGTCCCTTAACAGTGAATCTATCCCCTAAAGCTAAAAGATAAAGTGACATTAGTTAGTTAAACTAGAAAAAAAAACACATTAGAAAGAGTTTAGATCTTGTATTAAATATTAACACGACCAGATTCTCATATTTTTTAAAAAAAAATCAACTGTGTTTGGATTTGAAACCTTAATGGAAAGCCAATTGAGACAAATAGAAGACACAATCACCATCACATCACTTCATTGATATGTCTACAAAAAGAAGGGAGCAGTTGATATAAGACTGAATGTGAAATCAGTGTGTTTTCATCATTTATTATTATTATTTATCAACAAGGGAAAAAGAACTGGAGATGGGTGTCTCTGAAGCTTCCCAGTAACAAAGCTGAGTTTTTTCATCTTCTCTTCACACCATAGAAGCTGCTCTTTACTGATTCTCCCCATTCCCAGAACCCTTGTTGCTAGTTTGATGTCAGTGGCTGCAAACAAGAGCTGAACACCTTCCCATGTTTGTGGCCAAGCTTTCTTTCTCAGCCCTTTTGTTTTCTTAGAAAGCTCCTTCGCTTTCACCCTCTTCTGCAAAGTGGTTTTTCACATAGATTCAGACACCAAAGAAGTGTGTACATTGCTTCTAAAGACATAAAACGTTTTTTTAAAGTGAAATCAAACCTTTTCAATAGATGACTGAACCAGTTGCAAAGGGGTTGTAGAACTGATATGGTTATTATTTCCAAACATGTGAATGATTCCATTTGGTTTCTTCTTATCCATTTTCAAGAAAACGTTGAAAATAAGGATCGTGCTCTCTATGATTTTGATGAGATCATCAGCTAGGACCATGAAGTCTGTATCTTTCTCCTTATCTGACCCTGAGATATTTCTAAAATGATCAACTTAAAGGGCAAAGGACAATGTGAGAGGTTAGGGAACTCAACCTTGAATCTTGGGAGCTTGAAGAAGCTTAGGCATTGCGTTCCTAGCACGAGCATAAAGTTCAGCTCTTGAGCCCTGCTCAAATGGTTCATTCTCTATATACCTCTGCAACAAGACCAAGAATTGCTGAAACTGTTGCGCAGTGTGGTTGTAGCATGTCAGTGTTTCAGGTTGGCATGAGATTAAGTGGCTCAGCTGCGTGTATTGACAGTGAAGTGCCTCCCAAGTGAGACAGAGTTGAGCAACATAAGCTGTCTCAAGATCTTGACAAGGATCAATCTCTGTCTGCTGCAAATGCTCTATATCTTCTTCCTCATCAGGAACATCCATTTTCTTCAGAGAAAGACATCGAAAAGGCGATGAGAGCTTCTTAGATGCAGATCTTGGCGATGGAGTTAAAGGACTTGGAGCTATTCCAATACCTGAGAGAGTGAAGACAATGCATATACTTTATGTTCACATATGGAGATCACTAACAAGAGATCAAAGCAAGAATGCTTTTACCAGTTTCTTTGAGCTGTTGAGAGCTTAAGCGATCAAAGACAAGCATACGCTCACAATACTTTTCATAGACAGCATCAAAACCACCCCACCATTGAAGTCCTTCAGCAACCACATCTCTCCAGACACTTGAACACTTGTCATCTCCCTCATCTTCACCTAGATAAGGTTCTTCATCTTCTTCTTGTTCTCCTTCTTCATCTTCCTCAGGTATCAAGACCATAAAACTGTTTCTCCGTAACTCCTTAAGCCTTCTCTTAACCTCATTGGTGATGAAATCATCGTCTTCCTCGTCTTCAATCTCATCTGCTTTTCCTGAATCTGCTACACCAGATACACTGTTCTCACTCCTTGCCTTCTGCTCTAGCTCTTTTTCTAGGTTTGGCTTCCGTGACTTACGAAATCTCCTCACTTTCAAGAAATCCATGTACTCAAAACACTTGGAGGAGTGAGTGTCTTTACTTAAATCTTTAGATCTACTTTGCATGAACACAATGGTAATGGTGGTTTCTCTCCAGCAACAAACTGGCTTTAAACCCTTTTCTTAGGAATCAGAGAATCAACCAAACCACAAAATGAGGAAAATGCATGAATCTAGTTAAAATCTCACAGAACCATAGAGAAGCATAGACACAAACAGAATTCAAAACACTTGAACTACCCAAAAAAGTACCACAAATCAACAAATGCAGTAGTATGAAACTTCAGATTTAATTCTCTCTCTCTCTAGTTGAAAACACTCGAGCATTATCTGCTAAACACAACGAACAGTGCACTGAAACTACACTGAGAAAGTGTGAGAAAGAAAAGAAAGAGAACAGCTTTGCAAGAGAGAGAGACAGAGAGTTTTGTTTAAGTCTTGGGGAATAGGGGAAGAGGGAGCACAGTATAAATGTGAGATACTTCTAAACAGATCTCCATTAAGATTTTTATAATTAACATTTTGATTTCAAATTTTAAAGAAACAAAATATCTCCTTCTTTTTAAATTCTTTTCCTCAAAATTTTCCATTTCAGGTCAAAAGAAACTTGAAAACCCCCTTACCAAGAGGTTTTGTTTCTGTATTGAACCTTCTTTCTCATTGGTCCAAATTGTCTTTTACTTTCCTAAAAAGCGTTTTTCTTTTGTTGATAAAATATGGAAATAATAATTTTAAATTAAAAAAAAATCTTTTGGAGCAGAAATTAATAAGTGAGGAGGGGGCATTGGGTTAAAAAGTACAGAGAATATTGTCAGAAAAGCCGCGCAATCTGTTGTTCTTCCATTTGCTCAGACTTGATAAAACTACAAATTTAACCCTCCTCCACATCTATATCTACGAGCTTGTCTTATTAGGTTCTGTTATGAAAGTATGGGCCTTTCGAAATATTGGGCTTTTAATTATTAGTCTGCTCCTATCTAGACCCAATTTCTTGAGCTACTTACAAAGTTGACTAAAACATCATTTTCATAACTTACTATAAACCAGATAGATCTTATAAACTTCGTCTGACTAATGTGGAAAACATATAGATCCACAAAGTTAAGTATAACAAGTGCATGAAATTTGTAAGACCAATCTAATTTACTGTACAATCTCTCGTTGAACATAAAAATAAAAATTAGTAAATGTAATACTTTACAGAGAGCCTTTGTGTGTGTTACAAAAAAGAAAAAAAAAAAACAGAGAGCCTTTGTGTACACATATGTAGCAATATCATCCAACAAGGGAGCCAGAACCTTTGAGAGCTTTTCTGATCCAAAGACTGATTCAAGAAATGCCAATGGTCTTACCCAAAAGCCAGAGAACAAGCGACATTTCGATCCCAAATATTGTATGAAGAGTACTTCTATCAAGTGTAAACCCAAACACCGTGATTCCTGCCTTATTATTCTCAAAGTAGTTCACTGCAAAAATCCAACAATGAGTATTAGATTGCTAGAGATGTGACAAAAGAAATGAGATTTGGTGTCTATGTACCTAGAGCTTGACGTTTTTGGAATGATATGGTGCTATAAGCATAAGCAGGGATGAGATCATTGTTATCAAAATCATCTTCTTCATCTCCATAATCCTCACTGTCGTCTGTATCTCCAGTATCAACATCTTTTGAAGAGAACCCGGCGTGTCCACTTTCTCTATCAACTAACCTTGGAGTCCCTCCCTCCACTGTCTCAAAGGATTCTATTGTCGCGCAGACATGCCATTTGGCTGCAAGGCAAGTCACCGCCTGAGCCTTGTGTGTGATCTTTGAGGCACTTCGTAGTAATATAAGCAGCGCAGTGACCAGCGTCATTGAACATAGCTGAGATTATCACAAAGAAAAGTTGTTAAAGAAGCGAAAGAGAATCATCAAGTGAAACCAAAAACAAAACTTACTGCGAGTTCTCCAGCTTTGTAGAAATTCAGTTCAGAATGGGCCTTTGTGGTAATAAGCAGAGAGTAAAACTGACTTCCAGTGACAAGGATCAATGACAACAATATAAAGGTTCGGAATCGATGGCTGATGATTCTCAGGTGACGTCTGATGCGGAGATGTTCAGACAAGATGGTACCAACATCTGAATCCATTTGAAACACCTGAGCAAAGTCTTGGAGCCTGAGGATCTGAAGATGGCAGATGAGACGGAAGAGGACACAAACAAGAAAGATCACGGTAGTACGGTAGAGCCACGAGCAAATCTCCATGAGACAAGCGACTGTATCACTCAAGATAACGTTACCGAGGAATGGAATCTGAGAAGCGCCTGAAGTGTACCACCATATCTTGTATGCGCTCATCGCTAAGAAACAAGGCGTGACGAAGTAGGAGAGAATCTTCAGCGATCTCTGCATAACAAAGAGTTGAGAGACTTAAGAACAAAACTATACACATGTCTATGTGCTAAATTCATATAAACAAAAGCAAAACACTCTGTGATGCTTGTGAAGCAAGTAAACAAAGAGGGTTTTTAAGATTCAGACTAGTTCATTGTTTACACCACCATTTTAAGATTTATCAGATTCTGAAGATTTATACAGAAAATCAACTTTTCAGACACATATAGGAAGAAACCAAATTCAAATTGGACACAACAGAGGAGGTAGAGACAAGGCCGGTTCAGGGCAAAACCAGATGAAACATTCGTCTTAATCTCCAAAAATTAAAGAGCTATTATACACGTAGGTTTTAAAGCATCCAGAATTTATAAAGAAATTTATTAGTAAAATTCATTTTTAAAATGTTTATTGTTCCTTTAATCTCATGACCTGTCTTGAAACCAATCAAGAAAGCAAAATTCAAAAATTTAGAATCAGAAATGAGTAAAAGAAACTCACGTTGAGCTGATTGGTGTAGCCTTGGCGAACAGTCTCACTCTCATGCCAAAGCTTATCGAAGAAGAGAAACCGTCGGAGACCATACTTGCTAACGAATCTCGAGAGACAGAGGAAAGAAAGGGAAGCAAAGCTGCTAAGAGAAAGCTGAACCACGGAATCATACGGCCTCGAGTGATGGCTGTCGCAGTCAGCGCAAGCGATCATGAAGTGAGACATAGCCGGGACCACGACCGTGAAAACGACAAACATCGACCAAGACAGAACCGCTGTCCAAGTGCTCGACTGATCCACGCACATCCATCTCAGATATTTCCGGAAACTCTGGAGCTCGTCTTGCGCGTGAGAGACACAACGCGTGAACTTGTTTTCACAGTTTATCAACGGCTCTCTTCTTCCTCCTCCTCCTCCTCCTGCTGCGGTTCCGATGTCGATGTCCGCCATGGACGAGAGAGGAGAGAGAGGCTCTCTGTTTTGTGTTTGGATATTGATGATGACACGGTTGGATGAACAAGGGAGAGAATCAGGAGGTGATATAGCTAAAAAAAAAATGTTAAGGTTATTTATGATTTGATGTTAACGCGGCCTTTGACAACCATATACAGATACAACTAAAACAGTTGTAATAAACCAATTACTATGATTCTTGTTACTTTGAAGATGATGTTTATGTATTTTTCTATAACCTTGTTTGTTTTCAAGGTACAAAAAAAATGTAAAATTAATTTGAGATAATCAGTTTATTATTAAGAATAAAAATAATGTCATTTCTAATCTTTTTAATAACTAATTCAAATACTTTTACAAAATGAACAACTTAATTTATAGATTTTACATCTGAATGCAACTATTAATTATAAAAATGAATAAAATTAGATATAATATCTAGATATTATATTCAGATACTGTATTTAGATGTTTTATCAGATATGAAAGCGATGTTTTCATGAAACAAGAAGAAATGTAAGATTTGTGTTCATGAGAAAATCCTGATTTGAAAATCACGGAGATATTGGCATTACTGATACTTTCCCCTCGAAAGTAGGAAGCAAGTCTTCGATCGAGCTTTTCAGTTATTATATAAAAGTGTAAACCTTAATGGCATGCAACTTAATGTAGGAGATGATTTTTAACAATGCAGTTCTCGGCTCCTATTCAACGAATTACATCTTAATTATAGATAACTAACTTGTATCATAAACAGTAAATCGTTATTTGTTATTATTTCTAACAAGTGTCCACATTTCTTAGTTTTTAGTGAATTCATAGTCTAATGGATTATTAATTATTATCATTTCTCGGCGGAGAAAAGATACTTGGCTATTAGAGAAATATAAAGAGTTGCAAAGCATGTTACAAGAAAAAAAAAAAAAAAAAAGTTGCAAAGCATACAAGATGATAGTGAACAAACAGGCTGTAAGACGTTGACATGTGATGTGTAAAATTTAGGCCGTAGATTATGCAAATAACCGTACCTACGCGCCACGTATGTTAATTGTTCCTAATTAATTACCATTAAATTAATTTGATATTCTTAACAAAATATTAGATCAACTGAACTAGTAAACTCTCAATATGTTCTCTTAATTTTTTTTATATTACGATTACTTAAAGAATTCTGCGTCCCCGGCGGCATGTCTTAATTTTATTGGAAGGATAATCGAATATATAAGTTTCAAAGGCCCTATCATAAATGGATCAACAAGTTTATAAGAAATGACTTTTTATTCGAATAATTCATTCATGGGATTGGTTTCTGATTGCTTGTGACATTGCGAATGGCTATCCCATCATCATGGGCGAATCTAGGTATTGGAAGAAGGTGGCAAGTGCCCCCACAATAATTACAAGTAAATTTTTTTGCACTTGAAGAAACATATATCTTTCTGATTAGTTGGCTAAATCTCTCCCTATGCCTCCACTAAACCTGGCTTCAAATCTCCACTTATCTTTTTTACATTGATTTTATTTAGTTTATTTTTTTCTAAATGTTATCTTTATTAAAAAATATCAATTTTTTTTTTATTAATACATCAAAATTGTTTTGCCCCCACTCAAAATATTTTCTAGATTCGCCACTGCCCATCATGTCTGTGTAGTGGAAAATAAAAAAGTTTGTAAATACTCTCAAGTCAAGAATAAAATTTTCAGTTATATTCATAATTAATTTTCTTGAAATAAATAGGTGGCATATATCCACTAAGTGTTAAACATGTTGAACAGTTTTTCTGAGGAAGAAGATTTCTTATGTATAATTCTTAATACTAGTATAAACTACTTTTTATTTTTTTACTGTCATGGATATATGATACAAGTCATACAACCATACAAACAATTTAACAGAAACACATCATAATTACTTTTTCTTCTTTTTTTTAACACATCATAATTACAAAATGGACAACAGTATATAAATACGAATATGTGGTTTAAGCTTTGGTTTATAAGATTTGATTGGTCATTTCTTTTACTTGTTTTTTCTTCGATATTTCTATAGAAAATAAGTCGTATTAGAAACCAGCAATGATCCCTAACCTCTCAACGTATATGAACCTAAAAATCGTAAGTCGTAACCAACTCTATAACTCCCACAAAATTGAAAAAAGTATGGCAAAGGCTGAGATGGTAGATGATGTAATTTTCTGACTAAACTGAATATAACTTTCAAAGTGAAAGAGTAGAAACGGGCCGGCATAAGCTTTAATGGGCTGACAGAATATCTGTCACAAAAATACAAGCCGTGCTCGGAACACGCAAGCCATGTAAATTGTGTTCAGACGTTTGTCAGAACTCAGAACGCAACGCGGTTAGTTGATGACATAAATCTTTCATGGTTTTGACAAGAAAGAAAGGATTATTTCTGGTTTGTGAAATATGAGATGATTCTCTAGCATATTAGCTATTGTATCGATGAGAAAATAGATCGCTTAGCCAAAAATCCAAAAATAAAAGGAACTCTTTGAAAGTTTGAGATAAAGCTATAATGTAAGAACCCAACAGATTCGAACCTACACCATACCATTCTGAGAGACTCACTCTCGACCCCCTCAATTTTCGAAAGGTTACAACAGTAATGGAACATTGTAGATTAACTCGAGATTCTTATTCTTGGACCAGAATTCGAACCCGAAAAAGAAAAGGGAAAGCGACTTGAGAGTTAAGACAGGTTCATGTAATAAATCTTGGGGGAGTAAAGAACAAGACATCACCACTTCATAAATTCTACAATATCTTTCAAGATTTCCCATTACAAGCCTTGCCCGTATGCGGTAAAAAAAAAAAAAAAACAAAAGCTTGGTCTTTCTTCAAACACAAAGATTCACTGTCTGAATCCGTGGCAGAGAAGCAAAGTAGATACCATATTTAGGACAACTCGGCCAGCAAAATTTAACCAAATGGTCAAACATACAAAACCAATTCTACCACCCAACAACATTTACAGATCAACTTTAACCTAAAGATTTGGCCATTGTGCCTCATTCACCCCCCATTGACCATGCCCATCTCTCTGTTGCTCAAAATCCAAACGTGGATTGTGTTACACGAAAGGGATAGCCTTTCTCGTCTTCCTGCTACGTCTAAAAGGATGAATGAAACACTTCATGCTTAGCAGAAACAATGAGCACCTCAAAGCATTCTTCCATTTCAGAGCCAAACTCGATCACAAGCAGTGCTAAAAGGCTTACTTCAAGAATAAAAACCCTGAATCTTTTCAAGTTCAAAGACAAACTATGTACACATGAAATGTGTTTGTGAAAATTGCAGCTTCATACTCCAAACCATAACAAACCACACCAGGAGGGATACTCTATAAAATCTACACATCTGAGATTTGAATCATTTAGAATAATCAGCTATAGAAACGTTACATGTAACAAAGGGTTGATCCTTATAAGAAACAGACAAGTGAAACACAGATCTGGTTCTTACAGTAACAGATCTTAATTTCTTAACACAATCTCTCTCTCTATATATCTATCTCACTCAATAGTCATCATCTTCGTTGTCATTGCGTGATCGTGCTCACTTTTTTTTTCCTTCCTTTCGTTAAATAACGGATCAAAGACGAAGAACGGTGCAGTGGAGATCGTCTGCGCCTGCGAATAAGTCAACACCATCCAACGGCGGAAAATTAAGATCAAACTCAAACGGCGGTTTCCTCCGCGAAGACGACGATGCTATCTCATCTCCGTCGTCAACAACCGACGACGACGAATCGCAGTCGCTATGGCAATCCTCCGGAGCCACCGGCGGAGTCCGCGGATATCTCTTCACCGCCTTCGCCACTGAAGAAGACGGCCTCGCTCCGCTAAACGATTTAACGGTGCTGCTCATTGTGCTACTCGCCGGCCGACTGATAACAACCTCCTGCTCTCCGCCGTATAACCGGTGGTCCATGAACGGATCGATCTGGTTCGGAGAGCAGAGATTCCGGTGATTGAGTGGTTGGAGAGGAGAAGAAGGAGAGCAGTCGATTTGGAAGTTGGTTTTAGCCTTGGGACCACGGAGGTTACGAGCGGCTGCGTCGTAGGCGCGTGCAGCTTCCTCGGCGGAGTCGAAAGTGCCGAGCCAGACACGTGATTTCTTCAAGGGGTCACGGATCTCGGCGGCGAAACGGCCCCAAGGTCTCTTCCTAACGCCTCTAAACCTCGGCTCCTTCACAGATCCGTGAAGGGCGGGTGGGACGATGGAAGAGCCTCTCCCTTTCCTCATGGTGGAAGAACCAGAAGTAATGTGATTGACAAGAGATCTGTGTCTGAAGTTGGAGGAAAGATGAGGGAGTTGGAGGAACTCTTCAGCATAAAGTCATTTTTCATTTTATCATATTTCTTTTTATAATTTGTTTTTATAATTTTATTTATGGTTGGAATAACTTTTTTTATTTTTATCTATGGCGTATTTATTTTCCAAACTCCGATTCTACAGTATTCTCCTTTTACTTTAGACTTTTATTCGATTATTGAATATTAACAATTTTATTTTTTGGTTTATTACAGAAATTGAAAGACTTTTAAAGAGTTCACAAGAGATGTCTGAAATGCTTAGAAATTAAAGCAAAAGAGGGTAAGCACTTGCTCTCTGTCCTGACTCTGACCACAATACGTATAAACATCTTCTTTGTTTATTATTCATTATTATGTTATTAATCGCTTAGAGCACTCTAATAGAAGGTTCTCTCCAAAAGTTTTTTAATATATAAAAATATATGTATATGTGTATATATATATATATAAATTAATATATAATTATAAATTTTTACAAACTACGGAAAATCCAATTGAATACATAATGACCAAACACCCTTGTATACTTCAATTTTATTTTTGAATTAATAACATACTATAATATTCCTCAAAATTATTAAGTGATGAGAGCACAATTAACGGCAGTTCTTAAGACAGCTCTTAAGCTAATTTTGATTTAAAAAAAAATGAAAATTGTAATTAACCTTAAGCACCGAGTCTTATGCAAGGCTAACAAGAGCCGTATCTTGTGAACACGTGGCAAGCGTAGGGCTTTCTCTTTCTTTGTTTTTGGCACCGAAGAGGCAACATGCAGAGGGGAAACGACGATGTAAGCTGAGTCTTATGTTTTTTTTTTAATATTTATGTTTAAATTTACTCTTTATTTATGTTTTATTTAATAAATAAATTTTAATATGATAAATTCCCTTACATAATCTCTTTCTTTTAGTTTGTTTGTCACAAAAATAGTTTTTAAGGAAGAAAGTGACCAAAATATTTTTTTAGAAACTAAAAATTTTATTTATATACATTTATACTTCTAGGGTTAACTAATTTGAACTTTAGGGTTTAGAGTTAAGGGGTGGGTTTGGGGTTAGAATTTCAAATTTCAAAAAAAGAAATAAAAAAATTCAAAATTTCAAAAAAAAAAAGTCTATTTTGGTCATTTTATTTTTTGAGGGCTATTTTTGTGACAAAAACTTAAAAGAAACTATTTAAGAGAATTACCCTTTTAATTTTAATAAAATTATGTTTAATAATTTTTTTTTTAAGAACCCTTAATTAAGAACCTCCCAGTAAAACACAAAAAAATAGATGGTTCTTAACAATGGTTCTTAATTACCATTTATTAATTAAAAACTCCTAAGAACCAAAAAAAGGTTCTATGGTTGAATATGCTCTGAGTTCTTCTCCATCTTGGGACCCCTACACGAAAACGAGATGCGCTTATCGTCATCAAGTCATCATCATCTCTCCCGTGTGAAAAGTAAATGCTTTCGAGGAAATGCATCAATGCAGAAAACACAGAGTCGTTGTTCGTATAAACTGATTATAAAAACAGTAAACCATAAACTTTTATTTCATTTTTTTTAATTCGCATAACGTGTATCAAATATTTAAATAATTAGAAGACTTGATTAGCTAATATGACTTGTCGCTTGAGATACTTTGATGTTGGGTTTTCATAACTTCGGATACTCTTTTTCCTTTTGTCAACTAACTTCGGATACACAAAAAGCAATAACTTATTAATATCTTTGTTTCATAATTTTTTAATAATTATTGTAAGATATTTCAAGGGTTCACTAAGAAGAATTATTAAAACACAAAAGACAGATGCATTCCATGAAAGAAAAAAACATCAATGCGTATATATCGCTTACTAAAACTTTTAAAATATTATGCTTTTCAAGAACTGTAACTTGCTAGGGAAGTACTTAGAGCATTTTTATCCTAAAATCCCATTTGAAAGTCTCTTATTTTATTTTTTATTTACTTTTTTTTTTTTTTTAAATTCAAACTAATCGCGAACCGACATGTATCAGTGGGGTCCGCGAACAGTGCAAGAAACGGTTGTTATTTAAGAGTTTTTAGAACCATCTCTTGCATTGTTCACGGACTCCACATGTTAGTGAAGTCCGCGAACAGTGTAAAAAACCCCCATAACAAACCCGGATAAAGATGCTCTTAGTTGAAGAAATGGCATCCATTTCGACTTGAACAACCAACATATCATTCCTAACAAAACAGGTTGATGAATCTCTGAGATCAGAAAGAGGTATCATGAAGTCAACGTATCCCCACCCAACATTCTGAGGACTGAACCAGTTATCCACTGCAAGGGAAAAAAGATTCACATATATTAGTTATCATGGTGGTTAAAGACGTTAGACATTAATCTCACACTTAAAGCAACAATGTAGATGCAGCAGAGCCGTGACAAGGGTTTTTTATGCCTTGGGCAAAAAAAATCTTTTTAACTTTTACTATTAATCTCACACTTAAAGCAACAATGTATATGCAGTAGAGGAGAGTATTTAGTCCGTCGCAACAATATACTTACATCAACGAAGACGTTGACAAAATGTCAAAGAAGATTATGTTATTCAACTGCCAGATCTATAACTCACGTGTCATGTGTCCTCTCCCTCCGCATCCAAGGTTGATAGCTGAGAAAAGTCGTAACAAATTTCACGTGAACACTTAGCTCCATCGTTTAAAGGAAGCGGATTTGAAGATAGGGCACTCATCTAGATTCACATACTTTAGTCATATGAATGAGTTGAGAAATGAGTTCGCAATTGCATAACCACGAACGTAACCCCCTAGATTTCTCGGCCGACCGGATCTTTGCATCGGGTGTGCTGGGTTTTGGTATCAATCCCAAACATCATTAATGTTGAAAAACCTCTCTTATACTAACACTTTTAATAGCGAGAGACTGAAAACAAACTTTTAAATAATAAGAATAACTTTGACCAAAAATAAATAAATAAGATATAACATTTTTGCATAATTTAGTAATATACTTTAACTTTAAATTTTAAATCATTCTTAAAAACAAGTATCTCAATTTCATGGATTAAAGTTTTTTAGCCAGTTCTCACTTCTCTTTTTATTTTATTTTTCACACTAGTAATGAAAGATTATTTGAGAAACTTTCACTGGAGATACTTGAAAACAACTTTACTAATCATATCTAATCAAATCTCTCACCACCTAAATAGGAAATTAAAAAAAAAATCAAATGCTATTTTCTTAAAAATTACAAAAGCCAGAGTGTCTTGTGATTACAAGATAGCAAGTAACATTGACCATCTAACCGTGGTTTAAATGGATTTAATCTTCTATGTGTACCCGGATGCAAGATTTCATAGCATTAATCTTTAGACCTAGAATTTTTTTTGAATTCTCATGGTTATAAAAAGAAAGAAAGTAAATAACTTGATTTGAATTGTTTTTGGTTTACTGACTCTAGAGATATAGTCCCACCAGGAGCATGGAAGAAGCCACTAAACCTTTCTACACTTCATAGTCAGGTCGCAAACTCAGGAGCAGCAGTAATCTCAGTCTGTCAACAAGTGGAAAAAGAGATCGAAGAATCCCTCTCTTTTTTTTTTTTGCAAAGAGATCGTAGTATCTCTTTCACACTCATTTATTCAAATATTTTTTATGTTCAAATTTAGATTTGGTTTTAGGCGAAAATCCATTTTGAATATAATTAATGTGCCTGCGATTGTAATTGTGTGCCTGAGAAAATTCCGCTAAAAAGTTCATAGTAACTTTGATCAAAAAAAGAAGTTCATAGTAACTTAGTTCAAAAAAGAAGAAGGTACAAGCATTGTAATTGTGTGCCTGCGATTGCAGGTATGTATTTTTTTTTGAATTATAATTGCAGGTATATTTTGACAACAATATACACGCGTTTGCATGGACAGCGAGACAATATTATGTATATGCACGCGTACGCATGGATCAGCAAATGTATTTTACGTGTGCTTTAATTGTGTACATGCTGGCATATATTTTTTACTCAGTGAATAGATACAATTGAAAACAGCATTTTGAAGAAAAAAAAAACATTTTGTAGGAAAAAAACAGTATATTGTCATATGATCTCTCTTTTTCATGCATGCGCGTGTATATAGACACAAAAATACATGCAGTTTTCTGCTTTAAATATTTATTTTTTTAAAATAAAAAATAAATATTACTCTCTGATTCCTTCTTAGAAAGTTATTTAAAAAAATAAACAACTGTATGATGTAGTAATTTCAGAAATATATTAGCACTGAAAGAGGCACCTATCCCTCCTATCAACTATATAAGTCATACACCAGTCTCTGTACTCTACACCTCCATTCATATATACAATCAAAAGATGAAGAGTCACAACACAAACACCACTTATGTTGTTTATCTCTTTTTTTGTCTCTTGATCACATCTTCCTCTGCACAATCCCTCATACGACAATCCACTGATGACCTAACCACAACTCTACAACGTAAGCATGCAATATCTTCTGCTCTTACATTCGAACCCATATTTAAGAAATCCATTTATGTATTTTCAAACATTGTGACACAGAGACATCCACTGTTTTACTCAAATGCTCTATTTTTTTGTGTCACGAAACAGAAGAGAATGGAGAAAAAGCAGACCCAATCCTAGGAGAAGCACATTACTTATATCAAAATGATCTAGAGATCTCCTCAGATGATTATAAAGTCTCACCTTTAAACGCAGTGACGGGTCTAAGAAACCGTCCTCCAATGTCTTACTCTCTCAAAATGGAGTCTTTCAACACGCTCCTTCAGTCAACTGAAGCAGAGAGATATGAATCTCGTCCTTTTCCGGTTGGTGGACACAAATGGTATGTTGGTATTTCTGTTATTATTTCTTCCAAATCCAAAATCCGTTATGGACATCGGTAAGTGAAATATTGGTTTATAGTTTCTAATATTTTAAGAACCAACTAAGAATTGGCCCAGTGACTAAAACTTCTGAATCACTTATAAGGGTTTAAGGGGTCACATGCTCGATTCTTTTTTGGAAGAACTGGTATGTTGATATTCTGATATTTTATATAACTTTTGGTCTGCTTTCCTAAACAAAATTAATGTAACATGGTCTGGATATCAACTTATGAAAGATGTACTGGTTGCTCAGAACTTCCTAGTCATTCAAAAAATATTAGTTTATAGTTTCTAAATTTTAAGAAAAAAATATACTATAATACAAACCTCCAAAATTGTCAAAACAAAAATTTAATATTTTTTACTAAATTAGTAAATTGTTTCGTGTCCGCATCGAATATTACATATTTTTGATGGATCTTGTTATACAGGTCACTTATTGTGTACCCCAACGGGAACAAGCAGGATAATGGTACAGGGTTCATTTCGCTTTACGTAGCCATAGACAACTCAACTCTCATTGCTAAACATCTAGAGGTTATCGCGGATCTCAGGTTTTACGTATTCAAAAAGAACGAGAGGAAGTACTTCACCATCCAAGGTTTCTTGCTAATTTTCCATTCTTTTTTTTCCCTATGAATAGGAAGTTGCCTCGAAGGCCTGTACGTACATCTCTGTAGAACGAGAAACATGAAATATGTATATAGTCAGATTCGGCTGAAGCAAGGGCTTTAGACGCCAAAAAATATCATTAAGTTTAGAGCAACAATAATAAAAGTATGTCTTTGGTACAATAGTTTTAAAAGTCTTACATATTTCATGGAGTGATGGGTTCGAATCCGCCCAACGACAGTATTTTTATTAGTTTGCCCGACCGTGTATATAGTAGTGACATCTATCTATCTATGATATATCCCAATGCAGATACACATGCATGGCGATACAACATTTTCAAAACGATGTGGGGATTCTCTCAGGTCCTCCCTCTTGCTACCTTCAGAGATCCGAGGAACGGATACCTTTACGATGGAGATCAGTGTGAGTTTGGTGTTGATGTGACTATTAATTCTCCTTTCCAAAGTTCAGAACTCTTCTCTGTAGCTAGGAACTTTGATAACCCGAAATTCACCTGGAGAATTCAGGGTTTCTCCAAGCTGCTCGGAGATAAGTACTTCTCTGATACATTCTCCGTGGGAGGAAGGAATTGGTGAGTCCAACATTAATTCAAGACTAAAGCTCTTTAGCTTTAGTTAGAATATAGTGGTAGTAACACGTATTCCATATATATGATGATCAGGAATATACAGGTGAATCCAAGTGGCCGTGGAACAGCAAAGGGAAAAGCCTTGTCGATGTATCTTCTCCTTAATGCGAACGAGAAACTCAAACCCTATGAGAAGATTTATGTTCGAGCCAAGCTTAGAGTTGTTGACCAACCAATCTTTCCATTTCTTGGGGGAACAAATATCGAAAAGCAAAGTAAGCAGACAATATATATATATACATATATCGGTACTATGTATTCACCATTACTATGGACTACATGCACGTCCCCTAATGCTTTCTTGTCAACTTCCTTTTCGCAGTCGATCATTGGTTCACTAATCCGGGAGAGATTTGGGGTTACAATGAATTTATTTCTCGAGATGAGCTCACGAGTTTCTTGACAGGTTATATCATGAATGATGTGTTGATAGTTGAAGCCGAAATGGAGGCAATTTCTTCAACCAAGTACTTTCCCTAGTTAGATTTCTCTAACCAAGGAACTTGTGGCTCTAAGTTTGTTTTATTATCAACCAACAATAATAATAACAATAAGAAATGTATGTGTTTGTGCATGTTTCAAATAAATGAGTTGTTTATATCAAAACATCATCTCTCATCTTGTAAACCCTTGATTGGACAGTTGGTTATATTTGACTATTTCAAAATTATATTAGAGCATCATTATCTCTAAGAATCTTATTTAGGGTTTTTATTATTATTTGTTTTGTATGATTTTTTTTTTAAAAATAATTGTGGACCGACATGTGCCAGTAAGGCCCACGAACCGTACAAGAGACCCCTTTAAAACCTTTGGATAATAATAATGTATTTTTAATACAAGATTCTTATTTATATAAAATCAAATATATAATTAAAAACTAGAGAAATTTCCAAATCAGATTTGGTCAAGCGGCTAAACCGAAAACATAATGCTTTACAAAAAGTCACAAAGTAATCTAAACTGGAAAAAGAAAAACTCAGCGGTCTAAGGGCATGATTATCTCTAAAACTCCAAAATGGTATTCTTATTTTTTTAGTCTGAAAATAATCGCGGACCGACACGTGTTACTGGGCCCGCAAACAGTGCAAGAGACAATTCTTATTTAAGAGTTTTTGGAACCATCTCTTGCACTGTTCACAGAGTCTACATGTCAGTGGAGCATGCAAACAGTGCAAAAGACTCCCATAAGAGCATGGGTTAAAGATGACCTAAAAGCACCATTATCCCAAATCCCAAATTTGGGTTCTCATTTTGAAATTTTTTTGTCTGATTTTTTTTAATGAAAAAAAGAACTTATTGCGGGCCGCCACGTATCAGGGGGGCCCGCAAACAATACAAAAAATAAAGAAAGAGAGTAACTTATTTTGCATACATAAGAGCACCCGCAATTGAGCTCTTTAAGGGGGAGTTCTTAACGGAAAAATAATTAAATAATTAGTGGATCCCACAAAAATTTAAGGATTCAATCCTTAAAATCCCTAAATAAGGATCAATCTTTACATTATTTACGACACGTGGCGGCCCGTGATTGGTTGATTTTTTTAAAAAAAAATCTGAAAAAAAAACCTAAGGACTCCAATGGGAGTAACACGGTTGCGGATGCCCTAAGAAACTCTTTTTGTGTGTTTTGGTGGGTCCCACCATCTAATAGACCCTCTTAGAGATGGGATAATGGTGCTCTAAGAGCACCATCAACCCTAAGCTACGGGTGCTTAATTTTTTTATTTTTTTTTATTTAAAAAAAAAACAAACTAATTACGGGCCGCCACGTGTTAGTGGGGTCCGCAAACAGTGCTAACACCAGCTTTTAATTAGGCTACACAAGCACCCCTTCTTGTGGTACCCACCCGCTTTTTTGCTTAGAGCAGGATTAACCCTGTATCTTAGGGTGTATCTTAGGTAATAAAAAAAAATAAATGTCATTAAACTTTAAGAAAAAGGGAAGGGACGTTGCTTAATTAAGGGCTGGAAGACACGCCTCTTAACTCACACCTGTAGTTAAAACAATAAAAAAAAGGTAAAAGACACTAATTGAGTATCATGGTTAAACATGCTCTAAGCACCCCCTAAAATCCCTCAATAATGGTGCTCTAACCTATTCTATAATCTAAATCGTCAATTAAAAATCAAGAACTGATCCAACTGCAGCATCCACTCCGATTGGGAAGAAAGAACGGTAGATAATACTAAAAAGATTAGTATAACGATATGTTACTATAATTCTTATAGCTATTTAACATTGAGATAATTCCGCTAAAAAGATCATAGTAACTTAGTTAAAAAAGAAGAAGTTACATGCATTGTAATTGTGTGCCTGCGATTGCAGGTATATTTTGACAACAACATACACGCGTTTGCATGGACAGCAAGATAATATTATGTATATGCACGCGTACTCATGGATCAGCAAATGTATTTTGCATGGATCAGCAAATGTATTTTACGTGTGCTTTAATTGTGTACATGCTGGCATATATTTTTTACTCAGTGAATAGATACAACTGAAAAACAGCATTTTGAAGGGGAAAAAAAAGCATTTTGTAGGAAAAATAACAGTATATTAACATATGATCTCTCTTTTTCATGCATGCGCGTGTATATAGACACAAAAATACATGCAGTTTTCTGCTTTAAATATTTATTTATTTTAAATAGAAAATAAATATTACTCTCTGATTCCTTCTTAGAAAGTTATTTAAAAAATTAAAACAACTGTGTGATGTAGTAATTTCATAAATATATTATCACTGAAAGAGGCACCTATCCCTCCTATCAACTATATAAATCATACACCAGTCTCTGTACTCTACACCTCCATTCATATATACAATCAAAAGATGAAGAGTCACAACACAAACACCACTTATGTTGTTTATCTCTTATTTTGTCTCTTGATCACATCTTCCTCTGCACAATCCCTCATACGACAATCCACTGATGACCTAACCACAACTCTACAACGTAAGCATGCAATATCTTCTGCTCTTACATTCGAACCCATATTTAAGAAATCCATTTATGTATTTTCAAACATTGTGACACAGAGACATCCACTGTTTTACTCAAATGCTCTTCTTCTTTTTTGTGTCACGAAACAGAAGAGAATGGAGAAAAAGCAGACCCAATCCTGGGAGAAGCACATTACTTAGATCAAAATGATCTAGATATCTCCTCAGATGATTATAAAGTCTCACCTTCAAACGCAGTGACGGGTCTAAGAAACCGTCCTCCAATGTCTTACTCTCTCAAAATGGAGTCTTTCAACACGCTCCTTCAGTCAACTGAAGCAGAGAGATATGAATCTCGTCCTTTTCCGGTTGGTGGACACAAATGGTATGTTGGTATTCTGTTATTATTTCTTCCAAATCCAAAATCCGTTATGGACATCGGTAAGTAAAATATTGGTTTATAGTTTCTAATATTTTAAGAACCAACTAAGAATTGGCCCAGTACTGGCTAAAACTTCTGAATCACTTATAAGGGTTTAAGGGTTTAAGACCATGATTAACCCGGGTTCTTAAGTGGCGTCACATGCTCGATTCTTTTTGGAAGAACTGGTATGTTCATATTCTGATATTTTATAAAACTTTTGGTCTGCTTTCCTAAACAAAATTTAATGTAACATGGTCTGGATATCAACTTATGAAAGATGTACTGGTTGCTCAGAACTTCCTTGTCATTCAAAAAATATTAGTTTATAGTTTCTAAATTTTAAGAAAAAATATACTATAATACAAACCTCCAAAATTGTCAAAACAAAAACTTAATATTTTTTACTAAATTAGTAAATTGTTTCGTGTCCGAAACGAATATTACATATTTTTGATGGATCTTGTTATACAGGTCACTTATTGTGTACCCCAACGGGAACAAGCAGGATAATGGTACAGGGTTCATTTCGCTTTACGTAGCCATAGAAAACTCAACTCTCATTGCTAAACATCTAGAGGTTATCGCGGATCTCAGGTTTTACGTATTCAAAAAGAACGAGAGGAAGTACTTCACCATCCAAGGTTTCTTGCTAATTTTCCATTCTTTTTTTTTCCCTATGAATAGGAAGTTGCCTCGAAGGCCTGTACGTACATCTCCGTAGAACGAGAAACATGAAATATGTATATAGTAGTGACATACATCTATGATATAATCCCCATGCAGATACACATGCATGGCGATACAATATTTTCAAAACGATGTGGGGATTCTCTCAGGTCCTCCCTCTTGCTACCTTCAAAGATCCAAGCAACGGATACCTTTACGATGGAGATCAGTGCGAGTTTGGTGTTGATGTGACTATTAATTCTCCTTTCCAAAGTTCAGAACTCTTCTCTGTATCTAGGAACTTTGATAACCCGAAATTCACCTGGAAGATTCAGGGTTTCTCCAAGCTGCTCGGAGATAAGTACTTCTCTGATACATTCTCCGTGGGAGGAAGGAATTGGTGAGTCCAACATTAGTTCAAAGTTAGAATATAGTGCATGGTAGTAACATGTATTCCATATATATGATGATCAGGAATATACAGGTGAATCCAAGTGGCCGTAGAAAAGGAGCGGGAAAAGCCTTGTCGATGTATCTTATCCTTAATGCGAACGAGAAACTTAAACCCTATGAGAAGATTTATGTTCGAGCCAAGCTTAGAGTTGTTGACCAACCAATCTTTCCATTTCTTGGGGGAACCAATATCGAAAAGCAACGTAAGCAGACAATATATATATATATATATATCGGTACTATGTATTCACCATTACTATGGACTACATGCACGTCCCCTAATGTTTTCTTGTCAACTTTCTTTTCGCAGTCGATCATTGGTTCACTGATCCGGGAGAAGGTTGGGGTTACGATGAGTTTATTTCTCGAGATGATCTCACGAGTTTCTGGACAAGTTATCTCTTGAATGATGTGTTGATAGTTGAAGCCGAAATGGAAGCAATTTCTTCAACCAAGTACTTTCCCTAGTTAGATTTCTCTAACCAAGGAACTTGTGGCTCTAAGTTTGTTTTATTATCAACCAACAATAATAATAATAATAAGAAGAAGAAATGTATGTGTTTGTGCATGTTTCAAATAAATGAGTTGTTTATATCAAAACATCATCTCTCTTCTTGTAAGCATGCACTGACACTCAAAACCCTTGATTGGACAATATTTGGTTATAAACTGACTATTTCAAGACCATATTATCTCTTCAACCATAAAAGCAAAACACTTAAACACAAACTTTGAGGCAATTAAGAGCATAATTTTCCACATTGCTTAAAGATAGTTACCTATCAGATGTGTTCTCCATGGGAGGAAGAAGTTGCTGAGTCTGACATTACAATCATAATAAAAACTCTGTATTATATTTTAGAGTAGTAGTAGTAGTAGTAACAAGTAATGTTTAATATGATGATTAGGAATATACAAGTGTATCCAAATAGTCGAGGCTCGGGAGAGGGAAAGCTCTTGACCATGTTTCTTAATCTTAATGTGAAGAAGAAACTCAGACCCCATGAGAAGATATATATGTTCGAGCTAAGCTGCGGGTTCTTAACCAAAGCAAACTCAATAGTTTCTTTCTAAGCAATGAACTTGCAGCTCCATGCTTTTTGCTTGGTTATCAACCACATAATAATATGATTCTGTGTGTTTGCTTCTCAAATAAATGTGTTGTTTATTTCTCAAACTCAGTATCGAACTATCATATCTCTTCTTGAAAGCAACAATGACTCTCAAGTCGCGAGTCTCGACCATATAAGCTTTGTTGTCTTTTGTGGATATGTAACTCTTACCAAACACTATCTTTGTTCTTCATAGCATCAAGTTTTCTAATTAAAAAAAATATTGTACTCAATACATATCAAGTCAAAACTTCAAATAACGGTCGAATAGAGACTACATCGCTTATTCTTGATTTAGGGGCTTTAGGGGTTTGTAACAAACCTAATGGGATGATAAGATTAAGCCCCCCAAAACCATGGTTTGTTTTATTTTGTTTTGAAATCTTTTCCCTCTTCACAGCGTGTTTGATGGTGTTCTAGAGTGTTGCAATGCATTCGATCTCGATCTTGGCGTTTAGAGGCAAAGCTGCAACTTGATATGTTGATCGTGCTGGAGAAGGAGCTGGGAAATCTGCACCAGAAAAATAGAATATGGTTCAAAGTATCTCACACCAACTATAAAACCAATACACAGCCAGTAACTATGCATTTTGAACAAAGTAGGAACACTAATGTAACTCACATTTGGAGTATATCTCGTTCACTTTCTTGAAGTCACCCAAGTCAGCAAGCCTGTGGCACAAAAAAACAAAACAAAGATATTAGATTCAAAAGCTCACATGGATAAATGATCCTGTTGAAACAAAACGTACATGATTGTTGTCTTCACCACGGAGGAGTAATCAACACCACTAGCTTTCAATATCTCCCCAATGTTCTTGAGTACCTTCAATATTCCAAAAAACAATAACAGAAGCAATGAGACAAAATCAGGTTGGAAGATGAATATACCATTAAAGTTAGCTTGAATTAGGCACAATAGCTATTCCTCGTTATATCTTAACCGGCAATAGTCAAACAAACAACATTCAAGACAATGAGACAGTTGAAAAGCTACTTCACCTGTTCTGTCTGATCCTCAACGCTGTCTGATACAAACTTCCCAGTCTATACACAGAACAAAACAAAAAGAGAAAAAAAAAACTTGCAATCTTAGTAGAACCCATAGAAGAAGAAGAAACAATATGACGATTTGAAAACTTCACATCTTATAAGGACGGACCTCAGGTATAAGTCCAAGAACACCAGAGAGGAAAACAAGATTATTAGCTTTGATAGCCTGAGAGTATGGTCCCAAAGCAGCTGGTGCTTTCTCTGTAGCCACTACTTCCTTCTTCCCTGCATTTTCTTTTTTATAGATTCAACACTAACTCTCATTACCTAAAGAACCCACAAGACTAATAAACAGATGTATTGACCAGGCTATTCATGATTGGTCGGATGATAGAGTGGTTACCAGAAGCAGCGGAGATAGTGAGTGAAGCGAAAGGAATAGATTTTGAAGACATTCGGAAGAGAGAAGAAACACCAGCGGTGGCAACCAGAGGGCAACGAGAGAAGCCAAGTGGTGCTGTGGAGAGGTGAAGTGTTGGAGAGTTTATGGATTTGAAGACTGACAAAGTCATTTCACTATTTACGGCGCAGGTTACAAAAGCAAAAGGACCAAACAGTCTTGAGAGAGTTAGACCATGTTTAACGCTGATCCTTAATGAGGTCCTTAGTGGGATTTGGTGATTTAATTAAAGCTAAACAAAATAATAAGGGGATAACCGATCTTTAATGGGGACGTTTTGTGATCGGTTTCACGCGTGGTTTTTCAGCCACGCGTCACCTCCTCCTTATTATTTTTTTTTTTTTTGATTTTTCTTTTCTTATTTTCTTTTATCGACGAATATGATGGGTGTTCGAACAAGAATTCGTGATAGAGAAATGCATCAACACCTAAAAGCTGATTTGGTTGAACATATATGGCGTAAATTTGGACGGCATCAAGACGACAACTGAATCCGGATCTTTTTTCAAAATTTTTTTGTTTATTTTATTAATCCATGTTTTATGTTTTAATATTAAAACTTATGTTTAAAATGTTATCTTTTAATATGTTTTATTAAATAAATAAATTGGATCTTAAAAAAAAAATTACAAATTTTTTTTTTTTTTAAGAATCCTAGTTAAGAAACTCTCATTGGACCACTTAAAATGAGAGTTTCTTAACTAAAGTTATTAATTAACTTTTATTAATTAAAAACTCATTAAGAAACCCATGAGGGGTAATAGGGATGCACATGCTCTTAGAGAGAAAGTTAGGTACGCAGATGATTCTCGTGTCTCGTCCTCTCCTCCTTCTATCATAAGTTGTTTTTTGCACTTCCAAATTTGCCCTTAGTTAGGTAAGTATATTACTGAGAAAACTAAGTTTTTTTTTTTTTTTTTGAAGTTTAAAGTTATAGAGTTTTGACCCACTGGGCTATGAAGCCCATACCAATCCCATAGCGTTACTTTGCTTTTTGTACACTAGCTCTTTCTTCGGGAAAACATGTTTAGTCAAGAAAATAGAGATGAACTATGAGTTGATTAAAAAAAGAGCTGAACTATGTACAAGTGTAATATGAAAGATGGTCTCTAAAAATGGGGCAACTCACTTTGCATTCTAAGAAACATATTATCTATGAAAACCATATGAAATGTCATGTGGCTACACCTTCTCTATCTTTCTTCCCAATCCTACACACCAGACAGGAATAAATATATATTAAGATTGCAAATGCGATTATGAACTCGCCCACAAAATCTTGAAGTTAAAAGAATAAGAGAATTAAATGGAGAAGTTAATGCAGCTTCGAAAAATCAATGTGAAGGCATGAGATGAGTGCACTCTGATGTGAAATAAGTTGTTGAAATGGTATCAACAACCTGGTGATGGGGGCAGCTAGGATGTAAAGCCGTCCCACTACAAACTCAATACCAGTTAACCTATCAAAAGTTAATTAAAGTGCCTGAAAAAACAAGAATTTAAAACACGGCTGAAATAGAATATTCTAAATCACAATCCAAATCCATTTAAACAAAAAGAGAGAGATTGTTTTACGATATTGAAGTATATATACTTAGTAGCGGAAGATATAGACATTTTATCTGACTTAGTAGTAGTGTAAAACAAAACTTAGTAGCGGAAGACTAATGTGAATCAATATATTTATTTTATTTTATCAACGGTGTCCATCCACTAAAATCATTTAACTTAATGGATTTTTTCTCAACCAAAAAGAAACACAAAATCATATATATCGTAAAGTATATAAACGAGTAGAATTGGTCATATCACATATCCATTATTCAAAGTTGTAAAAATCATCCTGCCTATTATGATCCTTAATAAACCGGTCAACTAATCGTTTTGCCTTTAAGCAATTTTTTTTTAATAGCCTTTAAGCAATTATATAATACGTTTCTTATTTTTCAAATGTAATGTAACAACAGGAAAACAATCAAAAAGGAATTATATATAGAGTCTCTTAGAAAAATGTAAGTTTACTTTTCTAAGAGACTCTATATAAGTTACTCTTAAAAAGGATTGAACATTGATACTCTTCTACAGAGAGTCAAGTTTTCTAAATGTAAGTTTACTTTAGAAAAATGTATGTAACTGAAAATTTAGATTTGATAAAACCAACTAAAAACTTATAAACACTAGTCAAAAATGTTCACACTGCAGTACTGTACAAGTACAAAACAAGAAGAGCTTCAAAACGTCTTCTCGTTGGAAGCAAATGCGCCAAATCCAAACATAAAATTCTGTTATTTTTGTGTCACGGCACAAATTATTTTTCAGACAAGAAGAAAAACATTCATAAACTTTGTCTTATCTGACAAGTTGTGGAACAATTCAAAGTAATAATGGGAAAATGATGAACAAATTAAACTAATTAAAAAAAGACTGTTAAGCAAGAGAGTTTGACTCCGTGTTGATCTTTACTTTTCAACATCAATCTTTCCCAGAAAAAGCCGCCCTCTCCCTACTTATAATATGAACGAACCCACCACCACTTGTTCTCCTCATTCATGCTTCTCATGATTTATTCTGCAACTTTTCAACTCTCTGATTTTAAATAAATCATCAAATCCATCTGGCGAACATTATTTTGCTTGATGAATTAAGGTAATATTATCTGAAAGCGTTGCCTGAAGTGATGCTTCCACGTCTTTATATTATAACACATCCCAACTAATTTTTTAAAAACAAATCTGACTTTCTTAAAATTTCTCTGTGCCTTCTTCTTGATCATCTGCAAAATATTCACTTCTATCATCCAAAAGCTGCGATCTTTTCTCTCTGGTCGTCGGAATCTGAGCTAACTTAGCCAAAGTTGCGATCTTTCCTTTCTGGGTCGTCGGAGTTTGAGCTGACTTGGCTAAAGTTGCGATCTTTCTTCTCTGGGTCGTCGGAATTTGAGCTAACTTAGCCAAAGTTGCGATCTTTCTTCTCTGGGTCGTCGTAGTTTGAGCTGAAGTCATGGGAAATTGTTTTGCAAAGAGCCATGGATTGATGAAGCCTCAGCAAAATGGGCAGACCAGATCAGTTGAAGTGGATCAGACCCACCAAGATCCGCCGTCGTATACTCCACAGCCGAGAAACCAAACGCCGGAGAAACCATCATCCGAGACGAATCAACCGCCGCCATGGAGAATGGCGGCACCAGCACCAAGCCCCAAAGCGGCAAAGAGCAGTTCTATCCTAGAGAACGCTTACGAAGACGTGAAGCTGTTCTACACACTGGGGAAAGAGCTAGGCCGAGGGCAGTTCGGGGTGACGTATCTGTGCACGGAGAACTCCACGGGGAAGAAGTACGCTTGCAAGTCGATCTCGAAGAAGAAGCTGGTGACTAAAGCTGATAAGGATGATATGAGGAGAGAGATTCAGATAATGCAGCATTTGAGTGGGCAGCCTAATATTGTGGAGTTTAAAGGAGCTTACGAGGATGAGAAGGCTGTGAATCTTGTGATGGAGCTTTGTGCTGGTGGCGAGTTGTTTGATAGGATCATTGCAAAGGGGCATT
This sequence comes from Sinapis alba, assembly GCA_012274485.2. Lineage (NCBI taxonomy): Eukaryota > Viridiplantae > Streptophyta > Magnoliopsida > Brassicales > Brassicaceae > Sinapis > Sinapis alba. The sequence continues at coordinate 119,075 of MU105643.1, read as the reverse complement.
ACAGTGAGAGGGCAGCTGCTTCTGTGTGTAGACAGATTGTGAATGTTGTCAAGATTTGTCATTTCATGGGTGTGTTGCATAGAGACTTGAAGCCTGAGAATTTCTTGCTTTCTAGTAAAGATGACAAGGCTTTGATCAAGGCTACTGATTTTGGCTTGTCTGTCTTCATTGAAGAGGGTAACATAAACAAATTTTAATGATTTTTCTGATTTAATGATGGGATTGAATTTATCAATGAAAGTTGACTGCTACACATAAGTAGTTATGGAACGTTAGTTTATATTGCTTATGTCTTGTTTTTCTTGGTCTGAGAACTGCATTAAGATCAGGCCTTTCTTGGATCTTTGGGACTAGTAGAGACAAGGCGAGTTGATGAACTTCAGTTTCATGGCTTGATATCTCTTCTTCTTCTTTACAGGAAAAGTATATAGAGACATAGTTGGGAGTGCATACTATGTTGCTCCTGAAGTCTTGCGTCGTAGATATGGGAAAGAAGTTGATATATGGAGTGCTGGAATCATATTATACATTCTACTTAGTGGTGTTCCCCCGTTTTGGGCTGGTAACGCAACATTCTATCTCTCTCGTTGTGACTACATTTTCATTTAATATGTTTCATTGAACAGATGATAGATAAAGAATGGTTGTTGCTTTTTTCATCTGCCTATAATGGATATGTAGAAACCGAGAAAGGGATATTTGATGCTATATTGGAAGGCCATATCGACTTTGAAAGCCAGCCTTGGCCATCAATCTCCAACAGCGCTAAAGATCTTGTGCGTAAAATGCTGACTGCTGATCCAAAAAGGCGGATCTCTGCTTCTGATGTCCTTGGTAAGTAGCCCTGTCAAGGATGGAATCATGAAGTTGTTTTACATTTATCTGTTCCTTCTTGATCCTGAGACTTGGTTTGATTGGTTTGTGCAGAGCATCCATGGCTTAGAGAAGGAGAAGCATCAGACAAGCCGATTGACAGTGCTGTTCTCTCAAGGATGAAACAGTTTAGAGCAATGAATAAGCTAAAGAAACTTGCTTTAAAGGTGACTTCACAAGTATTCGATGTGTGTTTGCTTGTTCTTTTTTTCCTTGTGCTAAGATTTAGATTGTGAATAGGTCATAGCGGAGAATATTAACACGGAAGAGATCCAAGGATTGAAGGCAATGTTTGCTAACATCGACACAGACAACAGTGGCACAATCACATATGAAGAACTGAAAGAAGGATTAGCCAAATTGGGATCTAAACTCACAGAAACTGAAGTTAAGCAGCTCATGGATGCTGTAAGTTGGTCTTAATCTGAGAACTCTTATTCCTTTCCTTTTAACTTTTTAAGAACTCATATTCCTGGGGTTGTGATTAGGCTGATGTTGATGGGAACGGGTCAATCGACTACATAGAGTTCATTACTGCAACTATGCATAGACACAGGCTTGAAAGTGATGAGAATCTTTACAAGGCCTTCCAGCATTTTGACAAAGACAGCAGCGGGTGAGTGAACTGTTTCTTCCCAGTTAATTTGTAAGTGGGCTCACCATTTTTTGCATGTATGGACAGATACATTACCATAGACGAGCTGGAAGTGGCATTGAAGGAGTATGGAATGGGAGATGATGCAACAATCAAAGAGGTTCTCTCAGATGTTGACTCTGATAACGTAAGTTAAACATCTCCTCTTCTTCTTCTATTCAAGAAAGCTAGTTTAGAGTCAATAATGTGGTTTTGCTCCTCCTCATGTAGGATGGTAGAATCAACTATGAAGAGTTTTGCGCGATGATGAGAAGTGGAAATCCACAACAACAGCAACAACCACGGCTGTTCTAAGGGGACATTTCTCCTGGATTCAAGTATCAAGAGGAGGAGACGGTTTGTATCTAATCTTGAAAGTCAGGATCTGTATTAATTAATGTTTGTTCAGACAAAAACAGGAAGATACTCAGAACTCTCTGATTGCTTGTGTTTTGTACTTTTTTTCTTCTGTTTTGTCTATTCTTTGCGTGTTCTGTACCAAGGCTGTTGTGCTATGAGAGAAAGAGAAGATTCTATTTTTTTTCCCCCAAGATTGTGATGTTTACAGTGTTTTCTAACCTGATTTGAAACAGAAACCAACTCCACTTCTCCGATTTTTCCTTATTGACATTTGGTGCAACGACTGTCTTCTTCGTAAATGCAATACTAAAAGCTTTGCTTTAAACATTTTTCATCAAATTAATCTAAGGAAAATTAGGGGCAATAAACTCGTAACAATAATAATAAAAATAAGAGAACATGTGTACTCATCCTATATGAAATTTTGCTATTCGAGAAAATTGAATCTAAAAACCCAAAAAACTCAATCAAAACTTGAACTGGTATCAACTAAACTCCATAGATCTCTTTTTATACATTCTCTCGTTTAACAAAAATAAAAAAATTGTTTTACAAAGATAATTTTTGTGTGTTTCTAAATTTTATTTGTAATTCAATAAAAATAAATTTTCAGAAAACTAATTGAGTGTACTGTATTTTTATTGATTTAAAAATTGATATTCACAAAATATAAATTTATTATGCTTTTTATTATTTGTGAACAAAAATGAAAATATTATATTCACAAAATGTAAAAGGATCCGTATAAATAAATGATGGGCCGTAAGTGGAATAGTTGTTTAAAGACAGTTGACGTACCAATTCCACGCGCTCACCACACCAAACACACTTACATAAAAGGTGTCTTAAAATCAAAGTCGTCTCTTTCACAAACTCAAAATCATCAATTCATCACCACCATCCATCGCTTTCTTCTTCTTCTTCATCTCACTTTTCCCGGAAGAATAAAAAAAGCTTCGAGAAAATGCATGATTTCTGCTTCACTATCCCGTACGGGCTACTCCTAATCGGCGGTGGATTCATAGGGTACATGAAGAAAGGAAGTATCACATCTTTCGCCGGAGGTGCAGGCACTGGGTTGTTACTCATCCTCGCTGGATACCTCAGTCTCAATGCTTTCAAGAAGAAGAAGACTTCCTCTATCGCTGTTGTTCTTCAGACAGGTTCCTTTTGTGTTTCCAACGATTTTTTTTTTTTTTTTTGGTCGTATGATTCCGTTAGGTTTCGATCGTTTTGACTTGTGAATTGAGGAAGGAATGATTTTATTTTCTTTGTTTTGATTTTATTTGGTTGACTTTTGTTATGGTTAAGTGTTTGGATTAGGCATTGTTATAGACTCTAAGCTTTGAGGAATTGTTTATATAAGCTGTGTTGTAAAGGTTACAGATCTTAATTAGACCACTAACGATCTGGATCCCAGTAATCAGGCTACATGATGATGATCTGATTCATGTGTGATCTGTGGCTGATTTAGAAGAATTTTTTTTTTACAAGAACCATTATCATGAATTGGTGGGATTTGAACTTTAATTATTATTATTTTTTTTAAATCAAAGTTTTGAAACTGATTTACTTAAAAGAAAATCAAAATTTAGACTTGATTAATAAAGATGAAAACCCAACATTTTTGCTTTGTTTAGATCTTCAACTATTGCAGTATTTGAGTTTGTCTGTAAGTTTTTTTCCATTATGTAATATTCTTTCTGCAAATTGAATATTCAAATGCAAAGTTTCTCACTTTAAGGATTTGGTTACAAGAATAAGAATAATCCAAGGCACTGACTTATTTGAGTCGTATTGGTGATGTTGATTGACATTGCAACCGTCTCAAAGAGCATTTCAAAGAAACTCACAAAGAATCTATTTTTTTTCTTTCTAATGCAGTCATTACAGCTGCTCTCACACTAGTCATGGGACAGCGTTACTTGCTCACTCAAAAGATTATGCCGGCTGGTTTGGTTGCTTGTCTCAGGTAAACCATCTTCCTTTTCCTTTTTCTTCTCATTTCCTTCTGCTATCTTTGTTTTGCATCCAAGATTTGGTGTTTTTTTTTTTGAGATTCTACTCAATTGATTTTTAACATTAGAAACCTTATCTGTATTGCAGTGCTCTCATGACCTGTTTTTACGTATACAAGATCGCTACTGGTGGCAATAAAATCCCATTAAAAGCTGCTGAATGATGATGGTTATGCAACTCTGTTGGATGCAGACGATACTCCTCCTTTGTTGAATTTGTCGATTCAAAATCTCTTGTGTGTCTCTGAGATTAGTTTGTATTGATTTAAAGAACTTTCATATGGTCTTGTGTGTCTCTGAGATTAGTTTGTATGATTTAAAGAACTTTCATATGGTCTTGTGTGTCTCTGAGATTAGTTTGTATGATTTAAAGAACTTTCATATTGTCTTGTGTGTCTCTGAGAATAGAAATCATGTTTCTGTTAACCACAAAACTTTTTTGGAGCCATGTTATTTATGAATATATCTTGTCATTTGCAACAACAATAAAAGTTGAACTGATTCTAACGAGTGCAGAGAGACTAACGCAAGACTATTGCATGAATATTAAAACAGGAGACAGGCAAGGTAGACTTTAGCTACACAGGTTCCATCAGTGGAGGTAACACGGTTTCCAAAAAATGTTCTTTTCCTCATGTCATCATAATTTTCACAAATGTAGAAACAAAGTGGAGTTAATGCTACTGCAGAATCTGATTACCTTTTCTAGCTAAAGTTTCTATTCTAAGAACATAGTAGTTTTGTCTACATTATTGCTCAACTTTGACCCCCAAGAAAAATAAAAAGATTATTGCTAAACATCTCATGGCCACACTTAAAATGACTTCTTGTTCACACCCATCTTCATCAGAATCAAAAACCAAACACTGAAAAAAAGAAAATATCCATCACTATGGTGTTCCCTATAATGTTTTTCCTGATTCTGCTCCAGTTCTTCATTTTACACACTGCTTCAGCAAGCTCTTGGCAGACATTGAGTGGTTTGAGACAGAGAGTTCTTTTCACTTTGCTAAACATGATTCTTGTATGATGTTCTTACACTTTCTTAATGTGTTTTTTGTTTTGGGCCTGGTGTGTTTCCAGATTCCAGTAGTAAAGCATATGAGTTGGTAAGTGTGACAACTTCACTAAACGTACCTCTCTGGTGTGATCTTCAACTAACAAAGGATGGTGTCGGAATCTGCTTCCCTAATCTGAATCTCTACAACGACTTGGCATATGCGAAAGCTGTGAAGGATGGGGTTGACATTCTTGATTTCAATGTTCAGATGTCCAAGGACAAGATTCCTTTTTGCATGAGCTCCATAGATCTTCTCAACACTACTAATGTCTTTGACACAAGCTTCAGAAACCTATCATCAACAGTTGCAGATATTCAGCCTAAAAGTGGAATCGACACTTTCAGCCTGACCATGCCTCAGATAAAAACCTTGAAGCGTAAGAACAAAACTACAAAAACTGAATTCAAGATTCAGTTAAATTTATCTGAAAGAGGGTTTTGTTTTGCCTCCATTGCTGCAGCTGTAACTCAACCGTTTGATCTGTTCTCGGATTCAACTGTGGAGATAGACTTCTTTGTCCAAGGTATCAAGATTGATGACATCATCACTGACTTCCCAGCGACCACTGCAAGATACAGAAGTAAAAACAACTCTTCTCACTCTTGCTTCTTTAAATGTTTTCTTGAGCCAATCTGAGATGATGTTTGATTTGCAGAGAACCAATGCTACATAGAGATGGGTATGTTTAGAACTGGTGAGCTCTTACCTTTCGCGAATCCAAGGCTTCTTTCACCAGCTCAAGCTCCTTATCCGTCACTAGTTGAGTCAGATGTCATTGAACCACCACTTCATGACGTAAGAAGCAAGCAGCCTTCTGCTTCAACAAAGGCAATGGCAAAAGCAATACAAGTTTTCTCTCCGGTTAGAACCATGGCGGTTCTTGTGACCTTCTTTATCTCAGTTTAGTTTTAAGTAAGTGCTTGTAACTAACTTCAACTGCAGTATCTGGCAGTAAAACTATGAATAAGAACGTTCAACTAGTATGTCATTCTTCTCTCGAAATGATGGCTCATATCGGTTCATTTCAAACTGAATCTCACATTACTTGGGGTCAACCATGGAAGTTTTGATAACATGTTAAATTTAAGCTCTTCATTGACTTTAAGTTTAAAATTAATTGGTGATCAGTAAATTAACACAATTCTCTTATATATTAGTGTTAGTCCATTTAAGCTTCTGATGGGAAATCTCAACAATATCTGAGATATTTCAAATTTAGAAGAATATATTAATAGGAATATAGAAATGGATAAACATATCTCAAAATTTCAAAAAAACTAAATATAGATTTATTGATCTTAATTCTCTTCCAACGGATTTTTCACCAAAATTCACCATTCATCTATTTTTCATTTTCAAGAATAACGTAAACATAAAATAAATATTCAAACTTAAGGAGGGGTTCTTAGTAGCAAAACTGATTTCTCATTGTTTTTTGTGGTTCCTTCTTCTTTTGAGGCCAAAAGAGACCAGATTCAATTTTGGTTTCTTCAAAGGCCAAACCTTATTTTCTCAGCAAACCCTTTTGCCATCTTACACAAGAAAAAGAAAAGAAAAAATAAATCTTGTTCGTCTGAGGATTATCTCTATCCCTTTTGGATTTGAAGTTCAAGAACATTCATGAACTTCAAGTAATATATCATCTTCTTGTAGTAGTAATCCAGGAAGATAGATTTAAACACATATACAGAATGAAAATGAATTGCTTGTTCTGTTGTACGTCCGAGAGACAATTTACCAGACGATCATCATCAAGACAAAGCATCAAAAACTGCATTGATGCAAACAACACTCTTTCTAGATTTGACAATATCTCTTACAAAACAGGTTTAAAAAAGATCATTTTCATAATATACATTATTATATTTTTAAAGCTTTTCTATCTAAAACAAGCTGACATATACTTGCAGATAGCAGTAGGAGAAGATACATATCTGAGGAGATATCAAAACTCGGGAAAGGGAACATAAGTGCTCAGATCTTTACATTCAGAGAACTCTGTGTCGCCACCAAGAACTTTAACCCCGAGAATCAGCTCGGTGAAGGCGGTTTTGGAAGGGTTTACAAAGGGCACATAGAAACCCCAGAAAAGGTAGGCTTCCACTTTTTTTCTTACAACATCCTCTTCATATCCTCGTTCTTGATTATGATTCTTGCATGTATTATTTAATTAGGTTGTTGCGGTTAAGCAGCTAGACAAGAATGGCTACCAAGGGAACAGAGAGTTTCTTGTGGAAGTCATGATGTTGAGTCTTTTACATCATCAAAACCTTGTCAACTTGGTTGGATATTGCGCAGACGGTGATCAACGGATTCTTGTCTATGAATATATGCCTAATGGCTCATTAGATGATCATCTTCTCGGTATATATATATACATCGAAAACATCATTACCTATGCATTTTATAGTTTTTAAAAAATAGCTTTTAATTTCAGATTTGGCGCGGACCAAGAAGAAACCGTTGGATTGGGACACAAGGATGAAAGTTGCAGCAGGAGCAGCTAAAGGGCTTGAGTATCTACACGAAACAGCTGATCCTCCTGTGGTCTACAGAGATTTCAAGGCCTCCAACATATTGCTTGACCAAGAATTCAACCCAAAGCTTTCGGATTTCGGTTTAGCAAAAGTTGGTCCGACCGGTGGACAAACTCATGTGTCAACGAGAGTGATGGGAACGTACGGTTACTGTGCCCCTGAGTATGCTCTCACGGGACAGCTCACTACGAAATCAGATGTGTACAGCTTTGGAGTGGTGTTCTTGGAAATGATCACAGGGAGAAGAGCCATTGACACGACAAAACCAACTCGAGAACAGAATCTAGTGACTTGGGTAACAAGTAACACACAAAACATTCTTATTTATTGGTGATTTCTTGATTGCGGTTGCTGAAACGTGCAGGCGAGTCCACTGTTCAAAGATAGGAGAAAGTTCACGTTAATGGCGGATCCGTTGCTTGAAGGGAAGTATCCAATAAAGGGTTTGCATCAAGCGCTTGCAGTTGCAGCGATGTGTCTACAAGAAGAAGCAGAAACGAGACCTATGATGAGTGATGTAGTCACTGCGCTCCAGTACTTAGCTATGACCAAAAGCGAAGATGGAGAAACAAATTAATAAAACAGATAACAATAACAGATCTAAGCTTTGCAGCATTTTTTTTTGTTTTTTTGTGTATATGTATTTTAAATGATCGATTTTAGGAGATTTGAGGACTTTTTGAAAAGAAAAAAAATATCAAAGAAGATGAAATTTAGAGGTTTAATTCCCCGCCTTCAAGCAGTTTCAAACTTCAGACTTCTACGCACAGATTCTTCACCTACCAATACTGTGGTTTATTGGTGATTTGCAGTATTTCAACTATATGGACATGTGGTTTAAGGTACCTACGATAAGATGGAGGCTCTTCTTAATCAAAACATTCATCATGTAGATATCCTTTTGAAGTTAGCATCCTCAGAAGGAGGACCTTCTCCAAGCGCAGCGCCACCTACACGGTTAAGGACGGTGACGGAAGAACCGCTCTCGACCGAGCCAACAGCAAGGAGATCCGTGATTTGATTCGTGGATTTACCACTCAAAAGGCTTGACAAAATCCTCAATAACTTCTTACATAGAAGTCATGTTTTTTTAGTACCTTAAAGTTGAAAAATCTTAGTTCGTCTCCAATGCCCAAAAGGGCTGCTGCAACTTTAGCAAAAATTGATCTCATTACCAATTTCTCTTAGCAAAGGGTCACCTTACAAAACCAAATGATAGAAATTAAAATCTCTTCCAAATTTAACATTCGATTGGTAAGCAAATGCTTTCTAAATGGTAAGTATTAACAAAATGTCGGGACTGTCACCAACACAGTAGATACGCTATCTGAGGAAAGTAGAAACGAAGCTGCTCAACTATCCTCTCTTAAACCCCCTGAGAAAAGCGATCTCCTTGCTACTTCACTCTGATTTCATTCACTCCGTAGAACCTTCGTGCAACAGTACGTACTCTCGGCTGAAACCAACAAAACAAAATATGTCAAAACATTGTCATAAAAACGAGAAATCAGATACATACCAAGCAACAGTGTGATAACCAGAACACAGACAAGTAAAGATTGATTAAGAAGAGAACAGACACTATCATTATTCATATTAATAAGCGAAAATTTGCAACGTTCTTCAGTAGCATACCTGCTGTTACCAAACTTGATGGTATCTTTCTCGCGCAGCTCGTAGTAGCGTTGTGGTTCAATAGGCTCTTTCTGAAAAAAAAAAAAAGCAAAAGAAGTTCACTACAATACAAACTTTTGATCTGAACCATGACAAAGAAATAATCAAGAAGGAATGCAATTCAGCACTCACATTGATGTAAGTCTTGTTGGTGCTGCCAAGATCCATAAGGTAAGGCCTGCAAGGTGACATCAAGCAAAAATAAATTTTACAGCCAGAAAATTTCAAGTAAAATGAAAGAGCAAACAGATTTTTACCTCACTTGCTTCTCCTCCATACCATCTGGTTTCTCCACAGTCACTTCCCTGAGACAAGAACATTTACGGTGACATTAATATTGACCTAAAACCCTTCCTCCCATTAGATCCATGGTCATAAAATTTATTATTCAACTACAAATCAGAAAATCTACCGATACTGGATAACTGCATGCTGCTTGCTGCAAGAAGGGTGATCAGTAGGAATGTCGGCTATTCTTCTCTCACGTCCAAAGAGATAGCAGCTTTGGCGATGGAGCTGGAGTGGCTCTGTTAAATCAACACATTTCACAAGCACAAAAACCACGAATCAAAAAAACTGGTTCAGGGCATTAAGAGTTGGAAGCAAATATCAAAGAGAGACAAACTGATATTTATGAGTGTACGTAAGTCACTAAACTGCAAGGATTCAAACGAAAATAGACACCAGAAACCAGACAAATGTATCAGATCACCGAACAGGACATAATTATATTCATTATCGTTAGAGTGACAACTCTTAATCAGTATTAGGCAGTGATTTGGCTACTATTGCTAATATGGCATAATCTGGATACCAAATCCTCCACGACCGAAGGTATTTCAAGTGTTCATGGCTAAAGACAAATGGACCATTACTTTGACAAATGGAGCATGTGCACACACAATAACCCTGAGAAACGGAAAACGAGAAGGTCGAAAGGCTCACCATCCAGTGGTTCGCTATCCTTGAAAACATAAAGTCTCCATCTTTTGTTGGGTTTTCTAGCCTCTGGTGGCTCATTGAAGAGGAGTGCGATGCCTGCAAAGAGTTCAACAAATCAGAGACGCATGCATATAATAAACTTTTCGGCGGTAATCCTCTATCTATCTCCATTCATTTGGGAAAGAGAGGGATTTACAGCCAATAGAGTATTTGCTGATACCAGATGGCATATATTGAAGCTTTTAGTATCCATAGCCATTAGATATTGAACTAATATATTAGAGGCATAAGAGTGCATATAAAATGGAGTCTGGAGAAAAAAGATCACCCTAACACCAAAGGATATGTTTCACACATACGTCAAGATCCCTGTAGCAGAAGTTGACATGACAAAGCAATGCTAACAATTGAAATGCTCAGATTGAAACATCACCTCTGTATCTGTTGGTTTCTTCCGCAAGTTTCCCTGATAGCTCAAATGATGGTTCTTCCTGCAAGATATAACAAAGTTGGAACAAAAGCGTCAGTAAAGGGATGAGCAAAGAGAGCATAAAACTACATTATAAACTTAAAATTAATAGATGCTTCATATGACGACACCTTTTTCTTCGCTGCCAAAGCTTCTTCAGCAGCTTTCATTCTAGCAATCGAATCATCTTCATCATTGCTGTTAAAGAAAACCCCTAACATGGTTAAACAAAAGACAAAAAATTGTAAAGGTTAATCTTTTAAAAAGAAAACTTACGGTTCCGTGCCGCTCCCCATTGCATTAGATCCCTGAAAAGATAAAAGGAGAACATAATGACTCAATAAGGGACAAAGACTCGTGACTCACCAAAAATAATGAAATAATCAGATACCTCATCATGCCTTGATGCAGCAGAAGCTCTTTCTGGTGAACGCTTACTCTTGCGATCTAACGGTGAAGTAGACCTCTCACGTCTTCCTCTAGTTTGCCTCTCATCGTCTGTTCCTACCCTTTTCCTTTCTTCAGCTTCCTCTCTCCCTGAGCTGCGTCTTCTCTTATCCCCAACTTCCATATCTGTTACGTCCCTCCTCGTCTTCTCCTTGTCTCCTTCTCTTCTTCTCTCCCTTTCCCTCTTCTCCCTTCCTCCTCTGCTGTCTTCTCTCTCTCTACTTCTCCCGACCTCCCTTTCCCCTTGAGCTCTTCTGAGTCTCTTCGTCCGTGGTGAAGGAGACCTTGAAGATTCTTGTCTTCTAGATGGACTTCTCCGTCGAGGAGACTGCCTGTGCCTCACCGGAGACTTTGAAGCCATACTCGGAGACGTTTGCTTCTCTCTTCGTTTGCCTTCTGCAAGGAGCACAAACTGAGAAAGCGTGAGAATCGCAAAACTCTAATTCGTAAATTCCCAAACGCAAACGAGGAGCAAACCCCTAAAACTAAATCGTAAGCTACAGATTGCGAGCACAGGCTTAAGTCAGGGCTTGGAGAATGTAAGAATTGAGAGAAAGAAGGTGAAGCGTGATTTACCTACCTGGTGGCTGGAACTGCGCTACTCCGGCGGAGAGCAGAGAGAGTGAATAAGATCCGAGATAAATAGAACAAAGAATACAAATATCAGAATTAAAGGGGTGTCTATTGCAAATAAAAGAAACTCTAGGGGTTCAATTACAACATAATGTGTCAACTGATGTACTGAACGGAGTTACAGTTTTGAGAGGTCTACATATATTACTAAAATATATTTATAATTAAACATGTTTAAATTAGAGTAGCGAATGATAAATAAAAGATTGAATAGTGATCTTGGATCGTATGATTTCAAAAAAGATTAAATTAGTCGTATGATCGTCGTCATATAACAAAAACGTTAAAATATAGCATTTGGTAAACAAAACCAAAATTTCAAAAAAGTGTATATATTTTTCAAAGATATCACAAATTTGCTTTTTTCGGACTCTTTTTTTTTTTTTGATCAAAAGGATTTTCGGACTCTTTCTAAGCTTTAAATTTAAGAAAGATTATTACAAATTCTGATAAAATATAACTGTCAATTATATTCTGACCAAAATATAGACGACATGAACTCTTTTATTTTATGAGGTTGGAAGAAGTTTTGCTTGACAGTATCTTAGTTTCTTTATCCTTTAATATGCACACAATTAGAAAAGTTTATTCACTTACATGAGAAATAGATGGGTAAGAATCAAACAACAAACACCAATGGACACAAAGTGGGTGAAAAGAGAGACAGGGAAAAAAACTTGTTACATAGTGAAAACACAAGACAAAAGAGAAGCTTCTTAGTGTAGGAACAGAGTTGAAGCAAGAGCAGCTCCGAGAAGAGCAGCGACAAAGGAAGAAGATGGAGAAACTGCGTTGTTAGGAGTTTCTTGAGATGGAGTAGGCGTAGCTGCTGGGGGTTCAAGGGCTCCTTCCATAGGCGGAGAAGGAGCGTATTCTCCTGAAGGAGCCGGGGCTGGAGATGGAGGTGATGATGATGTGGTGTTGTTGTTGTTGTTGCCGCTTCTGTCAGCCATGACGATGACCACTAGCTTCTCGTTCTTGTTGCAGTGGTCTTTGTTTCCGCTGATGAAATAGTATGGTCCAGAGTGGGTCAGTGCGAAGGAAGTTTTGCCATCGGCGAATTTAGCGGTTGGTGCATCTGTGTTGCAGCTGTCGTAAGCGTCTCTTGTGACTTGGAGCACTGAGTCTTGGTTTGGTTGGTAGACAAACACTGCAGTTGTGTAACATTTTTAATGTGTCAATATGAAATAAAGATATGATTATGGTTAATAGTAAGTACAGTGTGGAAACTTACGTAGAGAGTCACCGATTTGGAATCTGCTCTGTTCTGCCCATTGACTATAAACTTGAGAACCTGAAGGGACGGTCCAACCTTTTCCACCACCGACCGCAAACTCTCTAGCGTAGGCTTTGTTAAGGACCATGAACAGACACACAAGACCAAGCCCACGAAGCATCATGTTCTTTAGGTTCCAAACCATTTCTTAAACCGGAAAAAAAAATAGAGAACAAAAGGCTATCTACTAGAGAGATGTGTGTGGTATAGGATTTGATGAGACATGATGAAAGGCTAATGGGTTTATATAAAGGTGTTTCAGAGAAGCTTTTTTATTGTCTTTCTCAGATTCTAAGCAAAGCATAGATACCTGCTTTCAAGAAGTGTTTCAGTTTTGGAATCTCATGTGACTTGCTTCTTTTGTCAATAACTTTTGTTCCTTGCTTCTGCATCTTTGATTGTGTACTTTAATACTTACAAAATCTAATTAAAAAGTCTTCAAATTAAAAAGACTAAAATCTTCTTCATGTCAAAAAGAAGCTGACATTTTTCTGAGCTTCTGGGATTTGCCAGAGAGAACAACAACAAACGTACACATGAATGCTTTTATAGACCAAACAAAAGTATTAATACAATAAGTCCATTTTTTATGTTCAATATAGATCAATCATATTACAAAGATCTCTCCACATCTGCTCCTTTTGATCCTTTCTCTGTTTCAGCAAAAGCATCACAGAACTGACCAATAACACTAGCTTTAATTATGTCCTTGGTAGTTAATTCATTGCAAAAGCCATTGCCATAGAGAAAACAAGTGACATCAAGACACTGATACCGCCTCTATGTCCTGAGCTCTTCTTTGGGAAATGTTTTGGAAGCGCACATTCTTCTCCATTAAAGAAAAGCTTTGTCGGAAACCCGTCTCCTTCAGCTATTTTCAGACCATTGATGTTCTTCTTGGTAAACGAGATAACAGACTGTTGCTTTCCAGGCACGGGAGGGTCTCTTAATGGATGTGTTCCGTTAACTTGACCCACAAGATAGTTCATACCAGGCAACCCTTGGAACATAACAGTTCTGTTGTTTGGTGGAACACGTGTACCGTTAAAAGAGTAAACGTTTTCATACCCTTTACCTGATTTTCCCATCTCAACCGCCACAAACCAATCCTCAAACGCGAAGTCTCTCCAGTTGAAAACAGTTAACCTAGCAGTCCAACCGTTTCTGTAGTCCGTGTTAACGTGCCAGTTAATACTGACTCCACAGTTATCAGGACAAGGGAGTTTCTTAGGTATTGGCATGTGGTTTTGTCTAGCCCAAGCTTTAGCTTTTAGGGTTCTGTTATCAAACGGAACAAGGAGAGCGTCTGGAGGGAGAAGGAGAGGGTTACGGTCAGCATTACAAGTGTCAGTATCGATGTCATTGCATCCACAAGCGCAAGTGTTGCAAGGAATCGCAGAGTTGTTGTAATAGGCAGAGAATGAGACACAACATCTTGAGGCTTGAGCTTTAGGTTTGGTTATGTTGCAGATAACTTGCCAGCTGGAGATTGCATAGGTTACTGCCGGTAGACCGCTAGAATCCGGGAACTGTGACGGGTCAACCCGAACCGGTGGCCCGCATTTGTACTGTGGGTTGAGAACTCCGTCGACTTTCCAGTGCTGAGGCGGGTATAGAGCTGTTCTGTTTAGGTCAGGAGGTAACTTGAAAACCTAACACAACAAAACAAAAACTTCAAAACCCTAAGCTTATGCGACTCATGTCATTTTACCTAATTCCACAAAAATAAATGTTTTTAAAATAATAAAAAAATATTTCATTAAGATAATAGTAAATTGTATATTTTGATACGGGGAAAGTAGTAAATTGTATATTATCTAGTTTCACACTTCCACATATTACCGATTCAATAATAAAAAATTGTATATTTCAAAAAAAAATGAATTATTTGATAATTACCGAGTATTTATGATATACATTTAATATGTTTTCTTAATGTGTGTGAAAACATAAAAACTCCTATTTTTTATGGAACTAAAATAACTATATTTTTGAACTTAAGAGATTATTTACCTGCAGCTGAAACATAGATCGAGATTGGGAAGGATCCATAAGAGGTGGCAAAAGAGTTCCATTTTTGCAACAGAAAGGTAACTTTCCCATCACTTTATCATCCTTCATTTCTGGAGGCAAATCGGAAATGGCTGGCTTCTTCTGACAATTCATGACCAGAGAGAAATCTAAGTCCTTATAGTACTGTCCAGCTTTGCTGTAAAGACATTCAGATGGATCTCTCTTGTGAGTGTAAGCTCCTCTCATTGTGTTTATAAACTCTCCTCTCATCCATTCCCAAGTCAAGTTCCATCGGTCTAACCTCCCTAACGGATTATTGTTGTCGATGGTCACTTGGGCTAAGTAGTTGCTGCTGAATGATTGCAGAACATCGTAGACAATGTTCAGATCACCGTGCCTTCTCGGTGCAAACTTTGTCTTTGGCCCCGTCTTGACCTTGAACTTAGGGTTTCTCTTGCAACAAACGTTCATATTGCCTCCTGCGCAAGTAATCCAAACCCCATTTGAAAATCAAATTCTGTTTTTATCTAAATATCTTTATAAAATGCAAATGTATTGGTCAAATATATACTTGATGAAAGAAAAAAGAAAGTAAAATGTTTTTTTAGTTGACCGGAAGTGTATGGATCAAGCTTCAACTATTTTCGTCTAGATATTTTCGGTTGTGTTTCCCGTAAACTTTAGATACTCTCAATGAATAATAATAATTATATATATATATATATATATATATATTCACTGGGGTTGCGGTAAGACATAAAATGTTGTGTTTTAAAAATTTTAGAGCATGTTTATTGAGGGTTTCTTAGGGCAAGTCTCTTAGCGGGATTTAAGAGACGGTTAAATAAGATATTTAAGAGACATCTCTTAACTTTTTAAGTTAAAAACTAAGAGACCATCTCTTAAATCTCGCTAAGAGACCCGTCCTAAGAGACTCTCAATAAACATGCTCTTAGAAATGACTGCACACACAGATTACTTGTGCTTCAAGCAATCGAGTCTAGTATGACCTAACCTTTTCTCTTGGCGGCAGGACATTCCCAACCATCGTTGATGAGCTTGAGAGTTTTCGGCATGGGCATAACGGACTTCGCAACCCCGAAAAGAGTCCCTGTGATTTCGATATTCGTCGATATCTGAGTGAAATCACCTGCGGTTGCAATAGACGTTTTCAAATCCGTGTTTGGCGATCCAACGAACGTGGTTCCATTGCTAGCATCCAGAGGAAAATCACCGTCCATTGGAGCCGCACCAGTGGCAGAAACGATCAGTTCCTTGTGACGAAACCCTATAAACATTTGCCACCCCGTGAGCTCTTCCTTACCCGCGTTTACAATCATTGCAGTCGCTTTAAACGCCCACGATTGAGCGGTCACGTTCTTGACGTGCGGGTACTCTCTTTCGCGGCTGCCGAAGCTGTAGCTCATGAAGATACCGTTGCAACGCGCCATCTCAGGCGGCGGCTCTCCTGCTCCGTCTTCGGTTGGTGTTCCATAATCTTGGCCGTTGCATAGGAAAAGAGTTGATGATAATAAAATCAATAGACTTAGTGAATAGCGTGCGTTCCAAGGTATCTTCATACCCGTTTTAACTTCAATAGCCTTCTTCATATGAACTCTTTCCTCCTCACCGCCTTGAGATTACTTGAACCGCAAGGCAGCGGGACAAAAGAGAATACAATGAATCAACCAAGCCTTTTGACAAAGACAAAGCAGATTGAATTAAATGATTTAGGTTTCAGATTGAAGAAACCTGTAAAAAGATTCAAATCCAATAGTTTTAATTCAAATCAAGGAAGGTGGTTGGAGAAGAAGATAGGTTCTTAATATGTAGCTTTGATATGAGCCTCTGATTTTATTTGGTGGTTCATGAGGAGAGGACATGTAAGAATGTGTGTTAAGACAAATGCTAATTTTGGAACAGAGCTTCATATTTGTTTATTACCTAAAAACCGCTTCGAATATTTTCTGAAATGTAACAAACTCTGTTTTTACAGAAGTATTTGTAATCTAGTTCGGTTTAACTAAAGCAAATATGGATTCAGCACATTTTCAGAATTTTTGTCAAGTATTTATCTAATTTTTAAAAAATATTTACGTTAAGTACTTTTATAGAAGATTTCAGTTTATGTTTGATATTTTTTCATCCAACAACATTTGATATAGAATTTGCATTGGGATCTGGATACCATTAGAGAAATTACTATATACTCCTTTCATTCCTCTAAATGGTATATTTTTTAAATTATTATTTTCACAAAATAATTTTTTTAGATTTGTAAAGTATTTTTAACAATCAATACTAATAAATTAACTATTTTAAAAAAAAATTGAAAAAAATATTTTTTTAAATAGTTAATTTATTAGTATTGATTGTTAAAAATACTTTAAAAATATTAGTTGAAATATTTGAATTGATTAAATATTATTATATAAAGAATGTAAAGTTCTACCAATCAAATTTTAAGTCACTTAAAAAAATAAAAATAAAAATTAAGTCACTTGCGGACAAGGACCCATACTCTGAACCTCCATATCAGTGATATAAAAAGCTTATTTAATTAATAATTAATAGTTCGATTAATCTACAAATCTCTCTATTGGATTTGCAAAATTGAGTTTACATATAGTGGACTGGTCTTAGTGGGTGCAGATCGTTGATCAAAGTGGTGGGTGGTGGTGAGAATATAAAAATATTAGAAAAAGATAGCATTCACGAGAAAGGAAAACATCTAATGATTGGTCGAACAGTACAAGAAAAATGTGTTGTGTTGTGATGAATTGATATGTGTACCCAATACAAGATTTATTTTATATATTATTTAATACAATATATATATTTTAAATTTAATATATGATAAAACATAAAATTTCGTAAAATATATACAATAACTAAAATATTATATTGACAAAATATGTTATTATATGATATTATAAAAAATAAAGTGAATAGTAATATATTTTTATTGGGTTATATCTTTTTGTTTGTATAGTTCATAAGATGTAATTTTAATAATACAAAATATAATTTGAAGCCTGGTTTTGCCTACGATAAAATAGTATGGCATTTAATATTGTTATACAATTTCACGATTTCTCTTTTATTTTCTAGTTAATAAAATAAAGGTTGAAAACCTTTCAATTACTTTATTGACTGTTAACGTCTAATTTTCAAAAGAAAGTATATCTACGGATAATTTTTTTCAGACATGCAAATGCACAATAAGCAGATATTTATATTCGTGTAGATATTTAAAACAATGTAATTTAGTTTCAAGCAACAAACCGATCAATTCTAAAATATGTTGGTATCCCAAATTTATTTTTTTACCACTTGACCACAAAGTTCTGGACATTTAGAAACAAAAAAAACATCAGATTAGTTTCTGAGAACTTTATACTCATACAAAGGATGGAGTGGCTCATAATTCTTACACCTAACTATTAAAGTTGATTTTAGTAGTACTTTTCTTCTTCTTAATATAAATTAAAGATTTACAAGATTCGGTAATCTGTTATCAAACATCTAAGATACCAAAATATTTGGAAATTGTTATATAATTCTTTTGCTTTATTTTTTTTTTTACTATTATTGTGGCTAAGAGCTTGCGCGTGTGCTGCTAGTTAGTCGTCTCTTTAAGTCAACTAAAAATATCAGCTAAAACAATCCAAACAAGCAGACCAAAGAATCTAATCTACAAAAACATCTTCAAATCTTTCAGACAAAAAAAGAAATCTGAAACTCAAAATGGATCAAGATGAAGACCATGGTGGAAGAAACTGTTGTAGCTGCTGCTTTAGCTTCATCTTCACGGCAGGTCTCACTTCTCTTTTCCTATGGCTCAGTCTTCGTCCCGACAAACCCAAATGCTCCATCGAATACTTTTACCTTCCTGCCCTCAACAAATCCTTAGACTCACATTCACGTCTCAACACCACTCTCAACTTCATGGTTCGTCTCACTAATCCTAACAAAGACCAAGGAATCTACTACGACGATGTCCACCTCTCTTTCTCCACCAACAGTTCCTCTCTCGTTAACTACACAGTTCCAAGATTCTACCAAGGACACAAGAAGAAGGCCAGTAAGTGGGGTCAGACTCTTCCTTTGAACAACCAGACGGTTTCACGAGCGGTTTTGCCTAATGGGTCTGCGGTTATTAGGATGGATCTGAAGACGCATGTGAGGTTCAAGATTGTGTTCTGGAAGACTAAGAGGTATGGAGTTGAGGTTGGTGCTGATGTTGAAGTCAACGGAGATGGAGGTAAGGCTCATAATAAAGGGATTAAGATGAAGAAATCTGATTCTTCTACTAGGTTAAGAAGCTGTTTTCCGGTTTGTGTTTTGATGAACCTGCTAGTGTTATTTGTGATTCGTTAACTGGTTAATATGGTTTTTGATTTTTTATTTCGATTTTGTTGACTATTTTCATGAGTTTTGTTGTGGGTTTGTTCCATTTTCTTCTTTCTTCTTATTCATAGTTTCTAAATTCGACCAAGTAATCATTGGATAATTTGTTTAATTCAACTATGTATTGGTTTATTTGGAAAGTAATTAGCCTTACATACAGAGACATAATAACATATTGGGCTTGAAATGAAGGAACAAAGAACACAGGACAAAAGTAGATCATAATATAGTAGTGATTCTTGTCTTCGTTTGACAAGTAATAGTGACTCTAACCGTAAAAGTATGAGAGGAGAGCTTATCTCTCTCATATCAAGTAATATTATAGAGAGAAAAACTTTGTTTTTTGTTCTCCACTTCAATTTGAAGTGTTTTTTGGCATAGATTAGATTTATATTTTTTTCATTTCTTCTTCATATTTTGCATATTTATTCGACTTTCCTCATGTATATTAGAGAGTTGTCAAACTCCGAAGGACTTTGTGAATCTCTTATTTATTTGTCTGCTTGGTTCTTCTCTCATGTGGATGTAATTTCTCATTTTTCATGTTGGTTGGTCTTCTGAGTAAAGGTTTTCTTTGATTAAGTCTCAAGATGATTCAAATCGATTAGAAATTTAGAATAGACTAGAGTAATCAACTGAATTGTTTTTGTTTCCATAATGTACATTCTTTTGAAAAATACATTCTCAGCTTTTGCTAGAAAGAAAATGCGAGAGAAACCGGCCTTGTGCTTCCATTTTATGTTTCGTCTGTACCTGATCAGCTACGAACTTTTGTAGTTCTGTTGGAGGTTTTGCTTCTAGTTTTCAAATTGTGATGTTTTGCTTTTAAACAGATAATCAAATGTAACCAAAATTAGTTTTTTTTTCTTTTTCTTTTCAATAATCCACAAGTAAAATTTGGAAAACCAAGTCGTCACCCATGCATAGGACAACTCAATCCAAATCTTAAAACCCTAATCCCTAAAGTTCCTATAGAAAAAAAAAGGTGCTAGAATCTGTCTTTCTTTTACTGGCTGCATCCATAGAAGTCAACACTCTCGGTCTCTCCCATATCAATAGTCCTGACGCTGAAAGAAGTAGAGGTAACCCATGTCTTTAGGAGGATTTGTCGAGATACCTACTTTGCTGTCGTTGAAGATCACCCAACGATCTTCTTTCAATATGTGTGCCACGTAGTGACCACAGTGAGTTGATGTTCCCATGTGACTTACTATCCCAAACAACTTGTATCCTGCAGAGTTTTTGGAGCTTTTTTATATTAGCATCGTTCTTTCACTTTTGATTCGTTTTGGAAGATGAGAAAAGGTCAAAAGAGTTTTCAAGGAAGAAACGTACTCCCTCCTCCGTCTGGTAATTCACTTTGAGCTGGGGCCTGTGCTGAATTGCTTGAAGAAACGTCCATGTCCGAGACAGATGCATTCGGGTTGTTGAATATCCAATCTGTTGCTTTCTCAATGTCTCCTCCCTGAATATAAATAATGTCAGCTAGTGACCCTCCCCAAACTACAATGAATTTGCTCAAAAGCGTTAAAAGAAAGACTTACCGAGGCTTTGAGAGCCTTCCGAGCAACCTCTTCAGCAAAACCAAAGGAGATTAAGGTATCAACGCTTGATTGATCAACGTCAGATGTCTGATGGGAGATTGGTGAGTCGATATCTATTATACATAATATAATACATCATCGTATTAAGAACTTAACTCAAAAAGTATATTTTTAGTTTTAAGAAGATTGACAAGCATCAAAACTGTAGAATCGTGGATATATTTTGAATTACCTGGATCATCCATGTGAGAAAGTAACCAGGTCATCGCCTCTTCGACCCCAGCATTAGAACTGTTTATGGCGGCTTTCTGGCAGTGAAGCTGGTTAAATCCCATTGAGACAAGTTGTGCAACTATCTCTTCATTTGCCACAGGTTGTGCTGATTCCATCGCTTCTTCTGGAACTGTATACAGAAAATTAAGTCAAATCATTATCCAGGCGAACTAGATGAAGCACCATTTTTGCGAATCAATATAACAGCATACCATCATCTGGCAATAGTTCTTCTCCAGGTTGAAGCCCTTTGCTGCGCATGTGGCTGATATCAATTACATCCGGAACATCAATGTACACATCTGTCTCAGCCAAATCAAGAAGAAAAATAAGCTTTTTAATATTGCAAGGGAGGGAACATTAGAAGGATTGGAGTTTCAGAAAGAGACCAAGTTTCTTTGGCACCCAGCCTGCCTCCATAACAAACTTCCGCATGTGCAATACCAAATAATCTGGGAAAGATGTCAAACTAGTTGTCCTGCATAAAAATTTCTCCATTAAGATATTAGTGTACATTCATTCTAGTCTTAGTTGTGCTAGAATTTTTCAGAAGAGAAATATCATACTTGATAGCTGTTGTCTTCCCCTTCAGAGCAGTGCTATAGTAATCACGAATCTGCTCAGGTGATGAAAATGTTGCTAGACAAGCTTCTAAAGGAACTCGTGGGCGTACAATTTCATCAGTTGACCTACTCAGAATAAATAGCTTAGATATTGCAGAGAAACTATGAAACATTAAACTTGAGTCAATTAACTCACATATTATTTTCTTCCAGTCCTTTGCCTGCTTTCTGGTTGTTAAAGGCTTCTAATTCATCTTGATCACCAATTTTTTTTTAAAAAACAAACACCACAAATTTAAGAAACCCGCCAAATCATAAAAGGAAGCGGAACGGATAAGGAAGAACAAAATATACCTTTATTAGTTGCCTCCTGGAGTGGAATGTTCAGAGAAAGAATACAGTCATCCCTCTTATTATATGAGACCTTTCCAGATGAGCAAAGGATCTTTTCTTCTACTCCAAATTTGAAGCTCCTCGAAGGGTCTAAATCGGGTCTCATGTTGTTGCCACGCTCAACTTTGTCTAGCAAATGGAGGAAAAAGTCAAGAGCATCCTACATGACAGAATGGTGCTAGTTAGTGTAAATTCTTAATGAAATTAGTAAATCGATGTCTAGAAGGAGCATCACTTAGAATAATCTACAAAATACTGAGCATTTCTTAAGATCCGGTTTTCACCTGCTGTCTCATAGAAGAGAATTCTGCATGGCCTGCAGCAACTACCGATTTGAACATGCGAGGAGGTATTCCTTCTTGTCTCTGTCATCGATTAAAAACAAACAATCATGAAAAGTCATCAGAAATCAACATAATGCAAAACAATGTGTGCCATCTTCGCGTGTGCATGTTTATTCAGAAGTCAATATGGAAAAGAAATTATAAACATATCGAATAAGAATCTTACAACATCTCCAGTTGCAACATCCTTCTGCAATCATAAGAATGGGAAAATCAATATACAGGTATATGCATTCAAATTTTTTTCTCTTGAAACAGCTATACCTCTGCTACAGGAATAGAGTACTTCCCAGATAATAACCCATGTCCAAGCTTTGTTCTGCCACAAAAAGTAAAGTTTAGGAAATTAATATGCAAAAACCGCCAAGCAATTGTCCCTAATGGAAATCAATTTTGTTTTTCTAAGAAAAAAACTGCAACGCATATGAAAACCAAGCGGAGAAATAACAAAAAATTGAGGATGTATCATGCAGATACAGAGCATGTAACATATATACTGTTTAAACCTTTTTATTTTTACAATGTCAAAAGTTCAACGGTATGGTAACAGAAACTCCAGAGTATAAAACATAGTAAATATCGTTCTGACAGAAACTCACAATTGCATATTGAGGTCCAAAGTTGGATCAGCCGGAGCCATCTCAAATGCCAACTTTAAGCTCTGATGTGAAAAGTATCTGCAACAATTTCAGAACCAGAAGTTACTCCAGAGCAAAAGATTTGTTTTGTTTTTCGTTATACATCGAAGAAAGAAACATGGGCAATGGCATCTACTTGCAAATATTTACTTATATTTACCTTGAAATAAACGAATGGGTCGAGAAAAGAATCTGCACCGTAGCTGCCAAGTAGCAACTAGCAAAAGAAAATAAAGGGGCATAAGGAATCGACAAGGAAATGATATCATGATAAGTTTTTAATTACAAAGAGTACCTGTTGCCAAGATTGACAAGTCCGGTATATCCAGGTCCAGAAACTGGTACCAATTCTTTTCCACTCTCTTGTATACGGTTCCGATCAAAATTCGTATTTTGATCTAGTTCTCTTTCGGCAGTTGTCATTTCTGTCTGCAGATATTGATATTAACAACCCAAAAAAGTTGAAGATTATTCAGATGAAAGATCTTTTATCAAATGGCATATGTTTGAACAAAGAAGATGATCAGGCAGTATAAACTGGAAAACAAGAACAAGAGAACTAGGAAATGGAGCGTTGATGCAAAGAAAGAGGACAAAAGACTCAAAAATTAGCCTCATACTGTAAATGTTTAGACATTAATGACACAACAAGTACATGTTATTAGACTGAACGTGTGTATGGAAATATTGTCTCAAAGCAACCTTAAATGACATTCTCTAGAAGCATGCTACAGCTTCTCATTCGCATTTATAAAATTGTACGCAGTAACACAGATGTGAGTGTAATTGCTCTAGGCAAATGAGAAATTTAAGCTCACATTGCCACATATGTACAGCATGTTGAAGAAAACATGGTTGTTTCTGTGGCAACTGATAGTGAGAGAAAAACGAACATGAGATAGAAGCTTTCTGGAACAACCAGCACTTGCCCAATGACTTAGAAAGGGTATCTATCAAAACCAAGCACTACAAGAATACCAAAGCTTGATCCTCTAATAAAATGCAGTATACGAACTCGCTACTTAGACAAACAATAATATCAAGTGTCATACTAACCTTCTGCATCGTGGAGAAGTCGATTCCAAAATGGGCCAGATGCTGAGCCAGGTGCGGGTCCAAAACACTGTCATCTTCCGGATAGGAATAAACATCTGCCAAAATATTTGTAACAGTAAATGTGAAGATATTAAAACCCCCAAAGAACATGAAAAATCCACATTTATCACCAAAAAAAGTGATGCAGGCTGTGATAGGAATAAACATCTGCCAAAATATTTACCTGCTGCTTCCAAGTCAGCTGTGATAGTTCCAAGCTTTACAGCAAGAGGGTAGGCTGTCTCCTTGTAGTGGTCAACTGCATGGTTGTTTCCACCAGTTCCATCCCAGTTTTTCCTTCCACAGAGAATCATTCCGTCGGTAAGATTAAGCCATAAATTCTCCGTCTTATCACACTTGGCACATTTCCAACCAGAGGGAGGAATGACAACGCCGCTTTTGATCTGCTGCAGCGTCAATGCATGTTCACTGACTTTCTTTTTCTCAGCTGTCCAAGCTGCAACTTGCTCTCTCTTCTCAGCACCAACGGCACTGAGTACAGTATCAACTGCAATCCTAACCTGGAACACAAAATAAACAAAAAAAAGAAAGCTAAACACATGCATCTTATTGCTGCGAACCTACTAAACCCTCTCTACTAACAAAGCTTAAAATCACAATATATTGCTAGCACCTTCTCTGGTAGCTCAACAGAAGGGAATGGAAGTGAAACAAAATCCGGAAGTATGATTATGCTATAAGACTCTTCATACTCAGGCTCATTGTTGTCAAATCCGCCATCAACTCCTGCATATTAAAACATGAAAAACTAGCTCAACAGTTCAAATTTTCAACATCCTAGACGAGAGTGTTTTCCCTTCTATGAAACAATCATGACCGATCACCTTCATAGACAAGTGAAACAAAATTTTATCAAAATTCTTACTAAATTGTCTATAGTCCCTAAAATCTTAAGGCCAGTCCTGGAAACAATCAATGCGATACCTATAGCCAGCAGAGTCGGTTTCTTGAGAGGCCGATCCTCAGGAACAGACTTGGGAGTCTCCTTAATGTGCAGGTAAACAGGGTTTCGCGTCTTCTCGTAGTTCCAAGTAACGTAATCTTTTCCAAAAGCGAGAAAACTGTTCATATCCACGAACAATCCTCCTTCGGATCTCTGAAAACAATCATCACCGAATCATCAAGTACCAAACTGAATCAAAAAACAGTCGCCGTCTATTGAATAAACGTTGGTAAGGGAGTGTCGAGAGAGGTTTACCGGAGTGTCGAATGAGAGGCAACACTCGTGCTTGTAGATGCGATGAGTGGGCTCGGGGATCTGAACCCTAGACAAGTTTGATCGGAGGAGCTCCATAGTGTTTTTTTCGAAATCAATCGACAGAAGAAGCTCGGCGGAGAGAGCGAAATGAGTGCTGTTTTGTGTTGTGTGATATCGCACGTCTCGTTAAGAAGGTTTCAGATGAAAACGTCGTCGTCGTCGTCGTAGTGGTAGATTCTTTGCCTCTTGATTCTTGCCTCAACTTTTGGGTTTCATATAGAAGAGAATCTCAGTAATAAAAATAAAATGTGTCAGCTTTGGAAAATTCGTTAAATCAATATTCTGTTGGATAATTTTTAAAAATATACCAAATGAAGGAAGAATTATTGGATAGGATTGGTGTCCCAATAGAGTTTGTATTACCCAATAGCAACTTTGTGTTTACCCGATCCTTTATATATTAAGATTTAAAAACAAAACAAAATTGTAGAAAGAGGATTATGTAACAAGATAAAATCATAAAAGTAACAAAATAGAGAAAGAAAATATATGTAAACAAGTGTTATCTTCTCTTTAATCAAGACAGTGTTATTTTTATTCTACTTCTCACATCATATATTTTAAATATTATTAAGATGAGTTACACAAGCACTATAAAAAATAAAAAATAAAATTTTACAAGTTTTCGTCGTTTCTAAATATTTAGCCACCTTTAGCAAAATCGTAACTAAAAAATTGGTCATGGTTAATGACTAGCTAAATTGTATTACTTTAACCATTTTATTTTATAGTGGCTAGATTATAGCTTAAGTATATAACCACATATTATTTTTAGCTTTTAATAATTATGGCTAAATCGTGGTTAAACTGTGGGTTTTTTAGTCTTTCATAGTAAAGTCATGGATATGTCAAAATATTAAGTAGTTTTCTCAAACTTTTTATGTAGGACATTTACATTTATATTTTCCATGAAAATGCATGTATGGCCTAAAAACTCATTTCTCATTCACTTTTAATTTTTAACAAATACATAAAGCCCAATGGCTTATCCAAAAATTGGTCCAACAACATATGCATGAACAATGGCTAATTCGATGGATATACTATTGTTAAATGGTAAAATCACAATATCTTAGAAAGAAGTCACGTACTTTTTCCAGTGCTCTCATTTTCATATTTCTTTTCATTTTACGTTTATGGATAAAACATATACTAAGATAGAAATGAATGAAATTGATAGGTCAGTGTTCTAATCTCATGTCACTATACCTCACCGTATTGGTACAAGCTACAAAGTGGTCTAAACCCACTAGAGTAGTTGAAAAATAGCAGAACCTAATTTTTTCCATCCAATTTTTATCCATGTATAAAACAAATATCTTTGAAACTATTGCACGCCTTAAAAATTTTTTCAGTATCATGAAAATGCGACTGGAAGGTAAGAGATATTTTTGGGTATAAAAATGCTTTTATTTTCTTTGCAACTGTTAATATTACAATGTGAAAAACGTTTTGAGAAAAATAAAAAACATGCGGGCCATCATCTTACTTCCACTAACATTATTCCAAAGTTATAAAATATATCTGTCCGAAAAAAAAATTATCTTGTCCAATCAATACATGCATATCAACGCATTACTATCTCTTATTCGTGGAATCTAATTATCCCTTTTCGAAAAATAGAACAGCTATTTTCAAAAAAAAAAAAAAAAAAAAAATAGAACAGCTAAAAAAGAAAGAAACGAAAGCTCCTTTTCGACATAATTAATTAAGTCATCTTTCTCCCTCTCTGAATCAACGAATACTTGAATTATAGATCCTACATTCTTCTTTAACGAGTAACTTTTATAATCTCTTCTGTTAACAGCAATAAAATAATTAGACTCATCCAGATATGTTTTTCTTTTTTGAAAAATTCCAGATATGTTTTGAGTTAATCTTTTGAAACGAACAAAAACGTACATGTCAAATCTCTTCAGCTCTTACATATCCTCTATATATAAACATAGTTCTTCAGTTACACATTATTTTAAAGTTTAGTTATAAATCTAAAAAAATATAAAATGGACGAAACACTTTTCAGTTGTCCATTAATCTTCTCACTACGACTAAAATGCGGTGATTTTCTTATCAGCAAATCAACGTATATGTAGGTTAAATTATACCTCAGCATCTAACATATATAACTTTTTCATCTGTATATCAATCTATCTAAAAGTCCCACCAAACGTAGGAGTCCAGAAATCTACTACAGTATCCTGCGTCACTGGAAATATGCTCGAAACTGGCACTAAGCATAAACCTCGACTTCTAAGATCTGGTTCTTCTGAATCTTCTAGCTCTTTGTGATGATCACTCTGCATCATTAAAAACAAAAGATAAGTTTCATATAAACTTTTTATTTAATTGCGAAGCGTCTCGCTACATTGTTTCTTGGAATAATGTTTGTCAAATCTTGAAGATGAAGCAACCATTATAAATATATATACATGTAATAAAGAACACGAACGAGAGCCGTGCGTTAATTCAATTGTATAATAACGACAGTGTAATGATTTAATAATGTAAATAAAAAATTATATGATAAGCAACAAAATTACCTTTTGATGCTGTAAAGAAACTCCACTTTTCATATATGGGCTGCTCAGAGCCTGAATTATAATCATTTGCAGGTTTGTACATCAGTAGAAATACAATAACTAACTAATAATGTAGGCAAAAATTAAAGTTATATACTATAAATAAGGGGCTGGGCTAACTTACTGAAACTTGTTGGTGTAAGAACTTAATGTATTCAATGGCTTCAGAGAGCACTGAGGCTGCATCAGTCTGACACAAAACCACATGAGATTCAGTAAAACAAAATCTAAGAATTGTATTTCATATTATCTATCCCCATAACCATAAGATAATAGAATAGACTTTACATATTAGTATATATTGAAAAGAAAGATATATATAATATGATAAGTAATAATGACAGTATAGACAAATATACTAATACACACTCATCAGCTTTCTGAAAGGTGAAGCAAAAAAATATTGCAGACATAGAGAGTACCTTTCCGAAAGGTGAAACCAATTGTTGGAGCGCAGAGATTCTGTCGCCCATTTTCTCTTTCCTCGCCTAATTCAGCAAAACAAATATTTATAAGAAAATTAAGGAGAAAACTTAAGAATTATACAGAAATTTGAGGAAGAGTGTTTCTTAGTTTTCTTAAATCTTTAAAATACAACTTTTTTTTTTTCTAAATACAACTTAGCAAGCCTGCGCGCATGTTTCTATCAAAAAAGTGTGGATTTGGGTTGTCTAAACACAATTTTTTAGATAAAATGATATAAAACCTAATTTTATCGTTTAAATTATGGTTTTGTTTTGATTAATAAGAGATTCGTTTTTTTGTTAATTAGCAAACCATTTAAAGGTTTTATTTAAAAATTCATTATAAAATATTCATGTGCAGAAAGATGTCTTTATAAGAGCATGTTTAACCCAAGTTTTTTAGTGGGTTTCTTGCACTGTTTGCGGATCCCACTAACATGTGGGGCCCATGAACAATGCAAGAACCGATTACAAAAACTATGAATTAAGAACCGATTTTAGAGGGTTTCTTGCACTGTTCACGGGCCTCACTGACACGTGGCGGCCCGCGATTGATTCGTTTTTTATTTTTTATTTTTTATTTTTTAATGAAAGAAAAGAAAAAGTTAAGAAACCCATTTTGGGGTTTTGGGTTAAACATGGTCTAACATCCCTAAAAAGAAGCTTTTATTATTTTATATAAAAGCAAAAATAAAATAAACCTTGAAAGCTGGTGACGGAGACGGTGCTTCGCTCTTGGCCCTCTTAGCCGCCGGCTGATCTCCTCCGCCTCTCTTTACTTCATTGCTCCTCGAATCAGGAACCTTCCCTATACTCTACAACAACAACAAAAATACATATAAAACATTCGAATATATATATAAACAAACTCGTGCATATATACCTTTTGTTCATCAAAACTCGGCGCGTGAATCTCCGGCGGCTGTAACGCCGGAAAATTCGACAACGCGTCATGATGAGTAGGAACGTCGTTTCCAGCCGCCGCCGCAGGGTTCCAAAACGTTGCGTTGTTAGAGAATCGCAAAGGACTGTGTGGTTTCGGCGGCGAAGATCTTGAAAACCAAGTCGAAGGTAACGCCGTCGCAGTGATCTGATCGTAGTTTCCGTACCCAAGATTTGGTTGCTGATGATTCCTCAACAGTTGTTGGTCGGAAGAGCCTGCAGGCATACTAAAACCAGCTCCTTGATGGTGATGATGGTGAAACATAGCTGAAGAGGAACTAGGAGTTGTTGCTGTTCCGTACAAAGTGTTTGACGAGTTGTCAACGGCGAAGCCTTGACATGTCACTGTACTACTGTCTGTACTTAAGCTCCCATGTTCCAAGAAAAACCCGCGGTTTCTAGACGTTATATTTAGCTGCGGTTTGAAATCGCTATTATTGATATGTGAATCACGCCACAAAGCTTGGTGGTGGTGAGAGGAATCAGATTCTTGAATAGCGTTTGCGTTTGAGGTCGCATCTAAATTGAGATTCTCTTGAAGCATCACTCCAAAGCTTGTCTCCGCTTTACTATCTCCTCTTCTTTTGTTCCCCGCAAAGAAAAAAAAATACATAAATATTACTGACTGAAATTAAACAAACATAAAAGAAGCAATTTAAAGACTTACAAGAGAGGTTGGTTCCATTGATCAACATGTGATTGTGAAGAAAGCCCTAAATCAATCATTTGTAGCTGATGATCAGTAGCTGATGAATGATGATGAAGCTTATCATGGAAAACATCAGAACCGCCTGATTCAATTGAGCTTGGTCTCATGGAAGAAGATGTTGAGGAGGAAGAAGAAGAAGATACTTTCCACCAGCTTCCTGACTTGATGAAATCATGATGATCTCCCATGGCTTTTTTTTTTGGAATCACTAAGCGTGTAAAATATATGTTGGTGAGACCGATGATGGATCTTTGATTTGTTGTGGCTTCTCAGATTGTGCTTCACATGAAATGATGATGATCCACACGAGATAGATACTTATAGTTAAAAATATATGTCAATTTATAATGGATATTTTATTTTTTTCCTGGTAGGGTTTTCGTTAACTATTTGTGAAAACACCGGTTGACATTTTTCAGGTGGCTCTCGCTGACTCTTTTGCACACGTCATACTCAACTTCTAATTTTTTTCTTGAATTTTTTTTCCATTAATATTGTTACACTTCAAAGAATACTAGTCCTAGCTAGTATTTGATCTTTCGGTAAAGTTTTCTCTAACTAGTGTAGAAAATACATTCTGGAAGAATAATAAAATCAACCCCTCTTATGAAAACATGGACTGATTTATTATTCATAGTAAACGAATTAACTACTTGAAACACATGGAAAACATATTGTTAGAGCATCCATAATGGTGGAGTCCTTAAATTTTTTTAAAAAAATTTAGATTAAAAAAATAAATAAAAAAAATCAATCAATCACGTGCCGCCACATGTCGTAAATAGTATAAGGACCGATCCTTATTTAGAGATTTTAAGGATTAAATCCTTAAGTTTTAATAGAATCCACTAATTATTTAATTATTTTTCTCTAAGGACTCTCTTTAAAGATTTCCCATTGCGGATGCTCTTGTCACCTTTCAAAATGACTCCATAACGAATATTTTACCGGCATCATATGAGGATTCGTAACAAACGTTTCTACACGCATCAGGACGTTCATGAATCATGATGGACATTTGTTAATTAACATTATAGATCAAGACGAACTCTTCCTACGCCACACATGAGATTCAGAAAATTTATATCCACTAATCTGCAATCAAATCTAACCATCTAGTATAAAAGCTTTACACCATATGTTTATCGTATCGCTATACCAAAAGCTTTCCACAATGACTTTCAATTCATTTATTATGAAACAGAAACCAAAATATCATGTCATAAGGTAAGATCAAGGACCTAGAAAGAAATTAGAGTATGACTTGACTTCCTCCTAATTAATTTTTTTTTTGACTTTTTAGTATTATATAAAAGCGATGAAAATGGAAGAAAGAGGTTGAAACGGTATTAGACTTATTTTAAGAAGGGCGTCACGGTCACATCAGAGTCACAAACCACTTCGAGATATTTTTATTGTCTTGATTTGAGTATTTGCCCCTTTGGCTATGACCTTCACCGTTATATCTTTTCCGGTCACATTAGGTCAACGAGTGGGCTCCACGTGGCGTGCGCGCGTGCTTTAGAATCTAGACCCCACTTGTTCCATCTCAGAGTCAGAGCCCGAATGTGACACTTCTCTTTTTCTTCTTTTTGTTTTTTAAAAAATACTCTTACGTTCCATTAAAATAAATATTTTGGTATTTTCATACATATTAAAAAAACACATTAAATATATATGGGTTTTATAAATTATAAAATTCCAATACATTTTAATTAATAATATTTCAATAAATTTAATTAATTTTATTAAAATTTATAATTTTTATATAGAAAATATAAAAAATACATCTTTGTGAAATAATTTTGTTTTGTAAAATATTTATCTTAATGAAAGGGAGGAAATATATTTTTAGGCATCTTTCCT
Source organism: Sinapis alba (assembly GCA_012274485.2). Lineage (NCBI taxonomy): Eukaryota > Viridiplantae > Streptophyta > Magnoliopsida > Brassicales > Brassicaceae > Sinapis > Sinapis alba. The sequence goes on along the minus strand of MU105643.1, from coordinate 87,039 downwards.
CAATGTTAATTAATAAAACAAATTATACCAATATTTTAAATCCAATTTTTAGAGTTATTTCACAGGTCATCTTTCTAATCATTTCCTTTTGCCTAACGTTGGCTTCTATACGCTTAACGAGACCAACAAAAAATAAAGTCACGTGAATATTGAATTCTGCTTAACTAAACTATGCATCAGTTGTTTGGATTATAGTGAAACAGTGTCGAGATTGTCACCATATATGATATATGTGTCACATACTTTCTTTACAGCCGCTAAAAACTACTAGTAAGTTTGCAATTTGCATGATCCTGTTTTTCTTCTAATAACATGCATTCCTTTTTAAAAAAATCGATTCAGTTACTTTTTTTCATTTGCAATAGATCGGTTCTTGTCACTGGTCCAGTTACCAGGTTTGTCCATTGAAGTATTCGAATAAATGTTTGCAACACAAGAACAAACAACTATATACACAGCACGAATTACCTTATATACTCTCCTTTTTCTTTTTCCTTATACTGAAGTGTTAAATTCTCATTCTTTTAAGATACACTATACCGAAATTAATTTACTACTAATGTTGAAGTACTCAATATTACCTATTACAATATGATTGCCGTTGGAGAAGAAAACAGAGCGTCACGGTTGTATTCCATTTAGTTAGTGATTTATTGGCTTAAAGGAAGAAGATCACCACAATTTTCCCCTTGGGAGAAAAAATGTTTTGAGTGTCATTTTACCCCGAATCACACTTCATTCATCCGATTTTTCATCATTAGTCGGTTTGATTTTTCACTTATTTTTGACATCTATGATCTTAGGGACAAAACATTTTTCATAAGTAATTTCACTAGTGAACAACCTCTGTCCAAACTATTTCATCTTACGCATAACTGATCTTTGTAATTTGTGTTTGGTTAGCGGCATTACTCGAAAGAACAGTAGATGTTTATAAAAGCAAGTTTTAGAAATGTAGCATGTATATATATATGATATAATGTGCTTATAAGGCTAGTGAAATACGATGGATGACATTTTATAGCATCCATGAAACTTGAACCAATGACTATTTGAATATACGGCTTTACCCATAAGTCATAACTTTTATTAGATAAAATCATCTTGATGTATATATAACTATCATGCTTAGTAAAATAGACTAAAACCCAATTGCATTGACAATAACATTGTTTTATATATATGCACGTATAGGACCATTACTCTATATATACATATGTTTTTGGGGGCGGGAGGGGAATGCAAACCAGTTAAATTTGCTTTGATTTTTACATTATACGGAATGAGATGGATTGAGATACAGCGAAAACGTCAGGGTGACGTAAGCATGTGGTGTAATGAAATAAAAGACAAAGAAACATGGAGAAGAAGATGAACATGCAAATTGATTTCAGAAAGCAAAGAAAAAGCTGAGAGAAAGAGACTGTTGCGGAGACAAACCCACACGGCCCCTCTCATGGCCTTCCATCATCCCATCATCGACTACTTCTGTTTCATTTTATTTTCATTATTTTTAAGCTGTTGAATTTTATAGTCTTTCACTCTTTTCAGACGGATATCAACTCAGGCTTTTCTTTTATAAAATTTCAATTACTAAGAGTAAGATATTGCTTCTATATTTAAAACAAAAATATACCGTAAAAAAAATATTATTCACTCAATGATGATAAGAGTAACGTGTAACATACACAAATATACTATGCATTCTTATTCGCAATGATATTGTTTCTATCTTTGAGACAAAAATACTACCATACATTTTTGTATATGGTAGACTATATGTTGCACCGATTAAAAACTCGATCTTATCACACGTTTCTCTATTTAATGTTATCTCACGATAAATATAGGCCATTATATGAATTTTGTTTTCCATCCATTATATGGAGTTATACTACAATATAAATATAAATTAACATTCTAAGTAAATAACTATACAGCTCATGCACGTTTTCATATTACTAGAATATATACAGTCGATTATATCATAAAAATATAGTTATGGGTAATACGATAAAAGTAAATGACTATATAGTCCAAAACAATCATCATTAGCTTAGATAAAAAAATTTCCTCAAAATTATAGCAAAAATGTCTGAAAATTATAAATTGGCCATAATCTTTATGTTTTTTTTTTTAATTTAAACGAGGACCATAATTTCTTAACGTTTTTTTCAAAAAAGGCCTCCTGCATTTGCACCTTTGGCACACCCCAAGAATTGGCACTACTGGATACATCGACTTCTTTTCGGAAAAGCCAATGTTGATTGGAAAAAACACTCTAAGTTGCACCATGTTACAACATAAGATGCGATCCGAAGATGAGAATGCTAATTACTACATGAACTTGCATAGAAACAAAAACATTTGACTCTCGTGTACATTTGTTACCGATAATGCAATTTAGTGAAATCGAATATATAACCGATTAACGAAACATTTTATAAAGGTATTAAATCACATGTTGACGAGAAAAGTAACATATGATTATATTATCATTTACATGTTAGTATTTTTTGTTATTTTGTCATTAAATTCGTCACTATTTAACAAATTAAAATTCGTAGCAAGTGCATATGTACGAGGGAATAGTTCATTTACGCTGATGCACATATATATATGTACCATGTTGAAAGTATACGCATATATATAATAATTATATATACTTATAAAAATATATACTATATATCAAATTAGTAATATAGGCCGCCCATAAGCACTAAGACGAAAGGAGAAGGAAAAAACAAAGATGAAGGAAATAGAAACAGCCAAGACTTCCACTTGGGCAGATCAGATGGAGTTGTTGTCTCATGTCTGTCTTAATATCTTATAAAAGTCATAACGTGACAAAACACCTTTTCTAATATCATATTAATTTCTTAATTCTTTCAACTACTTTAAGATATTAACTATATTAATTAATTGTTTGATAAAAAACTATATTAGTTAATTACTCATAATCCTGCGCACTTAATTCGTCGATTGCTTCATTATTATTATTGTTTTGTTTTTTCTTTCTTTCAATCATATCTCCGCCGTACTTGCGTTTTCTAGTAGCATATCTTACCCTACGCAAATGTTATGATTAATTGATTATTATGTTATAAATACATTATTACATGTTTAAATCTCTAAAAATTATTTCATTTGTGAAAAGTTATATTTAGGTCAGCTAGTGGTAGAGTTCATATCAAGATTGATGACGTCTACCTTCGGATAATTCAGTAATATTTCTGATTGTTGGTAGATATTAAAAAGGTGTTCTCTTTTATAATTTCCATTCTTTGGTTTAAAACGTGGCAACAATAAGCGTATTATAATATAATTAGTTTCTGTTAGGCAGAGATGTGTTTGCCACGCCAATAATTAAATAATTTATAAAACATTATTACAAAAATAATCATCAGTATCAATATTTAAACCAAATAATTAAATAATTTATAAAACATTATTACAAAGATAATCATCAATATGAATAGAATTGACAACCGAATGCCCAAGGCTATGTACGAGGATGATCATCAATACGTGGACACAATTGGTAAGAGCATAAATTTTTTTTTTCTGACTAAGGGTAAGAGCATAAGATAGATCAACTTAAGTTGTTGTAACCGCATGATAGCAATACCTCATTTTTGCATCATATATGATATATAATACATACATGAATTAAAAAAGAACATTTATTACTCAATATAAGGAAAAAAAGAATTGATGATAACAATATGAAGAGAGGAAATAATGGAGAGACTTTTTGTTCTGCTTTTCTCGATCTGCCATGATTGATTATGATTCTTGAGACTAAGCTTACTTATTATACTTAATCGAATAGTCTTAAAGAGAAAGGAACGTTGTTTCTTTAACATTAATTATTGGACTTTGTGCGTTTGATTATCACATAATGATCAACCTATAAAATTATACTCCATATGTTTCATTATGTGTCGTTTTAGTTTTTTGCACACAAATTAAGAAAATATTTAATTTTGCATATTTTTCTATTAAAAACATCATTACCCATACACCTAATTATATTTCAACCAATAGAAAATTAAACTAAAAAATAAAATCAATAAATTATGCATTGAAATCTTAAGACGACATTTATTTTGTAACGAAATTTTTTCTCTAAAACGACACTTTTTGCGTAACGGAGGAAGTATAAAAAACATGTATAGTTCGCCTACGTTTAGAGATATATATATGTACATCTTTTTACCAAAAAGAATGATATATTTGTTTTTAGACTTAGGATGCTTGCCAACATCATAAACGATGTTGTTAGTGAGAACGATACAAGCCAAATGATGTTGTCGTACAAAAATAAATGGTGCTTATATTGAAACATATAATTAGTTTAGTGCTTATTGCAGCTGCTTTGATGCTTCTCGACAAGAACCCAACAAAAACGAGAGAGAGATGGCGTTGAGAGCTTTCTTAAATATTCACTCTGATTCAGGATAATTATTTTTATAAATCTCTTCTCTTCGATCGGTTCATAAGAAACAAAAAAAACAAAAAAAAGTTTTTACTTGCCGCTTCCAATTGTTTCATGAAAATCTTCCTTCCAATGCAAGGAACTGTTTTGGGCCAGAATCTCTGCTTTCAATTGACCAGCGCCTTATCTATTGGGCCTTTAAACCATGAACCAAATGGGCCTTTAAAAGAAACACTCTGAATAAGGAGTTATAAACAACGATCAAACGTAAAGTGCGGATCCTCGTAGTCCTGATTACTAACCGTTGATCCCAAATCTAATCCAACGGTAGTTGTATCAATCCGCGTGATTACTATCTATTGGATGATAATCACTACCTCTCCACCCGCACTATATATATATCCCTGAGAGCATTATCGACTGCATAATTTCGCACGCTTCCCTTCACTGAGTCCTCGTCTCTCTACCGAACCTACAAATGGCTGGCCGTGGAAAAACTCTCGGATCTGGAGTCGCGAAGAAGGCGACGTCTCGGAGCAGCAAAGCCGGTCTCCAGTTCCCCGTGGGTCGTATCGCCAGATTCTTGAAAAACGGCAAATACGCCGAACGTGTCGGTGCCGGAGCTCCGGTTTACTTAGCCGCCGTTCTCGAATACCTCGCCGCAGAGGTAATTATTAGATCTGTTAAAAATCAATTTCGTAAAACCCTAATCTTGTCAGTTTCGCTAAACCGGTTTTGGATTTTGTCAAAATTGGATCTGTGCAGGTTCTTGAATTGGCTGGAAACGCGGCTAGAGACAACAAGAAGACAAGAATCGTGCCACGTCATATTCAATTGGCGGTGAGGAACGATGAGGAGCTGAGCAAGTTGCTTGGAGATGTGACGATTGCTAATGGAGGTGTGATGCCAAACATTCACAATCTTCTTCTTCCCAAGAAGGCTGGTGGAGCTTCCAAACCTTCCGGTGACGACGAGTAGATTCAGTTATCAGTGTTGTGGTGGTGGTTTCAGCTATTTTTAAATTTGTAGCTTAGATTTAGATTAGGTCTTTATCTTTCACGGTGCAGAGTCCTTTTGTTTTAAAATGAATCATGTGATGGATCTTATTAATATAAGAATGTTATTATTTGTTTCTCAATTATCCTCAACTTCTCTTCTGTGTTGATGTGGTTTGGGCCAAGCCCACAATCTTTCTTCTGGAAACCATAATATGTATGTAATATAATTTTGTCTCAAGCGTCATTTGATCATATGGCCTCTAACGTAACATAATCCTGAAGAAAATTTTGAAGATCTGAAACAATTTCAGGACCAAATCATTCTATTGACCTGATGAAGCTCATCTTTAGTAAAACACAACATTTTCATTTCATTGTTTTAATTCACATTTAAAGGTACTGCAGACAGAAGGAAATTGACATTAATAAATTATAAGGTGAAAAGTTTATAAACCATAAATAATTGAGAGGTTTATTTTCATTCATATTTAGTCGAAATGTTTTTATTACTAAAACATAGTAATTTTTCTTGTCAAAACACAACATTATCATTTAAAGGTGTCCATCCATATTTGACAATATTTCAGACGGAGAGAAATCGACACTAACAGATTTTAAATTAAAGAGTTTATTTTTAAAAAGATAACTGAAGTATTAAAATTTAGCAAAAAAAAAAATAAAAAAAAAAATAACTGAAGTATTAACGTGTCTATATCAGTTGAGGGGATTTATTACGATAAACTTTTTTACAGTAAAAATGTAAAATATACTAATGAGAGATACCAAAAACAAATTTAGTATATTTAAATATATAAATTTGATAGAAAGCTCCAAAACATTAAAAAAACAAATGACATTATTTCGTGATAAGGAACAAAGGATTAATTTAATTCCATTTGGGAAAAATCTTAACATATCTATAAATCGATCCATTTATTCCCATCAAATTAGCTACAAAATTTGTTTTTAATTATATAATCATATCAGACTATTTGATTTGGAAAGCTAATTTGATAGATATAATTGGAGTGATTTATAGATTTGGAGAGCTACTTATAAAATGGACCAGAATTTATTGTATATATTATATATTTTTCTTTTGGTATTTTTTAAAATCAATTTATAGTTTTTCTATACATTTTAATTTATTTCTAGTGGTCACTAATTCATCTATTTTACATTTTTACTAAAAATATTTAAAGCAAGACATGTATAACTTTCCATGGTGGTAAACAAAAGTCATATTTCTAATAAAGAAAAAATTTATAACTATTAAATTTGTTGTTTGAAATAAATTTAAAGATCAATATTCAAAAATTCATTTTAGATTAGAAAAAAAACCGGAAGGTAAGTAATATATTTGTGAATGTAAGTGTCTGTTAACATAGAAGGCTCTTGTCAAATGTGAGGATTCTATTGTTTGACAAGAACTTTCCATGTTAGAATCAGTCATGCTCACCAAAATGCCACACATATTTCCTTTCTTTCCAGCCCAAAATTAATTTTGAATATTAATTTTAAAGTTTATTCCGAACAACAGATTTAATAGTTTTAAGTTTTTGCTTTTATTAGAATTATGAACTTTGTATCCATTATATTTTAGTAAAAATATAAAATACATTAATGAGTGACGACTAGAAACAAATTACAATGTCTATAAATAAGAAAACTTCCAGAGAATAAAATTTTAAATTAATAACAATTATTTTTGTGATAAGGAATGAACGGATTAAGGTAATTCCATTTGCAAAAAAATCCTATCAGATTTATAAATTGATTCATTCCATCCCATCTAATTAACTACAAAAAAATCTAATTAACTACAAAGTTTCTTAATATATATATATATAAGGATAAAGAGTATCTTGGTGTAAGTTCTGATTTTCTCTTCAGTCTTCTCATGTTAATTCCATGGTTCGTCTTAAAGAAGTTTACCGTTTTCTATATTTAACGTCTTTATTTCGAAATTAAGCTCTATTTGTCATGTAGTAATCATGAACTGTCGATAATCACATTTCTCATGCCTTATTGTTGCTCTCCAAATACGTGCGTATATATGAATGTAACGCACATATATTTCTCTATGTGTATATATAATTACCCCAAAGCAACACACGATCTCAACAAGATTAGTGGATCGATTACTTTCAGATCTGAAAAAAATTAAAACTTAAACTACTGGACCAATTTGCATAATCATCTCTGTAAGTGTATGAACACACATCGTCCATGCCCATTTTCATGTGTATATGCTTGTTTATATCATTATCTGAAAATGCTTTTCTAAATTGTATATTCATATGAATATGTTCTAACAATTTATGTATTTTTATCAATTTTTGCCACGAAACTTCTATAGAGAAAAATGGAGAAGGAATTGGATTTGACACTGAGGTTGGGTCTGCCAAGTTCTGCTGTTGAGACACAACTGAGCTTAGACACTCCTCCCACCACTAATCAGGTTTTATTTCATAAATAACTCCTTTTTCTCTAACCATTATTGATTGACACCAAACAATCACCATCTTTTATTGATTAACTTGATAACAATTGTGGAAAAAATGCATGACTGATTTATTTTCATCTTTATCTTTCTCAAAAGTTTTTAAGTCCAAATTAATTGAACTAATATTAAATTCATTAATCACCATTTAAGAAACGGTAATAACCCCACAAAAGAACATTAAATCCTTATCATCATTTTACAGCTAACTAATAACTTTATTACAGCGCAGCATATTGACAACTATTACTGAAAGTTAAAAATGCTAATTAATTAAATTTAAATTAAATCAAAACAGAGGATCAACGTCGACGGCGGCGAGACTCGCGATCGCCGCCACATCCTCAGGAATGAAGATGAACCAATGGACAACGACGAACGTCACGTCGACGTCAATATGAGATATTACAATTTAATCTTCAACCACTTCGCCGGCATCGGCGAGACCTTGAATTTTGCTCCTTTTCCGATACAACCGTCTCCGTATTCTTCTCCGGCGTCGACGCCAACGAGGAGTGATTATGTTCTGATTGATGTTCCTGCTAGGAGAGCAGTTCGTAACTCTAGAGCGACTGAAAACGCTCTGGACGCAAACGCGAATCCGAAACAGCGTCGCGGCTGCGGAGGATGTTGTGGTGGAAGGATTGGCTGGTTGAGGAAGTGTACCAACATGAACTGCAACGCGATTAACACTCCTATGTGGCGAAGGGGCCCACTTGGTCCAAAGGTAATTAATTTCATTAATTAATCTTACTAATTAATAAGGTTTGAATTAGTGATAAATGATTAATTGCGCTGCTTAAATCTAAAATAAATGAATGTTAATGTGTTCAGACTTTATGCAATGCTTGTGGGATAAAGTTCAGGAAGGAGGAAGAGAGGAGATCCAAGAGGACTTGGTGATTTGTTGTTGTATTTGTATTTGATTAATAAATATATAAAAAGAGAAAATGATTGTTAGTTATGCATATCTATGTCTTTGATTAAGTTTTGTGAAAGGAACCGCTAGTTAAACTTTGGAGCTTTAAGAAAATTCTATTGAAATATCGTTCTTTTACAGTATATAAACTTTAACGAATTTGCAGCTTTTATCATACCACAAAATAAAATAAAATTCAACTCTGAAGATGAAGTTACTTGTTTTTTAAAAAAAGTTTTATGTTGGAGTTGAGATGTTCTAACCTTGACCAAAACGTTAACATGTCTTCTTGTAGACTGAATAAAGCAATTAAAAGACAGGTAACTGTTAAACTAAAGAGGAAAATAAGAAATTTAAGAATACTTTAGAGCAAGATTATTGAAGGTTTCTTGTTTTGGATTTTTTTTAAAATATATGTGTATGTATATGTTATACACGCATATATAACATATACATACACATATATATTTTTTAGAAACCTAAAGTAATAATCTTGCTCTTATATCTAAAATAATTTGTTTTCTTTTCATTGGTGTGTGTGTGGCCGCACGTGATCGCTGGTCAATAGGAGCACCGACCCATGCTCTACCACCAACGAGCCACTTACTAAAACAAGTTCGCTCAACTACACTTTTTTTTGTTTGGTGTAAGAAAAACTTGCACGCAAACGCCGTCTGTGGGGATTGTACAAACCATATTATCATTTTCTGTAGTTACCATACCAAAACTTCAAAGCGGCTCCCCTGAAACACATCCAACTGTTTGATCATAATTTAGTTATCGGAAGAGCTAGACAAAGACATAAATATTGTCAAACTAAGGAAAAAAAATAAGGTATTTAAGAATACCTCTTTTCTAGAGTGATGCTTTTGTTTTGTTTTGTTTGGTTTGGTATGGTATGTGAGTGTGCGTGTTCGATCGCTGGTCTATAGTAGTAGAAGCACTGACCCATGCTCTATTACCAAATAGCCACTTGCGACAAACAAGAGATAACAAAGGATTGATTACTTTGACCAAAAAAACAACAACAAAGGATTGATTAAAGAAAAAAACAAGAGAGTAAATAGAAGAGAAATTCCAAATCACATGTAATATACAAACTTATGTTCATGCCCAAGTAAGGGGTGTGTGAAGTAAAAGAAGCTGATGATGAGGGAGACTCACCAGCCCATAACCGATACAGACAGTAACAGTCTCATAACAACCGAGGAGATAAGAGAGACATACCCAGAAAAATATTACATGGTAAGAGTGAATGTAAAAGCACAAAAGATAAAAAATAAAAATAAACAGAAGATTAAATTTACTATCAAGACTTAGAACCATATGGATACATCTTGTTGCTTCTGCTGCATACCATCCATCGTTCCTACTACTCCTTGCATTGACATATCATCTTTGTAATCAAATGTGGCCATGTCAAACGGTGGAGTATCATACACAAGCTGAAATCTGTTGCTGCTACTGTTGTTATGCGCAGCTTCAAAGTTGCTGTTGTTGTGTGCAGTGTCGTACTTGAACCCATTGTTGTTGTTGTTTCCTTGGAAAAAGGTTTGGTTGTTGTTGTTGTTAGCTCTGTTTGGGATGTTCAAGTCTTCAAAGAAACTTCCTTCTACCATGTTTCCATGGAACTGGAGATGTTCTTGATGATTCTGGACGGTTGGTTGAAGCAGCGACATGCTTTGATTCTCCATGACCATACAAGTTTGGTTGCTCTGGACGTTTCTGTCGTACATGGACATGAGCTCAGAGATCATCTTCTGTCCATCTTCAGGAACTCCCATACCAGTTAAGTCGATTGGTTGAGCCACTGAGTTCACTGGTGGCTGCCTTGGCTGAGAAAAGCCAACTACAGGCTTAACTTCATTGACATGGAACCTGGACGGTGCTGCTGCTCCATACGGTAATCGGTGTGGACAAACCAACTGATGGTTGTCTCTTGAGTTCCTATCCACAAATCCTCGGGTGATTTCGCTATGGGCACACCCAGGATTCTCACAGGTGAAAGCTGTTCTGTCCATTACAGTGTTCAGATCTCTGTTTGGCTTCCTCTTCCTAATGAACTCTGATGGCACTTCTTCCTTTACAGCCATCCCAAAGTTTGAAGTACACATCACTTTCTCTGGCTTGAGCTCTTCCACTTCATAATGACTCTCCTTCTCAGCACCTTCAACGTCATACTGACTACAATCATTCATCAGAAGCGAGCAACTTCCACCTGATAAAGAAGAAAGAGGCGGACAAGACTCAGGATAAAGCTCCCGAGCCAAGGACTCTTCTTGGTTAATAATAGCAAGCCAAGTAGCACTCTCTTTAGCAGTCATCTTATCCTGCAAACATTTGGACTGCCTCACGAGCTTCCGGATCTTAGCAATATCAGGAAACATATGCTTGATAACAGCAGTCAAAACACCCACTTTCCAGGCCTTCTTCAAATCATGAGGCTTCTTGTAAGGAGCAGGACCTTGATCTTTAGGCAAACCGAGCTGACACCACCAGTCCTCTTTCCCATTAGGCCACCACGGAGGAGGCACACCTTTCTCCAAAGGAAACCGTCTCTGAGGAGGGTCACAATGCTGCATCAAAGCCGACAAAAGAGATCCCAAAGTCGTGTCCTGAAGCTCTTGCAACGTGTGTGGAGTAGGTCCAATCAAGCTACTACCTTCATAAACCCCCTGGATACTGTTCTCAGCTTGGTACTTACTTATAGCAGCAGGACCGTTTCTATCAAACCTAACCTTATCTTTCCACCACTCTCTGAGATTATCAGAAGCCCCAGTGACAGGCTTCCCATTCTCAGGGATGATACCGTAAACAAAGCCTTGAGCTTTACAGACTTCCATCATCTTCAACATGTACTTCAAGATCCCATCTTGAGCTCTCGACATCTTCTTCCTCCTGGCTTGCTCCTGAGACTGTCTCTGCTTTGCAGCGTCGACACCTTCTCTGCTCTTGTCCTGCTGCTCCTTGAGACGCTTGAGCCTCATCTTGTCTCTCCACATCCTCCTCTCCAGCTCATCAACATCGATCTCGTCATCAGTGTAGTCATCCTCAACAGCTGAGTCAGGTTCAGGTTGTAGATGATGAGGAGGAGGAGGACAGAAGTCAAGTTCTCCGAGAGAAGGAGGAGAGAAGAAGTCCATGTTCCCGCCTAACATACCCATCTCGTTGAACATCATCGTGGGTGGCTCTTCAGAGTAAAGACCAGCCGATTAAAACCTGGAAAATAGAAAGGATCATTTGTGAAGAGGCTATAATCGGAAATTAAAAAAAGATTGAAACTTTCTATTGTAGATCATCTGCAGTCAGAACACATGGATCTACCAAAAACCCCCCATGAAAGAATCTATCTATGATGATCATCATCATCTTCAGTACCAATAAGATAGAGAGAGTAGTTACCTGTAGATTTTTTTAAAAGAGCAGTCCAATAAAAATGATAAAAAGTCTCTGCCTTTCTACATAAAACCCTAATGAAGATGAAGATGAAGATGAAAGAGATGAAGAAGGAAAGGGGGAGGAAAGATCACGTGGGGGAGAAAGCGACTTTGTTGTTAATTGAGTGGAGTCTCTCTGTAGATCATGGAGATACATACAGACAGACTAGAATATATATATATATATATATATAATTTTTTTTAAAAGAAAGCATTTATTGAAATTTGTTTATTATTATTAAATAATTTCAGAAATAAATAACTAAGCGTCTTTTGGCAATACTCACTGCTCCTCATTTGGAGTTACTTTTGTATTCTTCCTTTTATTTTTATTTTATATTACGCGGTATGAATTTAATTCTTTTTTAACACGTATTATTAATTGCCAAGAAACTATAATACGTTATTTCTTTCTGTTTTAAATATATATATATTCATTATCCATACCATACCTCACTAAAAGCTGGTGGAGAAAATAAAACGCACGCAATTTTGTAATGCTTACGTCATCGACAACTATTATCGATTAGGACAAATTGTAATCTCAAGAGGTGTAATAAAACATTTTAAATTAGTTTCTCCAGTTCTCGATTAATTATTATCACGTTCTCCAACACGTTTGTTAGAAACGACCCAAACATTAGTCTTCAATTTAATAAGCTTTCTTTTCAAGTGGTCTTAATAATCCCCAAAATATCCTAAAAATAAACACAGAATAAATTAACTGAAGCTATTATTCAAAAAAAAAATGAAACACATAGGAAAATGAAGAAGAAATTTTTTGAAGAGTATAATAGAAACAATAATGAGTTGTAATAGTAAGTTTTTCTTTCAATGTTCTTTTGTGATTATAAGTTTACATACTCAGGACAGGATCTAAGATTTCAGGATTATATATATTTTAAAAAAGTTTCCTCTTTAAAAGATTCTCATAATTTTTGGGATGGTATCTATATATAACTTCTTCCTTTTTGACAATTGATAATTTATTAGTGGAACTAAAACCCAAAGAGGACAAAACCCAAAACATAAAAATAAAAGACCAAAACAAACGGGTCAACATTACATAATTTTTTTGGACCGTAAGCCTAAAAAACAAAACCGTTGAAGAAGCTAAGTGATCCTTGCCACCACGTGTTTGATCGACGAACAATTTAGAAAACACGCGTCAAGCCAGAGAGCCACCACCTCCTCCGAAAAAGTCACGCCGGAGCTCCGCACGACGACGACGGAGACAAATCAATGAAAGACCGACTAAATAGTCTTCACGGAGGGCTAAGACGTAACTGAATCACCACTTCATAAAAGATAATCACTGTCTTCGATCAATATGAAAGAACTCCGATCTTCCTATATGAACAAGCAACCATATTTAATGATTGAGATTAGTTTGAAGATGGAACGACCCAAGCGAAAGGAGAGGAAGGCGATGGAGGATCAGATCGAGAGTCGGTAGGACATCGAGAGACAAGAAACGGTGATCAAACAGAACCATGAGAACAACGGTGAAAAGGTGAAAAGTCGACAAAAACAATCTAATGGAATCACCTCTTCCCGGAAACGAAAGCCGGCGAAGATTAGCGTCGAGAAGACCACCACTTCCTGGAATCAAAAACCCAAATCATCGAGAACCATACACTAGAAGAATCCGGTGATGGATTACAAAAAAAACAAGCCGGTGAAACTCCTCCTTCTGAAAGATCTTAGATTGAAAAGAAGAAGAAGAATCGAGAGATAATTCTCTCTCTCTAAAAAGAGAAACCGACTTTTTTCTATATATAACTTCTAAAGATTTTAAAAGCCAAGATCAATGTTTCATAGAACTTAGCTCATATTCGGCTCCCTGTACACAATTTCTCAAGCTTAGTTCTTTCTTCTTCTCTGAAACTTTTTCTCTTTCTCGTATGTTCTTCTGTCATTTTAAGAACCTCGTACATTGCTCCCGTTGCATCGGGGATGTATCTGCAACATTCGTTTTTTTTGTTTGTTTATCTTTCTTCAGGTTTTTAGCAACATTTCAGTGTCAAACTGCGTTTTCCGCTTCTTGTTCGTGTGCTTGAAATCTCTTGACTATTTTTGGCTTTCAGTTGGATGCAGCATTGTTGAATTACAGACTTTGATGGAAGAAAAAACGACAAAAAGTTAGATTTAACAAGTTGCAGATAAAGTCCAAAAGTCTTAGCGGTTACCTTGACCGCACTAGCTGTCTCACTTATGTCATCTCCTATGTATTCTTTCCATGTCCCCTTGACATTTTTATTTTTGTACTCACTATGCTCATAAATGATATGCCTTTAGATTATTATGGAGACTTGTAGGATTAAAGGGCAATGTTCAACTTGAGCGTGGAGTCCAAGACGGTGGACATGGACATGGTTTGTATAGTACTTGACAAAATGTAATATCAATATATCTCTTGAAAACTACTTAACTCAAATGTCTTTTATCTTCTAAGTTTTTTAAGCCACGGTTGACAGGGAAGGGGGAACATCAAGGACCATCTTTAACCCGTTAGAGGAGGGACTGAAGAGGTAAAAGCGTTCTTCAGTGACATTTCATGTTAATCCTAGAACCTAAGCCTTGGAAATGGAATGCAGGAACTCCAACACATTAATGTTGTATTATCTACACTCTCCCTGACGTGTCTTGATGCATTTGCTGCCCAAGGAACAAGAGCCTCGTCTATCATACGTGGAAGGTGCTCGTGATGTTTCTGTTTCTGTTGCTTTTGAATCTGGTGCAAGAAAAAGAGCTATAATTCCAGTCAGCTTTGATCTCGTGTAAAGAGTATCAAATTTCATTAAGATACGCACACCTTGTACTGTCGTAGCGACTCATATACATGCAGCAGAAACGGCGTGTGTAACCTTGTAATGGTTGGACCGTGAGTCTCTTTATGGGTCGAATCTTCGTGATGTTTTCACTATTTTCAACATTTTTTTTTTTTTTAATTAATATTCAAAATTTCTGTAAAAATGAACCACTTTTCATCAAGAGAAACCGCTATTTGGCTTACCAAAAAGTCCCATGAATATAAAGAGAAAGCAAAACGATGATGAAATCAATTAGTAAAAAGAAACACCGACCGCAACCATTTTGTGTATTAAAGACCAATCGAAAAGCAATGAAGTTATTGGTCAGATTCGTAAAATTTAATGAACACAGATTATATAAGATAATGTTATTATTATTATCATACTCATAGCATATTAGTGTAATAACTTACATAATGAGATAATACATCAAAATGGGTAATAACTTGCATAATGAGATTATACATCAAAATGGGTTGTTAGACAAAATTATTTTGCATAGATTCTAAGAAACAAATCAGAACAACAAAAAGAGTTTTTTTTTTTGTTACATATCTCTTAGAAGCCCTCCTCAATGTATCTCTTTACTGCAATAGAAGAGCCAAGAAGGCGGAGAGTGATGCAGCAACGATGGAGCCAACCACCGGAAAAGCCACGGTGGCTGAGGAAGTACCTGGTGCTGGTGCTGGAGACTCCATGGTAGCCGCCATGGCCGAGCTCATTAACACAGCCGAGACAAAAAGGGCGACAAAGAAGTTGTTGACATTCCTCATTTCTATTATTATTATTATTATTATTTATTTATTTTGGATGATTGTTTTGTGTTTTTAATCTGATGCCTCGAAAGTGAAGGTAAAGAATGTATTTATATTATGACAAAATGTGAAAGGAGAAATGGAGAGAGTTTCAAGGTCTGCCATTAACTAGAAAAGACAGGATTGTCTAGTTTTCATTGCTAATTTAGGAATGAATAAATTGCAAAATAAACTAGAGCGATAATTTTTCTTGTATTGTTTGAATGAGTCTAGAATTACAAAAAAGAAGAAGAAAAGATTAGTTCAAACTAAAAATGAATACCCATTTGTTCATAGATTATATACTGTCTTCACATATACACAAAGAGACTGGAGGCAGTTATTGCACATATGACATGACATAACTAAAGATGAATACCCATTTGTTCATAGATTATATCCCATTCTTTTCATTATTTTTTTTTGGTTGTTGGTAACTAAATTGTTACAAATTGCTATCATTAAGAGGAAAACAATATTTGGACACAACTCAACGATCGATTGTCATATTGGCTAAGCCTCTAAGTTTGTACAAATTCTGGAGGTTGCAGATTTGTTTCACGATCAAAAGAATCTGTTCTAAAAAGTTTGAATTATACTTCATATGTTTCATATTATAAATAGTTTAAGGGAAATTTTTGTTTCAAAATATAAATTATTTTGTACATTTATGTAACTTTTGCTTTTATTTAGTATAATGTGGCCAATCAAATTATATAAACTTATATATGATTGGTTAAACTATATTTAGTTTATAACTATATTAAAAATATTTAATAAATGAATCGTGCTAATATAATTTTATCCGGCAAGATCTTTTTAATGAGTAAAAAGGTCCAGGCCCAAGACTAAGAGCCTAGTTTAGCTTTCTTTCCATTTCACTTCCTCACCCAAACCAATTTCAAGTTAAACGCTTCTTCCCATTGAGCTGCGATTCCTAAGGCACGATTCCAAATTCGAAGGTTCAAAAGAAATCAGCGAGCATCCTCGAAAGTTCCAATCGATTTGATCATCCTCATAAGAAGCAATGTTCTACAGAGGGTAACCCCCAGATTATCCATCCGATTTGTTGTTCCTCAATCAATAGATTTCATTAGCTCTCGCAATTAGGGTTTCTTTCTCGTAATCTTGCTCGAATTCGTACCTAACCCCCTTCAATTCACCTCCTTTTGAAGTTTAATTTGTTTCAATTTCACTTAATTGTTAAATTTGATCGGAAAGTTTCGACCTTTTAATCCCTCCGAATGGTGTAGTGTAAGAAAGTGTTTATCCACAGAGAGTGCTTTAGTTAGGGTTTTATTGTAAATGGGATTGATTCATACCTTAAGTCACTTTAGTTAAGCTCCTAGTGATGTTTAATCTGTCTCGATTCCCTTTTAACTGTTCTGTTTGGTCGGAAATCGTCAACCTTCAATCACTCCCAATGGTTTAGGAAACAAGTAATTCATAGATAGTCTTTTAATTTTGTTTTGGTGAATGTGTAGATATGGAGATGGTCCTCACGGGCGTGAAACGGGACCTAAGCGTCAAAGAATGAGTGCACAAGGTCCTCCAGGACCATTCTATGGACCTCATCCTGGTTCTGCCTTTATGTATAACCCTAATGGATTCGTTCCTCCTCCTGTTTTCCCTGTGGTTAAACTTCGTGGTCTCCCCTTTGATTGCTCTGAACGCGATGTTTTAGAGTTCTTCCATGGTTTAGATGTGGTTGATGTCTTGTTTGTTCACAAGAACAATAAGGTTACTGGGGAAGTTTTGTGTGCTTGGTTATCCTCTTCAGGTTGATTTTGCACTCGGTAAGAATAGACAGAACATGGGAAGGAGATATGTTGAGGTTTTTAGAAATACGAAGCAAGAGTACTATAAGGCTATTGCTAATGAGGTTGCGGAGTCTCGTGTCCATAATACAGTTACTAATGGTGGAGGAGGTGGTGGTGATGGTGGAGGAGGTGGCGGTAGCGGTGGAAGAGGTGGTGTAAGTGGTGGACGTTCACCTCGTAGACAGGTGCAGAGGGTTAGATCGAGTGATGATGGGAAAGAGAATGCTGAGCATACGGGTATATTGAGACTGAGAGGTTTACCTTTCTCAGCAGGAAAAGAAGACATACTAGACTTCTTCAGAGACTTTGATATCTCTGAAGACTCTGTTCACGTTACTGTCAATGGTGAAGGGAGACCCACTGGAGATGCGTTTGTAGAGTTCAGGAGCGCAGAAGAATCAAGAGCTGCGATGGTCAAGGACAGGAAGACGCTAGGTAGTCGTTACATAGAACTGTTTCCTTCATCAGTTGAAGAGTTAGAGGATGCATTATCAAGAGGAAGGTGATCGATCCACCACTTCTCATGGTACTTTCATACCCTTTGACAATGCTTGTCAGAAGATCACTGTTTCGACGCATTGGTGGTTCCTGTTTTGATGTACTATCTGGTTAGATTTACTAGTTTTATCCATTCTTTAGGTTGTTTTGTTGTGTTATATTATTGATGTAGATCTCTGAGCATATGCATCAATAGAGTAAGTTGGGTGCTAAAATCGTCTATTGCTGTTATGGCTGGGTATCGTAAGAGCCCTTGTTGGATTGTAACCTTAGGCTTTTGCTGAAAGTTGTGGCAATAATAATAATATTGGTTGATGATGATCTCTTCTGTGAGACAAGTGGTTGAAACGATAGAAACCTTTGGATGCTTTCTAGTGTTTTTATGCAAAAAGACTGAGTATTCGTTGATATTCTTAGTTTGGTGTGAAAAAAACATAAACAGTATCATGCATTTCTCTATATATTCGATATCTTGATGACAGTATCTCAGACATTATATTGGTAGGGCCAAAACCATTGGACATACATGTATGAGTACAATGGTAGTGTATAGTTGTTAGGTCATTGTTTCTTGTGAAACATATAGTAGAAATATCAAAAACAAAAATGTACGGCTGAATCATAATAATTGTTAGCATTTAATTGTTCGATCTTTGGAAGTGTTACTACTATGCAAGCAGAAGAATCTTTGGGCTTATCTAATTGAAAACTACATCTTGTCTTTTGTCATTCTGGTTTCTTGTCCACACATCTCAAGGAAGTCTGACAAGTATTTAAATTGAGTTTTCTGAACTCTGGAGTTACAATAACCAACAAAAAGTTACTGTAAATAACACTACATTAGCTTGAAGAAGTTAACTATTGATTTAATAAAATCAACAATTTTTCCAACACTATGGTCCATGGTAGTCTTCTCGACCAATGCTATCAATCGTTGTTGAATGGTCTTTTCTCAAAGAGCTTTTCTTTGCCGGTAACTTGGACATCCTTGATAGTTGAATCTTCTTCTTCATAATGGTTGATAGAAAAACGTTAAGCAAAGGAGAACATATTAGAATCAGAGTCGCATAACCATTAAGAATATTGGCGAAGGCGATTTAAGAAGCACCTCATGATTTGATGGCTGAAACCATGTATATTATGTTTTGCCTCCAAAGTAATGTTTTAAACTCTTCAGACCCATGTGTCCAAAAAAAAAAAAAAAAAAAAACTCTTCAGACCCAATTTCATTATTCATTTAGACCATTTATAATATATTTTGCTATTTTTTCTATAAAATAAACTATCTCTTTTAATAATAACCAGAGACACTCGACAGATTATTAAACATGAAGCACATAACGTAATAAAGATTTAATATAAGAATATTTAAATATTTAACATGAGACACAATGTAATAACTAGCTGAATAAAGGTATATAGTTAAATTTTTGTACAAATTAAACAAAAAAAAAGAGTGGTATATGCTACATTCTTTTTTACATGCATCTGCTCTTGATAGAGATGGTATCTACTTCAGTGTATTCATTTAAAATAACATTTTACATAGAGTAAAGTTATATCAGTTTTCACTAATTAAAAAGAAAACATATATATATTATTATTACAAATAAATATAGAGATGATTTAAAAATGCTTGTAGATATGTTATATCAGAGCGAGAAAAGTGGAGAAGGCGTCCCTATTTATAAGTGTGGTGGTGACGGTGATGGCTTCAGACGTGGATACAGTATGAAAGAGACCCTAAACAACAGCTCATGTGGGTTATAACTAAGGGCATGGTGGTGGCCTTAATGATTTGTACTGTTATTGAAAGAAAGAAAGAAAAACGTTGTATAATGGAAATGCAGAGATGGTAACGGCCGGATGCTAATTTGCAATATCACATTCTGCTAACTTGTTAAGAGTGCCATCTGATTATAATATGGGGAGTTTAGCTTGAATAATTGGTAACATGTGGAAATCGGATAGCCTCGTGGATTTAGAAGAATAATACAATTGTTGATACGTAATTTGTTGCTGAATAAGGTTTCTAAAACTTTGTTTTGCTTTGCGAAATGAACCTGTGTTTGTACGTATGGTAGTATAAATATGAGATCCGAATTAAAAATGAATATGTAACGCCATGTCCTCTTGTTTGTGTACCTACAGCGTTTTCCTCAAAAGTCTTTTCAAAGTTTATACTTCCATTTTTGTCCGATGACTGTCAGGAATGTTAATTTTTGCAGGCTTAAAAGATCTGTTTACAAACCTTTTAATTGCTATATGATATTTTCGCGATTTAATACTACTCGCATAATATCATAAATTAATTTATGATAGATCATCTATTTTTTATATTATCTCGGTTCAAACATGGTTAATCTTGAAATTCTTTAGTTCAATGTCAAAAAATCACTTTAGTGATATTGATAATTAAATCAACTCTGCCAAATGTTTTAACACGCAAATTACAAAAAAATACAAACTCGTTTGTGTAAACACATAAGACGTAGGAGAATCTAAATTGCCGCTTTACAAAGTGAATCCTATGTTTTAGGATCCCATGACAAGAGCCAATCTCGCATACGTATGTACTTTTGGGTCTTAAAAAGTATGTTCACTTTAAATTTTTATAAAATTAGCATTCTAATACTAATTCTGGTACAACAATAGAACCTCAACCAAAATCGGAAATAGTTAGTTGGGATGAGCACAAACCCATGTTTGTAGCAGTTAATATACTAATATAGTAATATAACATTGAATTTGCATGTCAGTCCACGTGATTTCCTTCCTCCTTAGCTACATCAAAGTTTGTGTAAACTTTATATTATTCATTTTTCCTTTATTTTCCGGTAATCCTTTTAAAACTGACTATATTTCCTGTTATAAAATCTAACATAGAACAAAAAAAGAAAGAAATCAATACCAATAAATTTCCTAAGATTCTGATATACCGTACCCAATTAAAGCCAAGCTGGTTTTATGTGTGTGAATATCTGGATGTACCCACTCTACAATGAATTAGTACATTTTAGGAAAGTGATGTGATCATTTATTAAGTGGCATTTTTAACAAAAAAAAGAGTAAATTAAATCAAAATTGAAAAAGGTCAATTTTCTCGTTTGTCGCTGTCGGGTCCTATGAGCATCCACATCCAAATAATACTACTAGTATAATAACCTTTTTGGGGTCCGACACTATTTATGAATTTTAATAGCAATGTTTTACTACTTCCAAAAGTTACAGTCGCCATGTGAATTGTCAAAGAGTCAAGTTTGTGCACTAACTGCACCACTGTAAACCTGATTTTTTGACATCATGTTACCTTACAAAGAGATCTCTGTTTGTTTTTAGTTTTTACTTTTTACTTTCAATACTACATATTTTTGCAGTGGCTCAAGAGAATGCTCCATTAAAAATAGCAACCTTGTAACATTTCAAAATAAGCATATAACCACACCTGTTCTTTTTATTTGTCAACTTTCCACTTCTCACCGAAAGTATAGTATAAATATTTCATTAATATATCTCATTGTTTCACTGTATACATGCTGCATAACATATGGGTTCTATGATTATTAAGCTTTGTCTGCTGATAACATTTAATATGGGTTCTTTGATTATTAAGCTTTGTCTACTGATATTTGACTTTAATTTAAAATTTTCATATTTTCTTTAAAGAAAATGAAGTTTATAGGAATCTGTTGTTCTTCATATGTTTTGTAAATAAATAAAAAATCAGCAGAATAAAAGCTAATCTTATGTTTCTTTTCTTTTGTGAAAGTAAGCAAGTAGTAAAATTCAACTACCACTGTTTTCTTATACCTAGTCAATGCCTTATTAATGCTTATGCTTTTGGTCTTTAAAAACGGCAAATAAAAACATACGACCCATTTCGTTGATCAGTAACTACATGCAATGGATCCTTAAAATATATAAAAAGAAACAAATCTTTTTACCTTTTTTAAATGCAAGTTCAAGAGTCCATCACTTATTTCTTTGGTTCGTCTCAGTGAAAACTTTATAGGTAGTCAAAATCTAGAAAACGTGTTGACTCGTGTCTCATACTATATATGCTACTCTCTTCTTCTTCCCTCTTCCTCTTTCACCTAACCTCTCAAGCAAAATAAAACATCTTTCGATTAGGTCTAAGAATGGCGTCAAAGAAGGCAAGAAAACAAAACCGAGCTGAGAAGAAACTCAAAAGAACCCATTTCAAGAAACAACTTCCACACCACAAGAACACCGACACAAGTACTATTCTCGAGCATACTTCTTCATCTACGTCGTTCTTTCCTCAAGATGCAAACCACTCTGTTCCCTCTCCTTCTCCGGCGGTGCTAGATGAAGGTGGCGGCGGCGGTTGTTGTACCCCGAAAGCTAAGAAGTCTCGGATACCGGAGATGCTGACGTGTCCACCAGCGCCGAAGAAGCAAAGAGTCTCAAAGAACTGCGTGTTAAGGCGGAGACAGATCGTTTTCTTTGCTCCGCCGGAGATAGAGCTCTTCTTCGTCAAAGGACACGATCGATGAACATATTTTAATTAATATTTGTAGTCTTTTTTTTTTTTTTTGGTTATTGGTGATAGGATCTATCGATAGAGAGATCTATTAGTCTGCGAAGATGATTAAAACTTCATCTCTTTGACTTTGTTAATACAATAACGAAGAGTATATTATAATGTTTCTGAGTGATGTTTTATTTTTCTTATTATTTTGGTTTGTTTTTTTAACATTGTGTTCCTTTGGCGCTTGTTTTTTTTGGGATTAATTTGAATGAAGTCGATTTGAGTTTTCTGGTAGGGTATTACTTAAACCAACTACGAAATCTATAATAGTTTATATTTTTCTTGATTCTTCCTTTTTTTCTTAAATGCAATGTGTTAGGTTGCTAATGACTTTAGGTTCTGTCCCTATTAGTTTTGTTCACTTTCATCGTTCGTTTGATAGACAGAAGCAGTCGCTTTCTAGGCGGAACATCACACTGAGTTTACGTCCAACAACATTAAATGCATATGTATGCTCACACTTAGTAACATTTTTACACCGCTGCATTTTTTATTCTCAAACTATTTATCAGCAATTCAGCACCGCCATTTTTTTTCTTAAATGCATATGTATGCTCACACTTCGTATTATTATTAATAAAAATTAGAATGTACAATATAACATTTTTAAATTAATATTCTATAAATTAATATATATTAAAAATTTCTATAATATAATTTTATAGTTCTAAATTGAATTTTTGGTTCAAATAATATATCAATAAATTAATAATCTCTATAAATTAATAAAAATATAGTTTTAGTGTAGTCCCAACATTATTAATTTATAGAGGTTTCACTATAGTTTCTAGTATATTTCCCTATTATTGGGTATGGAATATAAAATGTGCGAAAGTATCATTAATTAAATCCATCAGGTTGATAAGCTCAGTTGTTTTTTGTTTAGTTCCAAATATGTTAACTTAATTAATGTATGTATAGAAAATATTTTCTTTGTGTTATATTTAAAGGATTTGAACAATTTTTAATCCAATGTTTTCCCTAATTAAGTTCATATTTTCTTTGTTACACTTCGTTAATAGTTTTTTGTGTTATTTCTCTAATTAGAAAATATAGATATGTTTTTAAATATAGTGAAAGCAAAGGGACGAGAAATATGTGAAGAGTTAGTGGGGATGGCCACAGTGTCGAGGCAGAGGATAACATCTGCCAAGGGAATCCAATGAAGTGACTCGTGCAGCCTTTCTCATCATTTTCTCTTTCTTTTTCCTTCCATAATTTCTTACAAAAAGCAAGAATCACATCTTTTATTTGATCATCAATAATACATAAACGACCATCCTTTTCCGCAGAAATGATAATTCATTATTGACTAATTGGGTGACATATCCATATTAGGGTCAAAGTAATCTAAAATGATCTTATAACTAGAATTTGAATTGTATCAGGCATGTACCAAACATAAAGAATAATTTAAGCAAAAGTATATCGAGTAATGCAGAAAATAAAAAACTCAAGAATTAAGCCCAGACAATATTTTGAAAAAAAAAGAACTAATTGATTAACTTAACTCAAGAAAGAAGAAGAAAGATTTGACAGAAAGAACAAAGAACACTAAACATGATGATTGTGATTTTAATTGATAACCGGTACAATAATAGAATGATTTTGCAATTCTGTAAAAGTACATTCACATGACTAAATATGTTTCTGATTCATATTTGACTAATTGGCCACTTTAATGATTAAAAAATGTTTTTCAAATTTTTTAGTTAACTTATTTTCCCACTTATTCTAATTATTTGTTTTTATGTTTCACAACAATTTTTTAGTTTGTGTATCATTGTTTTAATTTAAAAACTATCTTTTCCTACGTACTATATGTTATTATATCGGGTCTCTCTTCACATACCAGCATCTGCTCGACCTCTCATTCAGATACATCAAGATTGTATCAATACATTCAGATAATGATGGCTTAATGATTCTAAAGTTTACTAACTAGATTTGAGCTTTATGATCCGGGACTATAAATAGTATTGGGTCTTGGGCCGTCAAACCAATAATCTAAAGTTTAAGTAATTCAATTGTAGGTTTTCGTTTTCTGATAATGTTGCCACACTACTAGACATATGAGCTAAAGACTTAATGGTTAGGAGGAGAGATTCCTTATTAACCACTCTTGAACTTGTGGTAGTGGTCTAGATCGAGTAGACACGAATACGAATAAGTAGTATACACACGTTAACAAAAACATAACGATCAACAACTAATTAACCACAATAAGCCAATCCCACATATTAAAAGAAGCATGCCATACACACTTTATTTAGGCGATTGTGATCTTCCCAATATCATTCAACAATTGAAATATGCTCATACATATTTACAATGAATTGGCCAAGTTTTGAATATCTTATGCATGCATGTAATATGTAAATGAAAACTTGATGAGTTACATAAATGTAGGGGAGATGGCATAATCAGGTTACTAATGTTACAATGTAAATAGTTAATTCCTTTTTCAAGATTAACAAAAGCTTTTTTTTTTTTGGTTTTTGGTCAACAAAATTTTGAGATGGTGAAAGAAAGAAACAGGCCTTGTAACAATAGGGCTTTTGAAGCCTGTTATAGTCTCAAAAACAACTATCATAAATTGAATTATCCTATTTAATATCTCTCCACAAAACTAAAGTCAAAACGTCTTTATGTTGCCGCCGTTCACGTGGCGACCACGTGGCAGCCAATATCCAAAACGGGACAAAAACTTGATCAAATCATAAATAAATAATTAAAAATGGTTTCTTCTTCCTGTGACTGAAAACTTGCTCGGATCGTTCATCTTCCAAGCGGAAGCGTCTCCTTTCATCACCGTTGACGCCTCCGTGACGGTCTACTCGTTCTTCCCCTGAATGGTAATGGTTAAACTTACCGAGTATCACCACCACTTCTTCGTGGTTGATTGCATGAGCTCTGTTCTAGTGTTTTGTCCTGTCTCCTCTCAGTTTGTGTTTCAAAGTTTTTGAACTTTCTATCTGATTAGGTGAATTCAACCCTTAAATGTTTCTGGGTTTTGCTTTGTTTTACTCGTTACTGAATCTTTTCGTAGAGTTTTCGAAATTGCTGAATCGTCTGTGATGTAACGTAGTTGAGATTCCATCACTAACAATCAGATTTTGAATAGGAAACTCAAGACATGCAGTCAAAACCTGACGTTTCTAATAGAGATGAAAATGGTAACAAGGAGGAGTCACAAGTCACGAACTCTCCCCAACCATCAGGTGCAATTGACTTGTCTTCCCTCGGTGCTTATTACAAACGTTGTTTTCTTTTAAGCTAGCTTTATTACTCTGTATATTCGACATGCAGCTGCAGATTACAGTGAAAAAAGTCAAGAACATGTGCATCATCCTGGCAGTACACCACCTCCTCATCCTCAACTTGTTAGCCATGCAGTTGTAAGTTTCCAAATCTGTATCCATGATCTAGCTGATAATTTTTCAATATGTTGCTTACCAATTTTATTCGTTGGTTATGAATCATGCAGGGATGGGCATCCTCAAATCTTTACCAGGATCAGGATCCATATTATGCTGGAATGATGGGAGCCTATCCCTTGGTATATATATATGGCTTTATGTCCAATGTGTTTAATTATGATGCTTTCCTTGATCCCCAACTAATTTGATTTGACACGATTGGATGGATTGTGAGACATGAGATTGCCAGTTTAAAATATTCTATTAGTGTCGTATGTGCTTTGAAGTCTAGCATGTTTATGATTGCGTTAAAAGTGTTCATGGTGAAGTTATTTTTGACAAATAAACGAACTATAGTTAGTTAACTTTGCGACAAATTATTCTTTTTCCATGCGATTTGCTGATAAGTTATCACTTTCCCTATTAGACTTATGTTCCACCATATGGTGGGATGCCTCATTCAAGAATGCAACTGCCTCCGGAGATGACACAAGAACCAGTTTACGTGAATGCTAAACAGTACCAGGCGATTATGAGACGAAGGCAGGCACGCGCCAAGGCTGAGCTAGAGAAGAAGCTAATCAAATCCAGAAAGGTGAAATTGCTAATTAGTTTCTTGAGAGCTCTGATCTGATTGTGAACACATCACCACTGCTCAATGCACCATTTTCTGTGTGTTTTCACAGCCTTATCTCCATGAATCTCGGCATCAACATGCTATGAGGAGGCCTAGGGGTACTGGAGGACGGTTTGCAAAGAAGACCAACACCAATGATTCACAGCATAAAGCTGGAGAAAAGAACAATGCTTTTCCTACTCAGTCCCCAACATCATCTAATTCTGACCAACATGAAGCTTGGAGTGATGAGTATAGAACACATCAGTCCGAGGAGATGCAGAGCTCAGCTTATAAGAGAAGGGAAGAAGCAGACTGTTCAGGGCAGCAATGGAGCAGCTTGACCTCAAATCATCCTTCTCAAGCTCGTTTAGCCATCAAGTGACCTACTTGGCAGGCAAATCATTCTTGGCTTTCTCTTTCTTGGCTTATTTGGTAGCAGCCATTGAAAAGTTTTTTCATTTTCTTTTTGTTGTACAAATACTCAGTGTGCTTTTGTTAGAAAAAATGTTTCTGCTTCTTTGTCAACACGCTTTATGTTTAATCCGAGACGAAATTTTGAATCCAAAACTATGTGACTAATAACTAAATTCCAGTGTTGCTAAAATGAAAAAAAGAGTAATGGAGTATACGCTGACTTATTGCTACAACGAACTTTTGTTTCTATATATTTTTATGTTTTTATATCAGATTTGGTCAAGTGTTCAGCTTCCTCCTCGCCTTGAGTTTCGTCTAGGTCGGCCTCTTCAGTAAGGTCGGAACCTGCTGCATCTGAGGAGTTGTTAGCCGCCTCTGTGATGTTCACAGGTGGCTGATTCTCCATTAAACCAGAGAGTGCTAGCTTTGGCGACCACTCAAGGACATCATCAATGATGTTGGACATCCTTCTTTGGTACCTTTATGCACAAAAAAAAATCACAAGTCAACCTCTACTACAAACAAATGAGAGGCCAAGAAACAGTAAAAGTTTAGCCAACCGGAGAACGATCATAACAATTAGAGAACACAATCTTCTCTTGAGGAGAGGAGGCCATTATGTTATCTTTCTTTAAGTTATATACCTGGCACGAGCAGCTTCATCAGGGGCATGGCGCCTGAGCAGCATGACAACAACAACAGCCACAACTGTGTAGAAAAGTCGAGACGTCCACTTGGGAGGTTCTTCCTCGTCTTTCTTTGGCCAGAAACGGAATAGTTCCTTCAATGTGGCTTCCTCTGCAAGAATGTTGGGGAAGAACCATACACGCTTTCCAAGAAGAATCCACATAGAGCCGAAAGCAACTGCTCTTACTGCAGCATTCACGGTAATGAAAAAAGCTTAATTTTAAGTATAAGCCAAGTTAAAACTATATATCACCTCACCAGTCAACAAGCCTAGTTGTGCTATTAGTGGTAATCACTAAACAGTGTCATCAAAGAGATTTGGAGCCGATAACAGAGTCATCAGAGTGCAAGAACACACTCGAGAAAGAACACACTCGAGAAAGCGAATTTTTAGGTGGAAATAACAAAAAGAAAAGCACACTAAACAGATGATATATGTAGAGCTTACCGAAAAGCAAGGAGAGGATCATCAAAAG
Source organism: Sinapis alba (assembly GCA_012274485.2). Lineage (NCBI taxonomy): Eukaryota > Viridiplantae > Streptophyta > Magnoliopsida > Brassicales > Brassicaceae > Sinapis > Sinapis alba. Next base: position 58,652 of record MU105643.1, on the reverse strand, counting down.
AATGCCCGCACAAGAGTAGAGAACAATCAGTTTGCAACGGTGGGGGTACACAGGAAACAAACAGATAGCGAGAGTTAATACAGGCCAGAAGAAGGACAAAAGTGTTTGCCATAGTGGATGCCGTTTCTCAAAGGTCCATGCAAAAAAGGCATCAGTTTCAGAGAAAGCTTGATCATCCTGCATTACAAACAGCAAAAGACATCATCAAACCCTGAAATATTTGAGCTATTGAATGTACATCTTACTCAAAAAGACAAAGACAAGTAGCTTAGCATGTGAAGTAACAGCCAAAAACATACACGGAAAATCTCAAGATGAGCAGGCCAAGTAGAGAGCTTTTTCTTCCCGGGACGAAGGGTTTTGGTAACACGATCACATCTAACCAAAAGGTTCTTCCCCAACAACACATTAGCGATATCTTCAGCGTCGAGGTCACTATCTTCTTCAAGAATCTCTTTACACTCGGGGTGATTCTTCATGAAGCTCACGAAATCTTTGCCTCTGAAGTACTCAACTCGTGCTTCCTCCATAACAGCCCATCTTGATTCCAACCCCTTGTTGTCTCTAACTTTCTCAGCAAATAATTGAAACAAATCCTTCTTCACAGCTTGCTTCTTAAAAAAACAAAACAAAACAGTGTTTGACATTCAGACAAGGAACAGTGGAACACACTATTATAATAACGAACAAGGACTGTAATTCATATAACCGTAGGTTTATTGCTTCATCAGAGAGCGAAGCAGATCAAACCAAGTGGTTACGTAACCTTAGAACGAAGTTTTATTTGGAATTGATTAGCGAACAATGAGGGAAGAGAGCAAACCTTAGGTGGAACATCGGAATTGGAATCTCTAGCGGCGGTGGATGATGATCGTTTAACCCTCTTCTTCTCGGCTCCGACCGGCTTCTTCATCTCCCTCTTCTTCCGAGACAAGACGGAAGAGTGTTTTTTTCGTTTATTTGTTCTTTTACAGATCCAGTGTTTTTGTTATAACGAAAAATAACTAGTTTTCTGTAAACCGGTCCAAGTGTTGAAATCAGGCCGCCGAACCGGTTATACACGGATTAGCACATTTCCATATCATGTGAACTGCGAGAACTATAGTTTACGTAGACTATAAAAACTATAAAACTATTTAAATAAGTGATAAAAATTTCACAATGCAAGAATTGATTCCGTCTAACGTTTAGAGTTGATGTAAAAAAAAACCAAACCTTTATGTCTTACTTTTACCTTTTATTAAAGTTAAGAGCCTCTCACTAATGCATGAGATATTCTGTTAGAATATTCCTTTAAATATCTCACAATTATATAAAATAAGAAAATATTTGCTATAAGAGTTTTCGTATTCTTTTTATTATTTTTTTAAAAATGAAAGTTCATGCTATCTTTTTTCTTTTCCATTTTTAATATTTTAAATATTTAAATACGCTGTGAAAAAATAAATTCTCAAAACAAAAAAAAAGCTGTGAAAAATTATTGAAAATACTCAAATAGTGCTCTAATAATCGTAAGTAAGAAAAAGAAATGCAAACAAGTTAAGCCCTTTATAGTCCTTCTTCTTCTATTACTAAGGCAAATATAGTTGATCATTGTGTTAAAAATTGCTATCCAAGTTTTTTTTTTTGCTATCCAAAGTTTTGTTTGAAGTGAGTTTCTTGCAGTGAAAATGATGCAGAGATGTGTATCATATTTTCTTGGCAGTCCAAACTCGTGTTTTGTTGTGACCTCGATGAATATTGCGCCCAAGTAATATAGCTGGTCTGTGACTGTGATACAACAATGTTTTTCGTAAACTAAGCTAACAGATGAAGAGATGGTGTTTGATTGCTTCAAGTATACCTGGTGTTCTTGCTGTTGTTTCGGACACTAAACAAAGACTATGGCGGTCTGTCTTGGATACTGCTCTTACGCATTTGATAACAATTCAGAATCGTTACGAGCCCTGCCTTTTAGCTGAGTTGATGGATATGTACATCTATAATCACTCACTGTTTTTAATTTTGGCTCTCTTTCTTTTTTCAGAAGGCGATAACAGAACACAAGACGAAGAAGCTGGTCATAAACTTGAGAACTGTATGTATGCTTTTGGTTACATAGCAGCATCTGTTAAGTCACCCAAACTCCTCAGTTAAAGGAATATCATACTTCTCTCAGTTCATGTCTCACATCTTAATTTACAGATAAGTTAAACATTTACTGATGGTTGCATTATTATCCAAACCCATCACTAACTCATGTTGTTTGATCATCATCTGTGGAGATACTTGCTTAACCGGATCAGACCACCTAAATTAAACACACATCCCAATTATATAGGAACTAGAAAACCAATTTCAAAATGACCGCTCATTTGGTGATTTCAAAATTGTAATTTAGGGTTTTCAGTTCATGTGTATATAAAAAGTGTCAGCTGAGACGAATAGTTTATTAATCGCTTTCCTTATTCCAAGAGAATATACTTAAACAAAAAGGTTTATCGAAACCCTGACGGTTAGAGCTATGGCGGCGGCGAATAAACAAATCCCCGTTTCCGATGACTTAAACTACAAACAATGGGCTCCAACCGCCAAGAAAAAACTAGTGGAGAACGGAGTTTGGGACGTCGTCATGAACGGAGTCCCGGCTGATCCAACGAAGCTCCCAGAGCTAGCCGCGAAGATCAGTCCCAAAGAACTCGCCGAATGGAGAGACCTCGCGATCAAAGACATGAAAGCGCTCAAGATCCTCCAGTCATCTCTCCCAGATTCCACTTACCGTAACACTTTCTCCGTCGCTTCCGCCAAGGATCTCTGGGATCTACTCAAATCAGGTAACGAAGATCCGAATCGTTCCAAGTTAACGAAGGAGTTCGAAGATCTTGCAATGTACGACGGAGAATCGATGGATAGTTACTTGGAAAGAGTTTTAGATATCGTCGAACGGTTTCGTCGTTGGGGGAATCCGAAGTCCGATGATGACGTTATCACGAAGCTGTTGACCTCTCTTTCGTGGCTGTACGAAGATTCCACGACGATGCTGGAGGAGATCATGAGTCTCCCTGATATGACTCTTAAAGATCTGGTAGGGCTTCTCGAAATTTTTGGAGATCATCCAGGTGAATACATGACTCAAGAGCTGAAGAAGTATCACAAGAGTCTTGAGAAAGCCAAGTCTGAGCAGATGTGGTGTGGTTTGTGCAAGAAGTACGATCACAATCAAGAAGATTGTTATCGTAGTGACACGAGTGGCCAATGCTATGTATGTGGAGCAAGAGGGGACTGTGCAAGAGGTTGTACAGCTCAGAAGAATGGGAAGCCTGAGCATTTGATGTTGACTGTGACTACAGGTGATTTCACTTACGATGAGGATATGTGGATGGTTTACTCGACTGCTTCGGACCACATGACTCCGTATTTGAAGCAATTCACTACACTAGACAGATCGTACAAAGCTCGTGTTGGGTTGGCTAATGGAAGCGTTGTTATGGCGGAAGGGAAAGGAGATGTGAAGATTACGATGGAGGGTGTGAGGAAGGTGATCAAGAACGTGCTTTTCGTTCCGGGGATTAACAGGAACGTGTTGAGTATTAGTAAGCTTACATCAGGGGGTGGTTCGGTGGAGATAGGTGGAGGGGAATGTACTGTTAGAGATGAGACTGGGAAAGTGTTTGCTAACACGAGGTTGGAAGAGAGAGGCATTGCTCTGCGTTTGAAGGTGATAAGGTAATGTTGTTGTCACGTCTCTATAGGTTTCTGCTTGAATAAAATTGGTAGTAGTTTAGTTTCAGTTTGGATTTGTCTGGTGTTTTAATCTAGGACGGTTTGGTGTTAATATAGTTTTCAGAAACTATATTGTGTTACACTATGCAATGCTTTTGTCAAGTTTTTTTCTAATAATGAAAAGGAGACGAAATCTAGTTGAAAATTATAAATATTTTGATCAAATATATGATTACACACCAAATTTAAGAAAATTTACCGAACAATAGAAAGAGATAGAGAGAGAAGGGACATGAAAGGCGGATGGTTGAATCAGTAGCGGCAGATCTTGGCCGTAGGCATTGTCACACAAACTTGAGCGTATTTCTTCTTAGCCGCTTCTGTCCCTCGCTTGGGCTCCTCCTCGTCCGCCATGGCTACCTTAGCCAAGGAACAAACGGCCGCAGCTGCAGCAGTGAACATGAGATCCCTCCTCATTGTGGTGTTGCTCTGTTCCTCCTTGGCCTTGACTTCTAAGCTGGTTGTGTTCTCGCTCGTTGAGGCTCTGACCGCGAACATCCTTCGTCCGTTGGTGGCTGACGGAAGCTTAGCGACGGTGGGGAGGAATGTGGCTGTCATGGTCATCGATGCCATTGCTGATTTCTACTTTCTCTCTCTCGCTCGTTAGGTCTAAGGTTAATGTGTGTGAGATGGTTGAATGTGTTTTATGAAGTTTGGGGACAATTTGATTTTGTGGAAAGCGTTGAGTTTGATGAGAGATTATCCATTTCCTTATCCAAATATGATTTTTGTACAAATGGTTTGTTGCCACGTGTCAAGTTCTATCTTTGTTGAGAAGAATCATGAGGGGATCCCTTGCAAAAGTGAACAAGATACTTTTTGTTGTGCGGCCCACATGTGGGTCCATGTGTTAGTCTATATGAAATGATCAATACAACATTCAAATCCTTTTCTTTCGTCATCAACCCACTCAAATTGTAATTAGGACCTAATATCTTTTGTGGAGGCTTTTTAATCTCTTGATTAATCAAGAATTTAATAATGTTTTTAGAGAAATTCTCTAGGATATTTTTTTGGTTTGTTGGTGAGTTTTAAATATTAAAAATTTAAAAAATTAAAATTAAAAATTTTAAAATGAAAAAACTATTTTAGTCATTTTCATTTTTAAAGATTTTTTTTTGTGATTAAAAGTGTAAAATGACTATTTGAAAAAATTATCCATGTTTTTATATAATATCTTTTGTGGATGTCTTTTTAGTCTAGTGATATATTAAGAGTTTAATAATGTTATTATATTAAGAAGCTAGGAATTGAATTTCAGAAAATACAGTTTTAACGTCAATATATGTAAGTAAACTAGAATAGATTTTGAGCATCATGTAGTTAGAACTTCGTGATGAGGATTTTCCTGCTGCAGTTACAAGTCATTAATTCTTGGTGATATCCCCACCGGAGATAAGATTGCTAGAACAACTCCCTTCAACAGACTCCGTTGCATGCTCGCCTGAACCCCTTGCTTAAGTTCATTCTCTTTGTCTAGCGAGCCAGCTCTCACCTGCTCTGATGATAGTTGACTTTGACATTGGTTATGCTTCCAGTGTCTGTGCCTGAGATGCCAGATGTGTTATTAGGTCCTCTGCAACGCAGTACACATATTCAGTATCAGGTCCTCCTTTCTCTCCAGCTGCATCATGCTTTAATAAAGTTTGGGATCTTGTTCATGTAGGGAATGCCAAAGGAGAAATACTTATACTAGATTATAAAAAGTGTTCGAGCTGAACCGATCCCGCATACAAATGAGGAGCAAGACAATGTGAAGTTAATATATCTGCATCTCCTGCTGACCTGCTGCTGTTCAGAATGGACATGGGGCAGAACATGCATCAAGTCCACGAGGAGGTAAGAAAGATCGTAACAGCTTCATATGAGAAAGAAAGTTTGCGAATTCCCTACATACTTGAGAATAAATTCACTCGTAAAAAAGAAACATGAAGTATGCCACAGATTTAGATGCAAAACCAGGTAAATGAGAAAGAAAGAAGGAACAGAAACATATTTGATTCTATAACTATGAGTGATCATCACATCGAGCTACATACTACATTTCCTTTACACCCAACAATGGATACAACTAGATTCTCTTGCAAGGAACCCATCACTTTCCTTTGCATCTTTTATTTATGTGCATGCAGATGGATAGATTAGATGTCAGGGATGGATAGATAGATAGATGTCAGGGACTCAGGGCTATAAGTATATGGTTTTAGAAGAACGGATAAATTTGTTCAAGTGTCACGAGGGCCGTCAGAGGATTGAGTCTTTCTTAGGTTCCAGTGAAGACCATCGTGGATGCTGCGTAGGAAGTCATGAGTGGATTCAACCTGGCAAGCCGTTGAGACAGGCCACGGTGCTATGCTACAAACTAGTGCATCCCCTGCTTCAAGCTGTTTCCTGCCTTTCCCATCAAACGATACCCACGCAGAGCTTCTGCTGTTGAACGGCACTTGCACTCTCACTGTCACGTGGTCCGGTAATATCAGCGGCCGGAAAGACAGAGAATGCGGACAGATAGGTGTGAACAAGATCCCAGGAACCTGCAAAAATATCAAGTTTCAGAATAATTGTCCTTCATGATTGAAAATTGCCATCATGAGGAAGCATATTAGTACCTGTGGATGGACCATTGATCCTCCAGCTGCAAGCGAGTACGCAGTGCTACCAGATGTTGTAGATAGTATAAGTCCGTCGCCTTGCACACATGTGACAAACGAGTTGTCGCAGTAGCATTCAAGGTTTGTGAGGTAAGATGATATCCCACGGTCGATGGTGACTTCATTCAGAACAAGCGTATTCTCTTCAGTCTCGTAGTCATGCCTTGCTTTGTCTCTTATGATGTGACACTGCAACCTGTGTCGTAGTGTTATACTTATTGGACCCCTTAAAACTGCTTCGAGACAGTCTCGGTATTGTTCGCTGTCTGGTTTCATAAGAGTTAAAGGAAAAAGTTGCAGTGACAGATAATGCTTCTTCTAAAAGAGCTGAAGAGAGAAAAGATTTTAAGGATACGGAAAGGAGTCATGAATCCTAGAGATCCCATGGAGAATGGAACAATTGGAGGCACTGGTCCTTTGAACATGGATGCTGCCTGTAATCGTCAAGATGTTCCATGTTGGATCATATCATCATATATGTGTTATTTATTATAAAAAGTGACACTGATGTGAAGTGAGGTTGACTTTTACCCATAGAACTGTACCATCTCCACCAAGAGTTATAACAAGGTCAACCTTTGGGTGTAGAAGTGAAATTTCTTTGTCTGCATTTTTAACAAAAAGTTTAGCTGGAGCCTGGGATGGATCCAGACAATGCATATAAGAAGAATATCTTTACCATCTTCCCAAGTTTGTACAAAGTCGAAGGAACTTGATTCCGATAAAAGCTCGTCCTTCACTCGTGGCTCCACGTAAACGTTCAATCCTTGGTGGTCTTTCAACCATCTGAAATGGTAGCAAAAATCAAAATATGTTTACTTCATCTTACTGAAACTAATCCTATGGGTTGAGTAAACTGATCTTAACGATCACTGTCCTAAAAAGAGTAATGCAAAAGTGTAAATACAGACCTGACCATTTCGACAGAAAGAAGTCGTACAGAAGTTGAGTTAGGTTTAGTGAAAATAATCACAGTTTGTGGATTCGTTTCCCATGTCAGTGAAATCTGAAAATATAAGTTGTCTAAGTTAGTCTGCAATCTAAACAAGTATGAATGGAACTGAGAACAAAAGCAACGGTCTGACAATACTGCAGCATTAGAGACAATAGTCCAGACCTGTTTGCTACTGCGGTCAGCTGTAGTGATATTTCCACTCTCAAAGGAGACGATTTCTTTCTTGTGTTGATCATTAGCATGCCCCTTGCATCCCCATGAAAGCTTAAATGATGCCTGCATCAACGTTAAAACAGATTACACATGCATACACAGGAGAGAGTTCTTCATTATCCTATACTGTTGCAGCCAGTTTCGAATACAGCAGGATACAGTAAATGTGAGGATACTTAAACGAGCCCTGAAAAACAAGTATTGATGTTCTAGTGCTGATACGCTACATGTTGCTTACTTATGTTTATTGACTTGCATACCCAGAAAATATAAGCAATAGCTGGACACAAGAGTTAGAACTTAGAACTATATAAGTTACCTTTCGCTTCAGTTTGTTGTTGCACCCATTAGGACTGTTAGATTCACCATCTTGGAGTACTTCATGAGAGCAAATACGCTCCATGGAGTACCTTCCTGACTTCCCATTCTCCTGAACATGAAGCCGCAGGGACTTGGCTAAATGATCCATCATCCCCTTGCTACTAGATTCATTGGCACACACTCCATTCAACGGTGCTGTGATACAAGCCACGAAAAACATATATATTATTAGGCTACCATTCGAACCAGTTAGTGAAAGTCACTTAGGATGGATTACAGTAAATCATTCAAAGCTAAACCTTTATGAAGCAACTCAAGGTTCTTAGACCGCTCCAACTCATATCTTCGCTTCCATTCAGCAGCCTCAGCTTGAGCCAATGCCTTTCCTTCAGCAGATCCTCTTAAAGCCTTTGCAACAGCTACACACAACATTAAGGAAGTGAGTCCTAACGACACAAAGCATGAAACTTTTTTTGCTTCAGGGGAAAGAATCCAAAGCTTACTTACTTCTCAAAGCCTCTGAAAACTCAATGAGGTGATCATCAGTTGCTTGCATAGGAGTCTGCTGAATAAGAAGCTCCTGAACAGCTTTCTCTGATTGAGCAAGTGAAGAACCATTTTCTGGGTTTGATCGCAAACTGTTTGCATCTCCGTTTCCAAATGAATCCTGCCGAGAAAACTCAGTAAAGTTAACAATGTTCTGATTCAAAGACATAAGCTTTGAAGATAGACATAACCAGAAACAGTTTCATCACTACGAGCTGAAGAGAAACTAAGAAAAACCTTCCTCACATTCTCAATTTCCAAATCAATTTCAATAAAATGAGATCATAAAAAATCCCCAGAGAGAGATTTTACATAAAAACCAGAACTTTAAGACAAACGAAAGAAACAGCAGAGAGATTGAAGAAACATGCAAAAGCCAACTCATGAGTGAAATCAAAGGGCCAAAACATGCAAAGCAAAAGAAACAGAGTGACGATGAAAACAGAGTAAAGAGAAGAAGTACAGTGTAATTTGGATTGTAGGACGACATTGAATTCTCTATGATCCAAGAAACAGAAGAAGCTTATGGTTATGGATATTTCTTGCCAAGACGGCAGATTTATATACAGAGGAAATGGGAAGCAAGAAAGGAAGGAAGAGTCGTAAGCAAAGCATACAGCTTTTTTTATTTTATTTTGTTAAACAGTAATTGCTTTGAAGTTAACGACCAGATCACATCTTTAACTCCCAATTAAAGTCTTCTATTTAAAATAACAAAATAATTAAATTAATAATAATTTACAAAAAAAAAGAATTTCTTTGAAAAAGCTTTTATATATACCTTACTGATACATACAAGTTTCCATGGATTTTCGATTAGGCTTGGCCAATGTTTTATCAGATTTGGCCCAAGGCCGGTCCTGCTAGGAGATTAGGAGATAATCATTTAGTAAAAATACGATTAAAAATGAGAAAATGAAAAAAAAAATTATTTGCATATGATATATATAATCGAATTTAAAATTTTATTTTGAAATTAGAGTTCTTTTATATTAACCTATTAGTGTATCCAAATGTAAATTTATAGATGTCATAGTGTAGGGTGTAGATGGCATAGTACCAACTTTACACAATTAGATACTTTTGACAATTGCAGATTTCCTATAGTATAAGTGGTCCCTAACAACGCGTGGCTGAACTTTTTTAAAAATGTTTTTGTTGTCTGGTTCTCAATCTCAACCCGGTTGCAGTCAACCGCTTGTGGGGTTTTGGTTTCCACTACGTCTAAGTGCATCATGATTTGGACACGTAGTTATCTGTAAGCCATAACTCCAATAAACGCTTTTTTTTTTTTGGACTTGGATGGCAATTTCTGTTTCATGGAAATATTCAACCAAGTTGACTTTATACTCCTCTCTTTTTGTCGTATATTCCCTTGTTGAAATATGTTATTTTCTTTAACCACTAAAGTGTGATATATTTGAATTTCAGAAAGTCCTTACAAATAATCTTCTTTTTTTTTCCTAAGGTTGCGACACTAAAAATGTCAATGAGGAAGTGTAAATTTTAGCGTATTTATTGATTAAGATTTAACATAATATTTTTTCCGAAGGATAATACATTTTAGTTGCATGTGAATTCTTTTTACGTACTTTTGTTGACATACTACGTACCAATTCAAATGCTACTGACCATCGACTTTAGTTTGGTCACAAAAAGGAAATTTACAGAGTTCACATATTCAGAAAGTAAATGGATAGAGGTCAGCAAAATCTACTCTGTAATGAATATTTTGCCATTTTTGCTTGTCTCACAAATAAAAAAGTCAATAGACTATTTTTTTTATAAACTTTGAGTTATCTTGGTCTTGACCCAAAGTATTTGGTACATATGCCATCTTTCTCAAATTGTCTTTTGAATACCAAACATAAGGTGTAATCACCACTAGCTTTCACATTGTGTTTCCTTAATAAACAACTGTTTCACATTGTGTGTTTCCTTCTCGCACACGAATTCACAAACTGGACAATAAAGAAATGTTAACGTACTTCCATAACTTCAGAAGTACGTTAATGTTTGATAATCTTAACACATGCATGATGCATGCTTCATAAATGCTTTAACAAAAGAAATGGATATGTTAATGGTAGAGTGAGTCTCGGATCGGTCATTTATTTCTTCACGTTCTCATGATCTATTGGCGTTTCACTCAATCCAAGCCATCTCTTTGTAGAAACAATGTAATATTGGACAGACATATTCCTCATATATATAAAAGCTTAATTTATGAAACATATTGTACGAGTATTTGCACATGTTTGATAGTCCATCCTTCACTTCCCTAGAAGATTGCTCTCGATTTTTAATGCATTTAATAAGAATGATCCAACTAATTTATATGGAAATGTTTGATAACAGTTCTCCAAAATATGTGGATCAAGTCAAGTCTTCCAGAAAGATAGCTACTACATTCACCGTTGACTCTGTTATTATAAAGGGATATGCATTATTTAATATTTTTTCGACTGTTGCTTTCTTAGCCGTTGTTATAGTATTATTTTCATCTGGCCATTTAAATAATACTACCAAATACTTCTTATTCGAACTCAAGCTCTTGGGCTCATAATAAAATTAGCAAAACGCTACAACAATATGACATACAAACGCAACAAGAAACATACTTATATGCTATCAGACTCCTTGGCTTCATTCATTATATCAAAGATTAAAGTTGACGGAGAGATGAAAGTGCTTGGCTTGTGTTTGTTGAGATTCGGGCATGTATTGGTTCCTGCTGATAAAGCTACGCATCAAATACGCTTCTAATCTCAAATGTAACAAAAATCATGAACACAGATGAGAAGTAAAGAAGACTTTGAGATTGAACATGATCATACATACCTGTGTAGGAAGAATGTCAATTCTTGATCCAGTGATAGTTTCATACAAGAAAATGTACCTGCCATAGTAGTCACAGGTTAATCTTCCATCCCTTCTTTTTTATAACCAATACTACTAATATAAAGCTAACAGAGTCTACAGGGTATACACGTTCAATGTTTCTTCCAATATCATAACTATATATATGTTGACAAGCAAGTTTATAATCGAGTTTACAGATAAAAAGAAACTTACCGCCAAGCTAATTCAGTTACAAGTTCTGCTGGAGCAGCGGGGAGGACCTGAAAAGATCGAGATACCAACGAAAATAAACAGAGTTTCTCATACAATGCTGGAACGTACATTCTGAAGATGTAAGCATAATACCTCGTCCTCATATGGGTTGCAATTCTCCTTAAACCACAGCCTTATGAACTCCTGTTTAGATTAAAAAGAAGAGTGAACATGTGATGAACCAATGTAAACAGGAAACAAAAAGTCACGGACCTTATCAACATTTTCAGGCTCAAGACCTTTCTGGAAGCGCTCTTCATAAGAACCCGCAAGCCAGTATCTGCTTGAATCCGGGGTATGAATCTATATATACAATAAGTAGATGATTCTTATCAGTTAAACAGCTTGCGTGCATTCAAAGAGAGATGATACGGAAAACAAGGAGAAAGTATAAAGTAACCTCATCAATCAATAAGATGGATCCATCGCTACTTCTTCCAAACTCATATTTTGTGTCCACCAGTATCAGTCCATGCTCCTTGGCCACACGCTGAAAGAAATCATAATATATTTGAGTTTTGAAGCAAGCAAAATATATAAAGAATCTGGTTTCTTATTGATTGCAATCATAAGATCCTTTAAAACCATTAGATCTATGGGTTTGTAACTAACCTGTCCAAACTCAAACAAGCTCAAAGCTTTCATACTTGCTTCGTCAAACTCAGCTTGAGTCATGAATCCACCTTCAACTATCTGCAAAAAAAAAAGAGAGTCATTCACCGCATAAGAAGCAGCACATAAAGTAAACAACTTTGTAACAGATTATTAGACCTCGTTTGGAGTGATGGGCACATCATGATCCTCAGCCTTAGTTGTTGGTGTGAGTATATTAGCTGGAAGCTTCTGGTTTTTCACTAATCCTGCAAATTTTAGGAATCATTTTATTAAATGTATTTTATGACATACTTGAAGAAGAAGAATGAAACAAACGAGAAACAGTACCATCTGAGAGAACATTCCCACAATAGTTCCTAACACCTTTCTTGTATACCGTCCATAAAGATGTGTCAGTACTTCCAGTCACATATCCTCTAACTATAAACAACAAAATAAATTAAGAAAACAGTTTAGAACTAAGGCAAACGGAGGCTGCCCAGAGAAGCATAAACTTACTAACCCACAAACTCTATTGGGAAAACAGAGCATTTCTTTGCAATAACAACATTTCTATCAGGAGATGAAACGATTGCGTTTGGAGTTATGTGCTGTGTATTATTGAACCACCACAAACTGGTCTCGTTAAGAACCTGAAAGTGTTAGGCAAAACGAACTTAATACTTTTCAGCAACCCTTTGAGCTACCCAACTTGAATTTACAGCCGCAAAAGTTGGAGGAAAACAAACCTGGCCTTTGAAGGGAATTGAAGCAAGATTCCTGTCGAATGCACTCAACCTATCAGTTGTAACAAGAACCAGATAATCACCTGCATCATATATATCTCTGACCTGCAAAATCAGTAAAAGTCCCAACTATCACTTGCTTGGCTTTAAAGACAATAACAATGTAAACACAAAGGAAACAACCACAAACCTTGCCCTTGATTCTAGATTTGAGACCAGGAACAGTCTCTAGAAGATTGGTATCTGAGAGACAGTTAGAGAGAGAGTCTTGGATAGTGCCAAGAACCTCTCCTTTACGGTTACTCGTGACTAGATCGTCAAGAGACAATTGTGGCGGTTGCTGCTCTTGCTGGCTTTGGACCTTTCCCTGGCAAGACATAACTAATGAACACGGCTTAGTGTAGTATATCTTGAACTCCGGCAATGTTCTAAGAAACGAGACTGATGCAAAAGCTGGGGTTTTTGCAGGCACTGTCCTAATAAAGCTCTGAGGCGTTCTCGATGGATTTAGAGTTAACCTCACACACTGAGCCATTCCAGAAACAAACTCCAAGCAACAACCTGAAACAGTGTTAAAAACAGTTTTAAAAACAGAACCTATTGTTCTAAAAGGTGAGGGCTTTAGATCAAACTAAACTCTAACAAGGGAGATGGAAGCAGAGAGATATATGCCAGAAAAGGAGTAATGACAAAGTAACAGAAACACATTAACATGTGAGAAATGGAGAAAGTGAAAACCTTTTTTTATCGGAGATAAGCTAAACCCTCCCCGCGAAAATAGAAGCCGGAGAAGATAACGAAGGAGCGCGACGGATTCAACTCTGATAAAATACAGAGGCAAGAGAAGCCGGCGGCGAATATAAGTGAGAACGCTGAGCCGGAATTAGCGTTTGCGTTTTAAACTCTGTTGTTGTAGGCTTGGACATTCTGAACCGAAAACCAAGACTAAACCAACCGAAACCGTACCAGTCTTCACAAATATCCGACTATTTTTATATATCTCAAAAACTAAAACTGAACCAAAACCAAGTTAACCATCAAGAGTTCAATATATAAAATACAGTTTATAAATCCAAAATATTAACTAATTTAGTTCTTAAATATTTAAATATTTTTAAAGTAAATTACTTGAAAATGAAGTAGTTAATATATTTAATCTAAATATTTAAATGATATGAATTAGCAATAATCTAAAATATTCAATATTTTTGTTTAAATTGTCTAAAATATTTAAAAATTGGAATCGAATACAAATTAGACTTTACTTTTATAAGATATTAATGAGTTTCTAATTTTATTATGGAGACTAAAATAGTTGAATCGAATCAGATCAAAACCAAATAAAATTTCATAAATATTAGAACAATTTTTATATCTCTATCCACTAAAACTTGAAAAATAAACCAAACCAAACCCAAATAGTCAAAAAGTTCGGTAGGAGTATATATATGAAAACGTTATTTAATTAAGGAAAGTAAATATATGAACAGAGTAAAAAAATTCGCTTTGTCCTCTCGGAGATCACAAGATCCGTCACCTACGCATCCTCCAACACCATTGTGTTCCGACTGAATCCAAAGGTTAAACCTTTGCTTGAAGTTTGTGAAACCCTTCAGGGAGATGCCAATTTAGAGAATCAGAGATATGGTAAAGCCAGCGGGAAAGCATAGTTGTGGGCGCCTTGTGTTCGTTTCATTCATCGCTCTTTTAGCCTTCGGCCTCGTTGCCGACTTCCTTTGGGCTTCTTCTCATCGATTCTCCTCCGCTATGCTGTCTCTTCCTTCCTCCGTCACCACCGTGGTCGGAAAACTCCCAACTAGTTCCAATGTAAGTGTTCCATTTGCTCTGTTTTTGATGTCTCTCGTACAATTAGATGAATCAGCTCAATGATGCTCTATCTCAGGAGAAGTATACTAAGAAGAAGAACGATAGTGCCCGAGAAAGGAAGCTTTCTGCAACGTTTCAAGATCTGCCTGCTCCTCAGCTACATTGGGAGAAGATGTCAGCTGCACCTGTGCCTCGTCTAGATGGAGCTGCGATTCAGATTAGAAACTTTCTTTACGTCTTTGCTGGATACGGCAACATTAATCTCGTAAGAAGAGATCTTTAATCATCAGTAGAATTTGTCGGTTTCAGACCAATGATGAGTTGATGTTTCAATGTTCAGGTGCATTCGCATGTTGATATATACAACTTTGTAGATAATACATGGGGAGGAAGATTCGATATGCCTAAAGAGATGGCACATTCTCATTTAGGGATGGTTACGGATGGGAGATACATCTACATTGTCACTGGTCAGTATGGTCCTCAATGCAGAGGGCCTACGGCTAAAACATTTGTGCTTGACACTGATACAAATACTTGGAGTGACTTCATTCCCTTACCAGTTCCTAGGTGACTGCTGTTCTCTGTTTATCATCATGTTAGATGTGTAAGAGAAATTGATTGAAAAGGGTTTATTTATACAATTTAGGTATGCTCCAGCTACTCAGCTATGGAGAGGTAGACTCCATGTGATGGGTGGAAGCAAAGAGAATCGGCATACACCAGGAGTTGAACACTGGAGTATCGCTGTTAAAGATGGCAAAGCATTGGAGAAAGAGTGGAGAAGTGAAATTCCTATCCCTCATGGAGGACCTCACAGGTTTCTATTAAAGACTATTTCTTAATAGCTTCATGCATCATCATCCTTAATTTTTATCTGAGTGTTGACTCTGTCCATGTTACTGTAGAGCATGTGTAGTAGTGGATGACAAGCTTTTTGTCATTGGTGGTCAAGAAGGTGATTTCATGGCTAAACCAGGATCTCCCATCTTCAAATGCTCACGTCGTTTGGAGGTATTGTTGCAATTCTCCGAGTGTTGCTAATTTTATGAACATTGTGTGTGTGTGTCCTTACCTTCATCTTGGTGGTTCAAGGTGGTATTCAGTGATGTTTACATGCTGGATGAGGAAATGAAGTGGAAAGTTATGCCACCGATGCCAAAACCGGATTCACATATTGAGTTTGCGTGGAAGGTGGTCAACAACTCCATTGTGATCGTTGGAGGCACAACAGAGAAGCATCCTGAAACCAAGAAGATGGTTCTAGTGGGAGAAATCTTCCAGTTTAACCTGAATACAATGGTTAAAAACCCATGTCCCTGCATACTTAAGACCCTCTTTAGCCTGTTTATTAGTGTAAACATTAGCTGAGTTTTATGTTATTTTCTCTGCAGAAATGGTATGTGATTGGAAAGTTGCCATACCGTGTGAAGACTACACTGGTTGGGTATTGGGACGGGCAGTTATACTTCACCTCAGGGCAACGAGACAAAGGTCCTGATGATCCTGCACCACGCAAGGTAATTGCAGAGATGTGGAGAACCAAACTGATACTGAATCCATGATCATGTAAGAGAAGAAATATATCTCCCTTTAGTAATGCAAAGTCGCAACACTTTTTGAAGTTCATATTCTTTGAGCCTAACTCATCCCACTCCACAAAACAATGCCTCTGTCTTCTATGTTGATGGGGAATTTGTATATTGTAAACTAAAAGCACAAATCTATATAGAAAATTTCAGTTTCTTCAACACAATTCTTTGTTTGCTTTCTTCATCTCACAGTTGTCTTCTGTTTCTTCTTAATCACAAAACGTTTACTATTTCTCGCTGTCATATATATGTTAAATTATGTACATTTTATAAACTTTGTAACAATGCCTGCATCGTTAAAACTTAAAACAATATAGATCAGACACTTCAGCACAAACAAGACCCAATACTGTTGTTATTGTAGGTTTCTTAACTCAAAACCCTTTAACTCAAAGAAAAATAATAGTCTGAGGTCCCTACAAGCCAAGAAGAAGTTCCACCATGAAAAGCTCACTTTCAAATCTAAGACTTGATGTTACAGCAAGATGAAGACCATCAACCATTCCACCAAACACATACACATACCGTCCTGAACTATCAGCGCAAGCGCGATGAAAAGACCGCCCTTTGGGTTTGTAAGATACACCATCAAGCCTTTTCCACGCCTTTGAACCATTTAAACAAACCGATCCTCCATCTAGCTGCAGACCTTTAGATGGAATGGTCTTGATATCCAACGCCCAAAAATCGTCTTTCTTGTGCCTAAACGTATCTTCTCCTCCATAAATAAGAATCCGACCTCCCAATATGAGTGTGGCCGAGTGACCAACCCTTGGTAATGAAGCACTTTCCTCCAATTCTTGAAAGTCATAGAATATCTGTATCCACCGTTCACACTGTTCTTGAATATCCAATAGCCAAACATCACCAAGCACATCATAGCCCAACCCTCTTCCTCCAAACAGAACCACTTGGTTTTCTCTTATGTAAGTCAAAGTATGTCCCGACCGTGGTGGTAGCAAGGCGTTAGACACGACCTCATGCCACGTTCCTGAGTTTAGATCCTCTGAAAGTTCAAGAATCCATGTATCCCCAAGTCTCACTCCACTCAAACCAATTCCTCCTTGCACAACCATCGTCTTCTCTGAGATACAAGAAGCAGCATGAGCACCTCGAGGAGGCGGCTTCAGAGCTCCCACAACAGTAAGTAGCTTCCACAACAGTTGCTTCCCGTGGCAACCCACTCGACCTATCCACGTGTCGTTCAGTCGCTCTCCACGGTCGTTTATCCCTCCGAATAAGACCAGACTGTCTCCTATGACAACGCAGGTGTGTCCGAATCTCCCACCGGGTGTAACTGAATCAGCTTTCTTCCACTTCAACGTCTTCTGATTGCTCTCTCCAACGTAAGCCGTCCATGTATCATCAAGATGTCGTCCTATAAAACAAGAAACATAAATGCAAAGACTTTTAGAGTTCACAGGTTCAATAGGAGCACACAAAGGAAAGAACTTTCACCTCCTTCACGGCCACCACCGAAGAGGAC
Organism: Sinapis alba; assembly: GCA_012274485.2. Classification (NCBI taxonomy): domain Eukaryota; kingdom Viridiplantae; phylum Streptophyta; class Magnoliopsida; order Brassicales; family Brassicaceae; genus Sinapis; species Sinapis alba. The sequence goes on along the minus strand of MU105643.1, from coordinate 40,845 downwards.
AAGATAATCAGTAACGAAGTTGAGAGAATGAGAAGCTCTAGGGAGCGGTAGTAACGAAGACTCCTCATCGTCAAGGTCTGTGATTCTGTGACAAGAGACGGAATCAAGCTTGCACACTCTCTTAAACAGAACCATCCACGGTAATAACAACCCATCTCGAGCAGAAGACGATGACTTCACTGATTCCACCGATGATGGGCCCCACTCTCGCCGCCATAAGGACTCCCAGAGACTGTCGGAGCAAGCGAGGTTGCGGAATCTCTTGCAGGTTGCTGAGAAAGAGAGGATTGAATCTACGGGGAGGAGAAGCAAGACGGTGAAGAGATGGTCATCGGCTAAGTTCATTATCGGTGCCGGCGGAGATTGGCCTCTGCCGGCGGAGGTGGAAGCGATCTCCGCCATCGGTGGGGGTTGTGATAAGTATTGAAGAGAATCAACAGATGAAGAAGAAGAACAAGTACAGAAGAGAAAGACGAAGAAGATTGGAGATCTCTTCTCTCGTCACGGAGCCGACAAGAGGGACTGTAAAAAAACACTAAAAACCAATCTTTCCTCTTTTGACAAAAGTCATGTAAAGTGCAGTAATTATTAGGCTTGGACGTTTGGGTACGTATGTGCTCGAATTTTTGAATTGATTTTTTTTTTTTTTTTTAGATTTTGAGTTAGCCTCTCAAATCTTATTGGTTTTTGTATATTCTCTCAGTGTTCATAGTATAAGATATTATGTGTAAAATATAAAAATTAAAACTTGGTTCTATTCAAAAATATTATTAAAAATAAATATAATTTACATTAAAATTTTAAAATAATATTTTTTGTGTAATAAAAATATTAAAATAATACCTATTATAAAATAAAGAAAGTATATTATAAAATAGAAGAAGTATATGTTAAGTTTTTTTTAATTAATAACACTTTAGATTTATATATTTTATATTTTTTTTTTAGATATATTTTGGATCTAAATTTATTTTATGTTTCGCTAATAATATTTTTAAATGTAGATATTTTAAAATGTTATATCAAATTAAATATAAAACTGAGTATTTAAAATAAATTATTTAGATTTCACACTGAATCAGTTCTTTAAAACACATTTTTTGGGTTTTGGACTTTTTCAGATTTTCGGAACACCCACTTGGTTTAGGTTAATACTCCCTCCGTTTCATATTACTTGTCGTTCTAGGTTTATTCACACATATTAAGAAAACATATGATTTTGTATATTTCCAAAATAAAAACACAATTACCTATACACCTAACCATATTTCAACCAATAGAAAAATAAAAACACAATTACCTATAAATCTTATTAATGAATTTTGCATTGAAACTCTAAAACGACACTTATTTTGAAACGGAAATTTTTCCCTACAACGACAACTAATATGAAACGGAGGGAGTAGTAGTTTAGATTTAGACTGGGATATATTTTATACCATCCTATTAAAATACATCCTATAAAAATTCATTCGAGTATTTATATAACCAGATCTGTTTTGGGTTTTAGTTCATCTTTTGATTAGGATCTTGGGTTTTTCCTCGGGCCTAACGGCTTTGGTAATTTCGAACTTATAGAAATAAACCCCCAAATATTTATTAAACTCAGATTTCAACCCCGTAGTTCCAGATTGACATCCATTTTGGGCAAAACCATATAGAGAAAAGGAGGTTTGGTCATTTCTGCAAACTCAAGGTCCTTCCTTGGTCATTTCGGCAAATAGTTCAGTTTGACCTTCTCAATCACTTTCCATAGTGCAGCTTTAGCTTCATCTAGCGTTTCAACACCATGACCTTCCTCAAATGCTAGCCTTTGTATGTTGAACTGCAAAACCAAAAGAGAAAGCTGAGAGGCGCTGCTGTGCATGATTATGTATAAACTGGACAGTATATACGATGTTTATTTTTTTAATACCTGAGCACCTTGACGAACCCGTACATCTATCCCTTTGCTATCTATAGAAATGAGAGCAGCGTCGTCTACCTCTGATTCAGATGACAGTAGCTCTCTAAGTGGCTTTGAGAAGATAGCATTTAGTTCCTACCAGAGGTTAAAAAAAAGAGAGGTAAAAAAATAAGAGTCTGTTTCAATTTAACAAAAGACAAGAAGTGGTTTAATTGGAGTTTTGTAAGGGGACCAAGAAGGATTTGAAAATGAAGTACCTTGAGGTTTTGCTCACCACCATCAACAGCGATCTTGTCTGGCTGTAAGGCCTCATACTCTTTGACATCAACCCATGCGACCGTTCCAAAGCCTCCAATGAAATATATATCACTGCCAAACATAGTCACATTGAAGTATGCATAAGTAGAATAGGAGGAGATAAACAATCATCATTCTATATAAGTTTGGAAACAAAACCTTATGTTGTGCATTCTAAAATAGTGAAAGTTTCCACACTGCTCAGAAGTTCCATGCTGGTGCTTTGCAATGTATTGCTTATGAGCCCACTCCTACCAAGCCACACAGAGAGGTATTAAAACTTGGATATTGCAGATAAGATTTATACTCAACCCAAAGATTAGCCAAACTAGTTAGTTAAGATACGGACCTGTTCATCTTCAGACAATGGGTACACATCACCAAATAATGTCACTCTTGCATTAGATAAGCAACTCCATCCAGGCATCTACCAGCCAAAACCCCGTTACAGAGCCAAAAGAAAAAAAAACAGAGAGCCTTTTGATTTTTTGTGTGTGGATTACCTGAACAACGAGACTACATCTAGGTTCAGCCAAGAGGTTTCGTGTGTGGATAGCCAACGGTGAAAGTAAGAATATTGGATCTGGAAACAAAGAGGAAAATGTCTATAATCTCACCAAAGAAGAAACAGTGAAGAAAGAAAGAAAGGTGTGGTGACTTACGGCCCATACGATCAGGTGCAAAATCAACCAAAGATCCAAATGGGTAACCTTCTCTACGGTGGTGCATTTTAGACATCATTGTGCATAGATGAGCAAACCTAGCCTTGAATCATAAAAGACCAGACAGATAAACAACCTTAGCATCATCGTTCAAGTTAAAAGGACAAAGTCTTTTTTACCTGCTCCAGCAAGTTGCGTACAGCTAAAGCAGGGCGAGGTAAAGCATGAGCTGATGTAGCATTCTGAACTCCACCAGATATGGGAGTTCTAAAAAGGCCAGCTCGGTTTCCCCCAGCACCATGAGGAAGTGCAAGAGATGTCTCTACATCGATTACACTCTCAAGCTTTTCCTTTACACACAAACATTAAAAGCTATTAGCAGCTTAGTATATGCCAAAGCAACCATCGTTTACACCAATCTAACATTCGATTCAATACAAAACTCTGCATTATATTTTGTCAAGAACTAACCAACGAATCCCACAACAAAAAAATGTAATAAATTAGTGAACTTTTCATGATAATAATACTCCTCTAAGAGTTATTCACCTGTGATAAAGAGAAGATATCCCCAGGAAAGAAGTTAAACCCACTACTCTCGGCAAGATTATCTTCACCTTCACTTGGTGTCTGGTTATGTAAGAGAGCTTGTATCCGAAGCCCGTGACTTGACCCATCCTTGATTCTCAGCTTGGGGATTCGCTTGGGTGGCGAGTTACACAGCCAACACGAAGACTGTGATGAAGGTAACAAAGATTTGAAGAGAGGCTCCTTTGTCTTGGTCAGATTTGAGATGTATGCTGAAGTAGAGAGAGCTTCCATGGTAGGTACAACTCTAGAGTAATGATCTTTCTTTTGAGTACGGCAGATTCGTCAAGACGCCTTTATACTGAAAGTTAAGCTTTATAATAGGAGTTTCCGGAGTAGGGTTTAAAACAAGAAACAGTGGTCTGACGGTAAGCGTCTGGGATAGTAGTGGTGTTGTGTTTTCAGTTTTCACCTTTCGGCTATAGTACAAAAAAAAAAAAAAAAAAAAAACTATTTCTTTTCTTGAAGAAAAATAGGAAAGATGATATTCTCTTTTCAATTCAAATCATCATCTCGCGAACAAGATCATGATTATCTTTTTTTTTTGAGAAAAGGCTTAACAAGATCATGATTATCATTATGAGATATAAATATTTCAAAAATATATGAAGAATTTAGATGTTTTAGTATATAAAATATCTTTCATTTTTTTAGGTAATTTTTACTTTACTAAAAGCGTTATAACCAATTACATTAATAATATATTTTATTAGTTGAATAATATTAATTTCTAATTTTAATAATATTTTCTTGATAAAAATATTTTTTAAATATGTATATTTTACCTAAACATCTTATATTTAAAAATGGAGGGAGTAGTTTTTTAGATATTGGAATATTGGAAGTCTTGATTGCATACATTTTAGGGAGATTAGCTAAACTATATAATTTGTGAAAATCCTTTTGATATAGTATTTTAACCAAACATTCAGTAATGTTTTTACACCAAAATGTCTGAGTTTCAAAAGCTAAACTATAGAATTCTTACAAACATTAACGTTTTTTAAAAAATTGTATATTATTGTTACATAAACTGCCTAAAATAGTATATTTATCAACTATCAACAAATATAGAGTAAATTTAGATTACTCATGACTCGTGTTAAAAACAAGACTATTTTTGATTTCCAAATATTAAATGTTTGTTGTTTCTTTAACAAGCTTGAACATTATAATAATCACTACTTTAGTCTTCCACACTACAGAGAAATTTCTATCATCTCACGCGGCGGTTCAAAATCATTTCAAACGTTTGGAAATAAAAATCAACACGTCGATGATGATACATGCCAACTTGTATCACTGTCTATCACTAAAAGCCTAGCAGGGACCCACGTCTCAAAACCATTTCAAACGTTGTCGTTTTCAGCCCATCCTTCCTCTGAATCCATACGACACCGTCTAAGTTGCAGCGTCACTACACGCGCCAGCTTGCTTTCGACGGCTCGAATCATTCCAGCTTCAACTCCGGTTATGTCTTCCACCTTCTTTAGACTCGGCCACGTCATCTTCTTCCGCGAGTTCCTAACGCCGAACCAAAACGCCGCCGCTAAAATCACATTCGTTGTCGCTCTCCGCTTCCACACTGCCAAAGCGAGAGACGCTAACGAAACGACGCCGTTTCTCGAATCTCCGTTGAGTCCCAACTCATCACACCAATTTACAAAAATGCCATCCGCCACGGCCTTGACTCTTTTTTCCCTCCGTCGCGGCCCTCTGTTCACGATAGTCTTCCTCGCCGTCGTCGACGAAGATAGCTCGGAGCTGGATATAACGTCCAGCTCCGAGCAACAAGAAGAAGCTGAAGACGAAGACGTTCCACAGCAGGAGCAGGTTATTCTCGGAGGCCAAGGGGAAAGGGAACCAGAGACGAAATCTCCGGTGAGGGAACTGCAACCAGGGCAGATGATGCGGCGGACATGGCGGGAGAAAAGGAAGTTAGAGGCGTGAAACTTAACGTCGCAGGAGCGGCAGAGGAAAGCAGAGTCTGCGTCACAGTGGAGATGAGCTTCTGCACCACACAGCTCACAGAGTTTCACCATCGTCTTTGTAGTGTAGTGTAATGTAATGTCTTCTTTCTATGATGATGGAAAGAGTGATTTAGAAGGAGATGTTTATTAGTATATGATTTGAGGGAGAGAAACACGGTGGTTGTTTGTAATGATAGTGGCTATTATTTTATTTTTCTCTTTCTTGTAATAGAAACTTACGTCAGCCAGATTTTTTTATTTTTAATTTTTTATTAATTTAATAATAATATTGCAAATTGGGAAAATGAATGAGTGGTGTTTGGAGAGTTGGTTGAATGTGACGTGTCGAGAGGTCTTGAGGTCAGTGAGATTCTGTGGTTATTTTTAAACCATTGCACTAGCCGCCATGTCTTTTCGTGTGACGTGGAGACTTTGTCAACACCAAAGTCTTTGGTCACTGCACAATTTGCTTTTTGTTTTTTTCTTTCTTGTATGTTGCCTTCCATTACATTTCTTCTGCATTTTCTTTCTGTCTTTTGTAGATTCTTTGTTTCCGGTCATATACACATGTACTTTGTTTTGTTATTAAGTTTCCTAATACGGTTGGACTTAAAAGTCACGGAAATAGTAAGAAATTTAAATTGAAAAATCTTTCATTGAAACTCTGATGATGAAAAAATACTGTTAAAATCTTATTTTCTAACAAACACAGGTAAGGCAAACCTATGGTTATTTTGTCCAACTGTTACAATAAGTTTCAATCTTGAAAGCTTTTTAAAAATGGTTCTTTTTGAATACATAAAACATAGACCACATAACTGAAAGGTCTTTTTGTATAGCGAAGCCACAATATTCAGTTAAGAAACTTCCACACAACCCCTCCTACAAATCATCACAATGCCGGTTATCCACCAAAGCGCCTCTGGCGTAATGTATTTGTTGGCTTGTGTTGCTGCACGCTGTTGGATTGTCCACTATTCACCTGATTCTTCCAGGGCACTATCTTAAGGGGATGAGCTTCTGTGTTGAACACCCACTCGTCCAAGGGAATGACCGTTGTGGGCGAGAAGAGAAGATAGAGATACTTGAGCGTCTCAGCAAGGAAGAAACTCTGCATCTTGTTGTCCTTAACTCCCGTTTTAACCTGGAAATGGTTCGGAAAGAAAAAGAAGAATCTACAATCAGAATATACATAATAATGCTGGTTTTATTTAGGAGCCTAAGGAGAAGGAACTTACGTCCTTCAAACCGACATATCCAGTCTCTATGCGCGAGTTCTTCTCAAACGCTTCAAATATATTCCATCCCCAATCTTGATATGTCTTGTTGCCAGTTAACCTCCAGAGGTAAAACAGTGATTCAACAGTCTCTGGTCTCAAGATGTTAGACGACGCCCCAACACTCATGTCCTGAACCAACATAATGTTTTATGAATTGTATGCTAAACACCAAAACTAAACAATGTATTTGGAAAAGACAAGTAAAGGACATACACTCCCAGACTTGAAGACATAATTCTCTCCAGCCAGTTTTGTTGGTGTTGATTCGTAAAAGTTATAGCATGTCCATGCAAGCTGCAGATAAGTGGGAAACACACAAAATAAATGGAAAAGCTCCAACAGCTATTGATGAACCTATGACCAAAGTCCATTCAAGCCATATCTTTACCTCCTCAGAAAGGGTGAGAAACTTCTTTGCTTCAGAAGGATCATCATACCCAGATGCTCCTAAAGCCAACATTCCAGGAGCAAAGCATGCCAATTCATCCATCTGAATATAGATGAGAAAGAAACATGAGAACTGTCACGGTGTCACCTATCACAGTCGGCAACAGTGAACATATTGGTAATACCTTATGGATCAAAGAACTTCCACTCTTCTCACAGATATATGTAAATGAGGAAGGTGTTGATTTCTTAACCAAGCTTACCAGACCATTCATTGATTTCTCCCACATATCTCTGATGCCAAGATTCCAACACATAACAATACTTAATATCAAAACTACAAGACTAGCAAAGAAAAGAAGAACATAGATATCAAGGACAAAGATAAATGTGATATGGCATCAGCTTTCTCCATGATATCAATGCTCTTCTTGTCTTTGACTTATAAGACCAACATACATACATATATGTGATCAGTAGAAAAGAGTTAAACTTACCTATAGTGTTTCACTGCTAAAGTTTTGCTCCCAAACACCCAAACTTTGAGTAAGTATTCATAAAAGCTGTAAGCAAAATATCAGCCGTCACATATCAAACCAGAGAAAAACCAAAAGAGCAACAATATAAAATGCAATCAAGTTGAAAATAACCTGTCTCCACTGCCACCAAATGTTATGGTCGAGTACGATGGTTTAGCTGTATCAGGATTTATATAGACTGGAAGTAAACCATCAGCAGGGTAGTTCTTATTTAGTACTGAGATGACCTTTTCTACCTGAGACACAGAGTTACAAATAGGTCAACCATAGAGTTGCAAACTATTTTCTATGAATTATCTATCCTGAGTTCCTGACCTATTAACCATACCAATCAGTATACAATACAAATACATAGCACAAGTTATAGATAACTGATCTTTCTGATAGGCAGATGGATATGTGGTAAGTAAATCATGCTACAAATTAATGGAGAAACACACCTTTTGCTGATATTTAGGGTCCCCCGTCCTCTGAGAAAGGGCAATAAACTCGAGCTGTTCAGTACCAGATTCTGCAAGATTACTGTCTCCCTAGTACAAGAAATATGTTAAATACACTCAACTAAACTTATAAGCCACATGTAGTTGATAATATACATAAACCAATCATATGTTGAGAATAAGTTAATGTAGGAGTTACCCCTGCCCATGTAGGGTTGTGAGCGTTTCCATGTCTCAAGTTGATAATGTTATATGGGATGCCAGATGGAGTGTCCCATGCAGGCAATAATCTGTCTGCTATATCTTTAGCCTTTTCAAGGAAAAGTTTATCCCCTGAAAGATCATACGAGCTGAGAAGCCCTCCCACCACTCTGAAATCCAATAAAGAGAAAATATATAAGCCGCAGAAGCAACATGTAACCAACAGATAACCTAAACAAGATGTCTAGTCTTGTTACTAACAGGTAAGAAAACAACATGGTAGCAACCTTATGGTTGTCTCGAACATACTGGCGTCATAGTCCTTGTCGAAATCTAATGACGTTGCAACCCACCTGCAAATGAAAGACTATAAGAATTTACATCATGCCAAAAAAGAGATCTTCCTAGAAAATGGTGATGTTAGAAATCTACTCACTCTCTGGCTTTATGAAACTGCTCTTGTAAACCCATTATATAGAGTGTATCTAATGAATCTATTATAGTTGCTCCCAGGCCACCAAAGCTATCAACGCCATCTTTTGTCTGGGGCTGATAATGCCAAAAAAGAAAAAGAAACAAATAGCTTCACACACACTCACACATATATGTTTTGGCGTTGAAGCTTAACCATACAGTTTCAGAAGAAGCTGTACCTGAAGCTCATCTTTTCCCCAGGCATACTTTTCATATGAGCTCCAAGCGTGAATCATTGCTTCTTTTACTCTCTGCATTCGCTGGGCATCAACTGGATCTTCCTTAACGTTCTTCAGTGTCCTCATAGTTACATTCTCCTTGACACCTTTTACATCTCCCAGCTAGCAGAAATGTAAAAAAAAAGTTTCTCGAGTTTTATAAAGATCCTAAAGTTCTCAAGATCAAATGAGCTCTTTAAGTGTTTTGGGGATTTTCTTACCATCAGCTGCAACCGCAAAACTTGTTTATTTAACTTAGAAACTTCAAACTGCAGCACATAAATGCAAGAAAAAAAATCACATAACATACATTTTAAATTCAAACAGAGAGTCTAGGATTGATTCACACCACCTTACTACTTTTCATTAACCTCGATTAGCCTCTATCAGTTGAGATATTCGGTAGAGAAGAAAAGTACCTCGTGATCTTGGCCACGCGTGTGACGGTCCCAAACGACCATGGAAAGAGAGATGAAGAGGATGAAAAGCAAAGCTAGACGCGTCGATCTTCTGAAGTAATTAGCTGGGTTTAAGTACTTCCATATCCCATGATCAGTAACCATACCCCTCGCCATTTAGATTCTCAAACAAGGAGGAAGATCCGTAAGAACTGAATATAAGGAAGCTACTTCTTTATATAGGTATTAAGACAGAGATCCTGTAGGAATCAGTTGGGAAGAAGAAACATTGGTTTGTTTTGTCTTTTTGAAAAGTGTCGGGAAGAATATGAATGAGCGTCCATTTATTTATTATTGTTTTCTTTTTAAAATAAAGCTGACCGCTGTTTTACATGTTTGTGTATGTATATAGAAGTGTGATACGGGTTACATTGACTTGGGAAGAAGATGATATTTTTGTGGATTAGATTATGGTACCTTTTGTCACCATCCATTCTACAGTGTATTTTGGGTTTGGTTCTCAAGAATTTTCAACTGCCTTGACTTTCACCACAAAGAAGATAATAAGCTTTTGATCAAAAAAAAAAAAGAATAGAATAAGCTAGTCATGACACACGGTATTGGAACCAAGCTAACGGCAAAATGTTTGTTCGGATTCTTGTTTTTCTTCCATAATCTTAGAGATACAAACATGGGTGGCCCTAAGTTTAACTCACCAAGCACCAGCAAAAGTCAATTAAAAAAAAAGTAAAAACCATAAAAATCTAATGGCTTATATGAGCAAAATGTCCTTTTTCTACATTACGGGGTCAACTGAATAAAAATTTAAACAATTAGCTCAAGACACACCTATGAAAGTTTATATAGAACTTGAAGGTTATTGGCGTACCAAATTTTTTATTTAAAAAATTAATATTACAAATTTTATTAATTATTTAATTACAATTTTTATTCAAAATTATTAGTTACAATTTTTATTTAAAAAATTATTTAAATTTTTTATTTACATTTTTATTTAAAATTACTATTTACAATTTTATTTAAAATTATTAATTACAATTTTCTTTAAAATTATTAATTGGCTTTTATTTAAAATTATTAATTAAAATTTAAAGTATCTTAAATAATTTTTATCTAATTTATAAATGATTTGAATTAGTTATTTTAAATCTTAACATATAAAATTTCTTTTTAATTGATAATTGACATGATCATGACACATGGTAATAAACAAATTTAATATTGTGACAACTGTTATAACAATTTTCTTTATAATTATGTAATTACTTATAAATAATTGCATATATAAGGAAAAATATTTTTAACATTAATTTTTTATTACTATGTGTCATGTCATGTTAATAATCAACTTTGATGAAACAAATTTATATAAGAAGATATATGTAATTTAGTCCAATAAATCAATTCATTATAAAAACATGCAAATTCTAAGTTTTACTGTTTTAGTATAGTTAACAAAAATTAAAATATTTGCGAAACAAATAAGGTTTACATAGGATATTCATCTTAAAAATATGAAACAGATTGCAAACTTTAAAAAGTTTTGATTATAAGTTGGAAGAAAAAAAATGTGGAAGTATCACTCAATCTTTTTCTTTCTTTGAGAAAGAGTATCACTCAATCTTTAATGTGCATTAGATGTTACCTTAATTTAGACAGTATATATATATTCTCATATTCTCATATTCAAATACAAAGTTGAACAAAAAAAATAACTATATTGATTCCATCATTTGCTTACTTTGAAAGTTATTTGATCATCTTGTGAGAGATGACGCCCATAAATCTTCCAGAAGATTTGCTAGTGGAAATACTTTCTAAGGTTCCCGCGATATCGTTGGCACGATTTCGAACCACATCCAAAGGATGGAACACTTTGATTAGAGATGGAAGACTTGCAAAGAAGCACTATGCTAATGCACCAAAGCAGTCTCTTCTTATTTTGTTGAATAAGTTCAGAGTTTGTTTATTGAGTGTCAATCTATGTGGAGTTCACAACAACATTGCTCCTCCACCTGTAAAGATAACAAGTCAACTCAGGCTCAAAGATCCTCTTTCTAGTTCTTCTGAAGAAGTCGACATACAAGACGTGTTTCACTGTGAAGGCTTATTGCTATGCACCACCAAAGACAATAGACGTGTGGTTTTGAATCCATGTACAGGGAAAACCATGTGGATTCAACCTAGAAATTCCTATAAGGATTCTGACTAATATACTATTGGATTACAAAGTCTTGAGGATGGATACGTTTCACGTTGAATATGAAGTATATGACTTTACCTCTAATTCATGGAAGAATATTCATGAAAACTAGAGACTGGTCCATTTCACAGATGTGCAGTCATGTGTCTGTGAAAGGAAATACTTACTGGCTTGGTTTGAGTAAAGAAGATCCAAGTGGGATTATCTTACTAAGTTTTGATTTCTCAACAGAGAGATTTCTAACTGTGTCTCTTCCAGAGGACCCAAAAGGTCATCATTTTAATCACGGTGATGTGGCTTTATCAGTGACTAGAGAAGGACAACAACTTTGTATGTTAGCTACTCAAGTCTTTGAATTTACTGAAACAAACATATGGGTGGCAACTAAAAGTGAGAGTACTGGAGCAATGTCATGGAGTAAGTTCCTAACAGTGTCGGGAAGAGATGCCTGCTATCGTCCTCAGATTGGGAATAGGATGAGTTTCTTGGTCGACCAGGAGAACAAAGTTGCATTGTCTTGTAATAACAACAGGTTTGCCAACAACAGGATACACATTATGGGAGAGGATAAATACATAGAAGTGTATCATCTTGGTGCAGAACTTACAGACAAATCTTCTAATCCGATTCTTTTCAGTTATGTTCCAAGTTTGGTTCAAATCTAGCGAAGTATATAATTCTTGGAGGAAGCATAAGGAAAATACCATAGCTAGTGACTTGCAGGTGTCATTAGTGTGTATGCATTGTGATATTTAATAAGATGTAGGTCTTACTCATTATAATATGTTTCTTATTTATAATTTGTTCTCGAAAGATTCTAGTTTTTGTTCTCTGGAAGTTTTTTTTTTTTTCAGATCAATATCTGGTTTCTCTCATTCACATTACACTTGATGATGATATCAAAACAATATGATATTTGAACCAACAAATAATTTCTCACATAAAAACAGTTTTCTACCAAGTAATAAGTAATCATGCCAGCCGGCCCAGCCCAAATTAGTAAATAATTAAGTAGTTAATATAATAATATAAAAAAGTCCAAACAATGATTGGTGATGTCGTGCAACCCAAGTGACCTTTAGGTCGTACACACGTTCACCACCATGTTTAATAAGAACTTTCTCTGCAACTTCACTATATTTTTCTTGAATATTCTATAGAATGTTTCCTTTACAAAGAATTGAGCTAAAAAGAAATATTTAAAATGTAGTGAGATCTGAGAATAAGGAATAATAAGGAGTAATATTTAAATAATGAAATTATTTTAGATATACAAAGCCATGTTAATTATTAATATTAGTGGTGAGAGATGATGATGCCATGTTCTTTCCCGGGAAAACCTCTTTCTTCCTCTTTCCCACAAAAACAAAAACGAACTTTCCGTAACTTTTGCCAAAAAACCAGACCAAATATAGTAATGTCGTAATTGAATTGAGTTCTCGGTTTCACGGTAAGAAAGAGAGAGAGAGAGAGAAAGAGAAAGTGGTTTCAGTTTTTGTTTCCCTTTCTCCTTTTCTTCTTCTTACAGAGTTTGGCCCCTTCTCTCTCTCTCGCCAAACTAAAGAACGACCTTGATCAGAAAAGGTCGTTTCTATTTGAAAGAGAAGGAAGGAAGAGGAAGAAGAGAAGGTAGAGAAAGCTGGGTGAAACCAAGGAAGGAAGGATGAGCACTACGTCCAGCAATGGATTGCTCCTCACGTCAATGTCTGGTCGACATGATGATGACATGGAAGCTGGATCTGCCAAAACTGATCATTCTGATCATGAGGAGCTTCAACACGATCCTGATGATCCTTTCGACCTTGATAACACCAAGAACGCATCTGCCGCATCTCTCCGTCGCTGGAGGGTATGTTCTTTTTTCTCTCCTTTTAGATAGTTATGTGTTGGTTTGAGAGATTTGATCGTGAGTCTTAACATGGATTTTTGTTTGTGATAACTGCAGCAAGCTGCACTTGTGTTGAATGCATCACGTCGGTTTCGATACACTTTGGATCTAAACAAAGAGGAACACTATGAGAACCGAAGGAGGATGATCAGGGCACATGCTCAAGTCATAAGGGTTTGAAAGCTTTTTGATCTTCCTCTGTTCTTTGCCCTATGTTCTTTGTTTCCTGATCTCATATATTAGTAAATTTTCGTTATGAATCAGGCAGCATTGCTTTTTAAGTTGGCTGGAGAACAACAAGTTGGTAGTATGTGACTCTCTTTTTCTTTCTTTCACATAAGTCAGATGATCAAATTCTATTTTGTTTTTTTCTTCTATATGATTAGTATTTGATTTCTTTTGTGATTTCAGCATTTGGATCATCATCATCAACAACTCCAGCAACTTCAACTGGCAACTTTGACATTGACCTTGAGAAACTTGTGTCAATGACCAGGAACCAAAACATGTCCAATCTGCAACAACTTGGAGGGGTGAGATCTTGCATGCATTGTGTGCTATAAATGGGAGAATTTTGATGAAACTGACAATGATGATTACTACCTTTTTAGGTCAAAGGTGTTGCAGAGAAGTTGAAGTCAAATATGGAGCAAGGAATTGAGGAGGATGAGAAAGAGGTGACAGATAGGAAGAATGCATTTGGATCTAACACTTATCCAAAGAAGAAGGGGAAGAGCTTTTATGTAAGCAAAGCAACATGACTTGTTTTTTCATTTCTTTTCAAGATTGTTTATAAACTCATACGTTTTTTTAACTTTGTGTTGTCCAAAAGATGTTCCTCTGGGAAGCTTGGCAGGATTTAACTCTTATCATCTTGATCATAGCGGCTGTAACATCATTGGCATTGGGAATAAAGACAGAGGTGTGTTTTAACTGTCTTCTTAATTTCCAAACTAGGAACTCACTCACTTCTGTCTACTCTACTTTCTTTTGGTTACTACTTCCTTAGGGTCTGAAAGAAGGCTGGCTTGATGGTGGAAGCATTGCGTTTGCAGTTTTGCTTGTCATTATTGTTACAGGTATGAACATTCCTAGCACTGCTCTTAGTCCATTTAAGATGACTTTTTTGTTTATGCTTAATCTTTTGATTCTTTCAGCTGTTAGTGACTATCGCCAATCTCTTCAGTTTCAAAACCTCAACGATGAAAAAAGAAATATACAACTAGAGGTACTTGCTTTAACATCTTTGATTGTTTCCAAATCATATGTTTGTGAGCTAAAAAATCAAATAAACAAAATACACTTGCAGGTCATGAGAGGAGGGAGAACAGTGAAGATATCAATCTATGACGTTGTTGTCGGAGATGTTATACCTCTTAGAATAGGTGACCAGGTCCCTGCGGACGGAGTGCTGATTAGTGGTCATTCTCTTGCCATTGATGAATCTAGCATGACCGGTGAAAGCAAGATTGTGAGTTCATCCTTGTTCAGTTGTGTGCTCATCTTCTCTTTCTACTTGCTAACACAGAGACATTTGTTGCAGGTTAACAAGGATCAAAAGTCTCCTTTTCTAATGTCTGGTTGTAAAGTAGCTGACGGAGTCGGTAGTATGCTGGTAAAATCTTTGAGGCCTTTGTCCCTTTTCTGACTTCTTTTTCTTACATTTTCCGGTAGTTATTCTTTTGGACTCTTTCAACAGGTTACTGGTGTTGGAATCAACACTGAATGGGGATTGTTGATGGCAAGTATCTCAGAGGATACTGGTGAAGAAACCCCCTTGCAGGTATATATCATCTTTGATCATTTTGTTATTGGTTTATGGTCTTCACAATGTCTTGAAGAAGCCTAACCATTCCTTATCTTATAATAGGTGCGGTTAAATGGTCTTGCAACCTTCATCGGTATAGTGGGGCTCACAGTTGCTCTTGTTGTCCTGGTTGCTCTTCTTGTGAGGTAATCTAAGTTACCTTGATCAATAAAACTTTTGGCTAATTACAACTTCATGTCATGTTGAACGCTAGCTATAATCTTGAGTTATTTTTTTCAGATATTTTACTGGAACTACCCAAGATTCTAATGGAGCAACCCAGTTTGTCAAAGGGACGACTAGTATCAGTGACATTGTAGATGACTGTGTAAAGATATTTACAATCGCCGTAAGTATTCATTTCACATCCGTGGTTATGTTATTCGATAGACATTTGAGTTAACTCTGGCATTTGTTTTAGGTTACTATTGTGGTTGTGGCAGTGCCTGAGGGTCTTCCTTTAGCAGTTACACTTACGTAAGTCTTACTTAACATAATCTACTCAGAAAATATTAACTAAAACATAGATGTTGATCGACCCTCTACTTTTTCTTGACTCCATGTTTGCAGTTTGGCTTACTCAATGCGAAAGATGATGGCAGACAAAGCTTTGGTAAGAACCATAACAGGTCTTCTCGCTTTAGTCATGTCTTCTTGATTAATTATTGTCTGACCACTTTTCACTTGCTAACAGGTTAGGAGGCTTTCAGCTTGTGAAACCATGGGCTCAGCAACAACAATCTGCAGTGACAAAACTGGAACTTTAACTTTGAATCAGGTCAGTATCAGCATCAATGCAATGAGAGTTTCTTCCTTGATAAAATCGTCATACCCTTCTAGATAGCTAATTTTACCACTTTTTAAAAATTACAGATGACTGTGGTTGAGACATATGCTGGAGGATCAAAGATGGATGTAGCAGACAACCCCTCTGGTCTCCACTCTAAACTTGTTGCTTTAATAAGTGAGGGTGTGGCACAGAACACAACAGGAAACATTTTTCATCCCAAGGTGGGTTCTCTACTCTTATATTGTCGAACCGTCTTAATTAGTTCTTATTGGATGAAAATTAGCCAAAATACTGAGGTTATCAGTGCTCATGTTGTTCTACTAAAGGATGGTGGAGATGTGGAGATTTCTGGATCTCCTACTGAGAAGGCTATTCTGTCTTGGGCGTATAAGGTATAAGATGTTTATTTACTCTGGTTCATCTTTGACATATTTTTACTTATGGGTAATTTATTTAAAGAAGTTTTGTTGCAGTTGGGGATGAAGTTTGATACCATCAGGTCCGAGTCTGCTATCATCCATGCTTTCCCTTTCAATTCAGAGAAAAAACGTGGAGGTGTTGCTGTGCTTCGAGTAAGTTCTTGATCTTATTCTCCATTTTTAATATTAGGAAATTAGTAAAATTTTGTGGAGGCATTGAAGTGAGTAGTTGTTTCAGTTCACTAAACACATGAACATCTTCTCATTGCTACTTATTAAGGAAAGTCTCTAAAAAATATTATGTGAAGCTGATCAGGAGTATGTTAACTCACTGCAGGGTGATTCTGAAGTTTTCATTCACTGGAAGGGAGCAGCGGAGATAGTTTTGGCTTGCTGTACACAATTCATGGACTCAAATGGCACTCTGCAGCCCATTGATAACCAAAAGGTAGGGTGATGCAAAATTTTGTAAATAACAATCTCTCCATGTTCTTATTGGGCCTAGAGAATAAATGAGGAGAAGGGATTGGTAGCCAAACAAGAAAATCTGTGTCAAATTTTCACTTGAAGGACACACACTCTGTTAGCCTAGCTAGGAGGACTAAACATTTTCCTATACTGAATCATTTTACAGGAGTTCTTCAGACTTGCTATTGATGCCATGGCGAAAAATAGCTTGCGATGTGTTGCTATTGCATGCAGAACACAAGAGCTGAACAAAGTTCCCAAGGAACAGGAAGACTTGGATAAATGGGATTTACCTGAAGATGAATTGACTTTGCTTGCTATCGTTGGTATAAAGGTAAGCATGCTGAAAGTTTCTCTTGGGTAACTTGAGTTTTTTTTTCTTCCTTATGTATTCAACATACATGATTTTTTATATATTTTTTTCCCAAAAGTTTTGATTTTCCTTGCTCTTGTTCCTTTGACAAATCTTTTACTCTAAATAGGATCCTTGTCGTCCTGGGGTCAGAGAAGCAGTGAGAATTTGCACCAGTGCTGGTGTTAAGGTAGGCCCCTTGCCTCTATAATGACAGTTGTAATATGGTATAGCTGTCAACCTATCTATGATGTTTACACGAGACATTTGTGTTATATCTAGGTAAGAATGGTGACTGGCGACAATCTTCAGACAGCAAAAGCAATTGCTTTGGAGTGTGGTATACTTTCTTCAGATACAGAAGCCGTTGAGCCTACTATCATTGAAGGAAAAGTGTTCCGTGAGCTATCTGAAAAAGAGAGAGAACAAGTAGCCAAGAGAATAACGGTACGAACAGTGAATGATCATGTGAGCTTAATGATGCTATTTCAGATATTAACTTGGGGGGTAAAATGCAGGTGATGGGTAGGTCTTCTCCTAATGATAAGCTTTTACTTGTTCAAGCACTAAGGAAAAATGGAGATGTTGTTGCTGTCACTGGTGATGGTACTAACGATGCTCCTGCACTCCACGAGGTTAGAAATCATTTTTCAACAGGCTTTTGTTATGTTGTGTTTAATCTGACTATTCTTTTTATTGTTTTGTAATATAGGCAGACATAGGTCTCTCTATGGGTATATCAGGAACTGAAGTTGCGAAAGAGAGTTCAGACATCATCATTTTGGATGACAACTTTGCTTCAGTAGTTAAGGTTAGTCTAGAGAAAACAGAGAACTATGATCTTATAGCTTATCATTCATCTATGAGTGTATTCCTCCACAGCTATTCTTTATGACTTTCTAATAATGCAATTATGGTTACTCTTCCAGGTTGTTCGTTGGGGCCGTTCTGTGTATGCAAATATTCAGAAATTCATACAGTTCCAGCTTACTGTGAATGTTGCAGCTCTTGTAATCAATGTTGTAGCAGCTATGTCTTCCGGTGATGTTCCTCTAAAGGCTGTACAGGTTAGCTAATCTTCCCCTGTCTTTCGAGCATGAATACATTCCGGATGGTTGAACTTTTCAAGACACGTTAAATATGGAGACCAAAAGAAATATAATAATGGTGTTTTTTGATACAGCTGCTTTGGGTCAACCTTATTATGGATACTCTTGGAGCACTTGCACTCGCTACAGAGCCACCAACAGATCATCTTATGCACAGAACCCCTGTTGGAAGAAGGTATAACATCATGAACATGTTTTATTCCAATATTATAGTGAAACAAAACTAGATATATTGTGGTTTTGTCGTATGGTTTGTGATGGTTTATTTATGGGTTTGCAGGGAGCCTTTAATTACAAATATCATGTGGAGGAACTTGCTTGTGCAGGTGAGTTGTTGAGAAAAGCAAGATAGTACTATCTTGATGTTGATTTATTTACTAAAACATTTTCTAAAGTGCATATCTGAAACTGTTATTTGGGGGATGTTGCAGTCATTTTACCAAGTGGCTGTCCTCCTAGTTCTCAACTTTGCAGGCTTGAGCGTTCTTGGCTTGAAACAAGACAGCAACCATGCACATGCTGTGGAAGTCAAGAACACTATGATATTCAATGCCTTCGTTATGTGTCAAGTAGGCAAAGCATCTCATCATTCATCTCCTTGTTCTTAAATCATATGGAATTTGTTATAATCATGCAAGTCTTGCAGATATTCAACGAGTTCAACGCAAGGAAACCTGATGAAATGAATGTTTTCAGTGGGGTATCTAAGAACCCTCTCTTCATTGCAATTGTTGGAGTCACTTTTGTACTTCAGGTAAGACAATAACACAAAGCTTCTTTGTCTCTTGACACTTGATATAGCGTCTGGTAGTAACCTATTGTGGTTGAAAATGCAGATAATTATCGTTACATTCCTTGGGGAGTTTGCCCATACCGTTCAACTGAGTTGGGAACTATGGCTTGCTTCTATTGCCATCGGACTGGTCAGGTAGGTTCATCATTTTCTTCCAACTTGAAACTCATAGTGCTCATGAAACTATATAAAAAAAAATCACCAATTTTGATTTTCTCTGGTGCAGCTGGCCACTAGCAGTTGTTGGGAAACTGATTCCGGTACCGAAGACTCCAATGAGCATCTACTTCAAGAAACCGTTCCGTAAATACAAAGCCTCAAGAAATGCGTAAAAAACATTACTAGAGATATTCATGTTCCTCATATACTGCAATTACAGAAGCAATAACAGATGATATATATAACCTGTGATAATGGCCAATACCTCTAACCTTCCTTTCTTTTAAATGGTAATAGTATTTTTTCAAATGCATACTGCAAGATCCAATTTCTGTTGTCGCTTTCCATATTTCTTCTTCTTGTATGATGTAAAAAAGTGCAACTGTGAATTGAATTGGATTTGGAGTTGTACTAGTGGGAGTTTGGCTCAGTCTTTGGCTTTTCAAAAAGTTTTGTGTTTCTCTTTTTCACATACCGACCAAAATCTTTGCTCTGTCTACAAAGAAATATGACTTAAAAAACATTTCATGAATCATGAGCTCATGAGTCTACTGTTCACATGGCATCACTAGACTTGGAATGTTATAGAAGAGGCTAAAACCACATCTTGCCATAGTTAAAGTTCACATGTCTTCTTCGTTTCCAAAATCCATCAATGGGCAAAAGAAAAGAGAGAGTGAGCATATTCCTGATTTGACACTGCTGAAACGGAATGGATATGAAATTTATGATGCATATGAGATTTGAGAGTGTTTGCATGTCCCCCTTACATGTATGATATAAAAATATGGTCTGACAGCGCGAATGCAAAATGTTTTCTTATGAATACATTCTAAAAGGTTTCTTAATGCTATTCTACTTTCTCATTGCATTTTTTATCAAGTTTCCTAGTGTTGTCTGACAACGAAAAGACTACAAATACATAATAAGCAAACAATATTTAAAAGAATATGATATCTAACCCTTGTGGTCGGATGTTAGTATTGCGTTCCATAAATCTTATGAAACCTGAATTCGAATCTGCCTCCACTCAGATTATCGCAATACATGGTCACTAGAGTGTTTACAAGACCTCCAACTTCCAGATATTAAATCCGGGTCATTAAAAAACAAAGAATATGATATCTTGCTTGATCAACAAAACAGAGTCTTATTTGATGACCAAACAACAATTTGTCTTGACGTGTCATGTCATGTCATGTCATGTGACTTCAACATCGAACATCATAGAGACTTCATGTTCTAACTCTTTGGGCTAAGTTCTAAAGCCCAATGGGCCGAAAATGAGTTAGGAGTTGACTTTTAATCTGAGAATCACTTGCGTTTCTCTCAATCTGCAGCGAATCTCTGAGATAGCAGCTCTCGATCTTCAATCTCGTCGTCGTGTGGAACGATCAAAAGAAGCGGAGATGGCATCGAATGCGGCGGTTCCGTTCTGGAGAGCGGCGGGGATGACGTATATAACGTACTCAAACATCTGCGCGAATCTGGTGAGGAACTGTCTGAAAGAACCATTCAAGGCTGAATCCATGAGCCGCGAGAAGGTTCACTTCTCCCTCTCCAAATGGGCTGATGGAAAGCCCCAGAAACCAGGTATCCCCTTGATCGAGAGATCTACCTTCTTCTTCTCCTTCTTTGTTTGTTTCAAGATGTTAAAGATTCCTACTTTAATTAGAACCCATTAGAACTAGTGTTCCATTTCATCTGAGGAAGAGATCGTCACTCTGAGATTGTTCTTTTGAGCTCACATTTGATGATACTTTTATGTGTTTATGCAAACTTTGTGTGGTTTTTGTTGACAGTTTTGCGTTCAGACGCACCTGAAGTTTGAGGCTTTTTGATTAAAGCCTGAATGGATAAAAGGGATGCTGTAACGTCTCTCTCTCTCTTTTGATATTTTGTTTCCTTTTGTTGTATGCAATGAAAGCTTGATGATACTCAGCCAATCAATAATGAAAAACATGGAGCTTCTTCTTCTGTTTCTTGCTTATTATTATTTTTTTTTTTTGTGGATTTCTTGAGTTGTATATGTTGTCCATTGAGTATTATTAACTGTGGCCTTTCTCTACAGCAAATGAACCCATGTGTTCAAAATTTTGAGAAACGAAAAGTAGAAAAGCTTGTTAAAGGCTCGATTAAGTGATTGCTTTTCTCAAAGTCTGATAAGTAAACAAAGGCCATTCGTATGGGTAAACCGAACTCCTACAAGAATTATTATTAAAAAAAAAAAAACACTTGACAATGCATGCAGCAAAGGTTATAAGACAATGATTAACCCTAAGAATCTCAATTGGGGTTTTTAGGTTTCTTTTTTTTTTCTTCTTTTCTGTTTTTTTTTTTTTTTTTTTAAAAAAAGTTAACCAATCGTGGATCGCCACGTGTTCATGCGACCCGTGAACAGTGCAAGAAACTCTTAAGAACCGGTTCTTATTTAAGAGTTTTAAGAACCGGTTCTTACACTATTCATGGGACCCATCTCCTTAAGAACCCCCTTTAATCATGCTCTAAGAGCTGTCACATGTTATGTATTGATGAGTTTAGTTCACACTATATGATTCCGATCAAGGAGCAATTTTGATACTTAAAATGCCAATTATGATATGATGCAAATGCAGTTGTTGGAAGATAAAAAGAATAGAGTTAGTTAACCACCCTTCAAGGAACTACAGATATGTCAGGGCTCCTTCACACCTACTGTTCTTGTGCTACCATAGCCAGTAGTTCAACACGTTTTATCTACCTAAGAAAAATCCATCTGCTTCTTCTCACCAACTATATATAGATTCATCAAGTTTCATATCTTCTTCTGCATCTCATCACTACACTCTTCCTCCACTGAGTCCCAGATTTTTCAGTTGCTGCTCTTTCAAGAAGTACGTTCCTTCTTGTTGCTTCATCTCTACAAGAGGTAACTTAAGCCATTTATCCCTTTTCACATCATAATCATATGCTCGAATGACTCAAAATATTTTTTTCATCATAAGGTATTTATGTTCTTAAATGGTCCATTTAATTTGCTCCCATCTTTTTATAGAAGCCATGAGACGAATCAAACCGTCGAATCTTCTCATAAACTCAGCCAAGAACGTCAAGATTGCTGATTTTGGAGTGAGTGGGATCTTGGCTCAGACCATGGATCCTTGTAACTCCTCTGTCGGAACCGTCGCTTACATGAGCCCTGAGAGGATCGACACCGATCTAAATGACGGACGTTACGACGGTTGCGCCGGAGATATATGGAGTCTTGGTGTTAGCATCTTGGAGTTCTACTTGGGGAGGTTCCCTTTTGCTGTGAGTAGAGAAGGTGACTGGGCGAGTCTAGCGTGCGCCATTTGCATGTCTCAGCCGCCGGAACCGCCGGCGACGGCGTCTCAGGAGTTTCATCACTTCATCTCTTGTTGCTTACAAAAAGATCCTCCTAAGAGATGGTCTGCGCAACAGCTCTTGCAGCATCCTTTCATACTCAAATCAAGTGGTGGTCCAAATCTCCCTCAAATGTTGCCGCCGCATCTTCCTCCACCTTCGTCTTCTTCTCCGGCGTCCTAGTTGTTTGCTTTTCCCTCTTGTTATAATAATAGAATGCTTTTATGTTTTACCAAAAAAATAGAATGCTTTTATGGTTATGATAAACTACTTATGTGTTAAAGAAAGATTAACTAACATTCTTTTACTACAACATTTTTTGTTTTTGTTTGGGGAATTAAAATTGTTGGGACCGGTGACTGAGTTGACCACAGTATTCATGACAAGACAGTAATGCTCAGAAGTCAAGATCTGAAAAGAAAATCAATGGACTGAAGGAATATTATCAAAACAACTAGCAGATACTCACGCGCTCAACAGACTCGTCAGTTCTTCATTTTATATTCTCCCCGAGATTGCCAGTTAAAAGGATAATTGCATGGAGGACATGGGGGGATTATCCTTAATATTCTTCCGTCGAAAAAATGAAAACTCAGTATATGGTACAAGTGTGGGGAATATCCCTAAAACGTTTGTAACTATTCTAGTTAAATTTGTAATGTCGAGATTATAATATTAAATTAGAAGTTGATCTGCAATGTTGGTACGGATTTTTTTTATTTTATAGAAGTATTTATGATTTTATTTTTTTGAAACTTAAAATATTATCATTTTGAGTTTGAAATAGTATTTTCAAAATTGTATATTTATTAAGAAGAAGTTTGGAAAATTACACAACTATTTTAAATATGGAATGTTATTAAACTAATACATCATCTTATAAATGAAAATCTTGGTAATATTTTCTAATTTTTTCCAACTGATTTTGTTATAATTAAAAATAAACATTAAAATTTATAGTTGATTTTTCATTAATATATATATATGTTAGTTACATACTATTATATCTTTTATATAATCATTTTAGGTACTATATAAAGTTTGACATGTGTTGAAATTTTTACTATTTATATAAAATAGTGTTAAAAATTAACCCTAGTTAAATAGTGAATAATATTTTATTTATTTAAATAAATAAAAGCACATTTTTAAAAAATATATCAATTTAATATAATTATGTCATATTTAATTGAGATTATTAAGAGTTTCTAAAAAAATAGTTAATTTATTGATTAATGTAAATAATCAAATAAATAATATCAAGTAATTAATGAAATAGTTCTATTAAGATTTTTATACAATAGATTTTTCATGACTATGTTTTAATATAATAGATAATAATAATATTTTGCTAATTTTTTTATAATATATATCTATGTTAATATTATTTAAATTTTAATTATATACCTCATAAAATAGATAAAATTAATTGATTGAATTTATTTACTATAAAATAATCATAACTAAACAATAAAATAACTTTTTTATTTATGTATATACATTAATAATATATATAATACGTTAAAGTATGTAAAATAAATAATAATACGTAAAATAATTTATAGAAGGGCAAAGTTCATTATGTGCAAGTCGCAGATCTTAACTAGTAGTTATTATGTTAACATGATGTGTCATGTTTATATATTTAAAGTATGCTTGAAGAAATTATTATCAACTAAGCCACTATACAAAAACCCTAAAAATAAGAGAGGCATAAGAGTTTATTTATTAAATTTGAGATTTGATCTTAAGGGTATTAATATCCCGTATCAATTCAATTTGTGTGGTTAATGTTGGATTAAGCTTGAAAGAAAAGGAAACTTGAGAAATAAGTTAAAGACCTAATCCTACCGAGTTATGAAAATTAGGATTCATAATATGTTTAGGAGTTATCTAGATATATTACCTAATAGGATTAGAAGTTATTAGTCTCTATATAAGGAGATGTCAAGGTGTGACATAACTTATGAGTTTTGTGATTGAGAGATTAAGAGCTTAAGGTTTTTGAGTGATTTTTCCTTAAGAGATTAATAAGAGAGTTATTCTTATTATCAAGTTCTTTTATTCATTGAATTCATCAAATTGAGATTCTATAGTTATGAATACTCGTAAAAGTATAACATTTAAAATGATAGATCTCGGTTTGTTTTTATTTTTTGTTTCACAAATAATCAAAAATTTAATTGGTAAAACATCTACAAAAGCATTATGATCCTTAATATCTAATTAATATTTATTAAAAAAATATTTACAAGATACTAATTTTCTCCAAATACTATTTTTTGAAATGCATTTGCTTTTTTCTCACCAACTATATAAGGTTCATCAAGTCTCATATCTTCTCTTGCATCTCATCACTGCACTCTTCCTCAACGAGTCCAGATTTGCTCTGTCAAGAAGTTCCTTCTTGTTGCTTCATCCCTATAAGAGGTAAATTGAGCCTTATCTTGCTCGAATGACACAAAATATTTCTATCAGATAAGCTATATATGTTCTTATATGGTTCTTATCTATGTTCTTCAAGTTTTTGTTTTATGCGTCATAGACTCATAGCCTCGTATATCCCAGTGCCGAAACAAATCCCATTAAATATAACAGACCGACCAACACAGGTTTTTGTGAAAAAAGAAAGTTTTTGTGTTGTAAGTTACAACACAACCAAAACATATACTTCCACAGCTTGCATTTTTTTCACACGCGCACTCCCTAAGCGCGTGGTTACCTTTTCTCGATGACTGTCTCTCCATTTTACTTTTTCCTTCTTATTACACCATTGATCAGATCGATTCCAAGGACGAATCAAACACTTGTCGGTGATTATACACGAAGAAGAAGAAGAAGAAGCCATGAGACGAAGCAAACGTCCTGACCTCAGCTTACCACTCCCTCAACGCGACATGGCTCTCGCTGTCCCTCTCCCCCTCCCTCCTCCTTCCTCCTCCTCTGCTCCTCCGGCCTCCTCTTCCGCGATCTCCACCAACATCTCCGCCGCCAAAAGCTTATCCGAGCTAGAGCGCGTGAACCGAATCGGAAGCGGCGCCGGAGGAACGGTCTACAAAGTGAACCACCGTCCAACTTCACGCCTCTTCGCTCTCAAAGTGATCTACGGGAACCACGACGACAACGTGAGGCGTCAGATCTGCAGAGAGATCGAGATCCTGCGAAGTGTTGACCATCCCAACGTCGTGAAATGCCACGACATGTTTGATCACAACGGAGAGGTCCAGGTCCTGCTCGAGTTCATGGACAAAGGGTCTCTCGAAGGCGCGCACGTGTCGCGAGAAGATGAACTCGCTAATCTCACGCGCCAGATTCTCAGCGGCTTGGCTTATATTCACCGCCGTCACATCGTCCACCGTGACATCAAACCGTCGAATCTTCTCATAAACTCAGCCAAGAACGTCAAGATTGCTGATTTTGGAGTGAGTAGGATCTTGGCTCAGACCATGGATCCTTGTAACTCATCTGTCGGAACCATCGCTTACATGAGTCCCGAGAGGATCAACACCGATCTGAATCACGGACGTTACGACGGGTACGCTGGAGATATATGGAGTCTTGGTGTTAGCGTCTTGGAGTTTTACTTGGGGAGGTTCCCTTTCTCTGTGAGTAGACAAGGTGACTGGGCGAGTTTAATGTGTGCTATTTGTATGACTCAGCCGCCGGAAGCTCCCGTGACGGCGTCTCAGGAGTTTCGTCATTTCATCTCTTGTTGCTTGCAGAGTGATCCTCCTAAGAGATGGTCTGCGCAACAGCTTTTGCAGCATCCTTTTATACTCAAATCAAGTGCAGGTTCGAATCTTCGTCAAATGTTGCCGCCGCCGCCTCGTCCTCTCCCTTCTTCTTCTCTGCCGTCTTAGTTCTTGCTTTTTTTCTCTTACCATTTTTATGTTTTCTAAGTATTGTGATTGAGGTATATGATTGGTGAGGAAAGAAACTCAGGTTGAGTCTTGTGAAGCTGTGTTTGGTTTATGATGGAATACTTATATGGTTATGATTTATGAATGAAGATGAGTTTGGTTTTGTAGTAGATTTTTCTTATTGTTCATATCAGGAAGTAATCGAGGATCTTCCTGTTTCATTAATAAAATGGATTTTCTTTTTATTTCGCTTATAGAGACCTAGAGAGAATCATCGTAAAGGCTTCTGCCTTGTTTGTTTCTTTGCCATGTATGGTCTTGATTGTATAATGTTTGCGGAAAAGTTGAAAGTTTTGTCTTATGACCTTTGAGGAAATCATGTGACTCTCTTCTAATTGGTAGAATTGATGGAAAGGTACTTTGAGCATGCATGAAAACCTCAGATTTTCACCTAGTAATCTTGTATTGATGCTTTAGTGTGATTAGGAATCTAATCTTATCCAAGTGATCCAGTTCAGGCTGTAGATTCTCAACATCTAGACTACTAAGAGAGCCTACTTCATGTTTATTATGTTGGTCATGAAGTCATAGACATGAAACAAAAGGTTTAAACATATAGCATATCGCTCTCACGTTCCACTTCTGGTGTTATTTCTCCTTTCCTTTTTAATGCTCTCAACTTGATGATTCCTTCTTCAAGTTGTATATGACTGCTTCTATATTCCAGTTTCAGGAACTAGTTGTAGTATTTTCCGTTATATATTTGAAACTCGTGTTATTTCAAGATATTTGATACTGTTGGGGATTTTTATTTGATGTCGACTTCTAACTACCTTCAACTTCTCTTCTGTGCCACTTCCCACTCATTGTCGCTTTAGTGTAAGTTTCTGCTCTTCAATTATCTATAATGAAATAGTAGTAATTCCTCTTAGGAGGATTGTGAAATGATAATAGGAAACGTATCATGTTGCTAGGGGTAGCTTAGCTTTAGGTTCCAAATACAAACAAGATATTGAGACTATCGTTTTATAAATCAGAGTTTTGAAATTACAAAGACCTGAGGATTTTGAAACCACCAAACCCTCCATAAACTTTTCTCAATCTTCTCGAGACATCGTATACATATCGAAAGCATGACCTAACTATAAAACACATTCACATGAGAGTAACTAGAACTTCATAGTACTTTATAAAATATAGAAATGCGCTTGGCTTTACAGGAGGATTGATGTCTTGAAACCAAATAATTGCTTCTTAGTGACCTTAGCATTGGAGCTTACACACACATCCACAACTCTCTTGTATCTATTTAGGGTACCTCAGATTCCAGTTTAGCTCGGAGTTCCTTCCTCAAAATCTTTCCGGACACTGCTTTCGGTATAGTTTCTGTGAAAAACACCATCTTGATTCTCTTGTAATGTACCACCTACATGTTGATTACCACACCATTCATTTAAAAAATATCCATCGATCTTTGTGTGTTTTGCGTTTGGAGGCCGGAAGTAAAAGCTTTACCTGTTTGTTGACATAACTCTTAACATCATCTTCGGTTAACTGAGACCCTTCTGATCTAACCACATATGCTACTGGAACCTCATCAGCAACTTCATCCTTCATCCTGAAAACTTGAACTTTTCATTAGAAGCTACAAATAGTAGTGTTTTGAATTGGAAGTTTTTCATATTTGTTTCAAAACTCACGCGACAACTGCAGCATCTTCAATATAAGGATGAGAAATAAGCAATGCTTCAAGCTCAGCTGGAGCCACTTGATAGCCTTTGAATTTGATAAGTTCCTTTAACCGATCAACAATGAAGACCTCATCGTCATCATCCACAAACCCAATATCTCCTGTGTGTAACCATCCGTCTTTGTCTATGGTTATCGCAGTAGACTCTGGATCATTCAAATAACCTAACAACACCGCACATTCAAATAACCTAACAACACCGCACCATGTTTTCATCATCAATGTATTAAAAAAAATGAACAAAGCATTTATTCGCTTACCCTTCATGAGTTGATCGCCTCGGATGCATATTTCGCCAGGTTTGTTGCATGGTAAGGAGACTCCGGTTATGGTGTCAACCACTTTCATCTCGGCGTTTCTGATCACAGTTCCACACGCACCGGACTTGGTCTTGAATGGGTTCTTTGCAAATGCTAATGACTTAGCCACCGTTCCTGATTCAGTCATTCCATAACCCTGAAAACGTGTTTCTTTTTTTTAGTTTAGTCATTACAAATGTGAAAACGACAACAGTTGACAATTGTCTACCATAATAACATCCATACAGACAGAGACATGGACTAAGAAACCACATCAAAGTCATCAAATAAGTTCTGTCTGAAAAATTATAATTAAGTAAACGGAAATTAATGAATGACAGTGTCACCAACATGTGTTTGTCGTCCTAGATGAATTAAATTTGATAGGAACTGTTAGCGTTTTCTGTATGATCCCATCTACAACCTCTAAATAAGTCAGATATGGAGTTTTTTGTCAAATCAGTAAGTCAAGTATACTTAAAAACAACTATAAGCTCGGTCGGGATGGGTGATTATTATAAAGAGATGAGTAATGAATGTGTCCCCAGTAGTAATGGACTAAACGGTGAAAATACAGAATAAAAGGGGGCAGTGGGATTAAAGTGTCAGCATGTGTGATGTTAAGCTCTATTTAGAAGCTAATCATTGTACTATACGTGTTTTATAAAATAAAGTTTTTATTTATCAGTGTCTTTTGATATGATGCAAAATATGAACAACAAGGAACTTATTTGATATTTTAATGTTGGCTATATTATTTCTATTTCTATTATCATATCGTAGGAACTATGTTAGTGAGATTCTACCAACCGGACAAAACCATTTTGTCTTAGAACATTTTCCTCTTCAGTTTAGATGTTCTTTTTTTTTATAAACGAAGATGTTATGCTTAAATGGAGACCAATCTCACAATAAAATGATTCAACCTTATTTTCTCAAGTCTAAAATGGGTTATATAGTCGTTACTAGCTGCTCATTTTAGATATATCTAGTCTAATAACATGAGCTATGTAAATTTAAACTGCTTTTGATCTGTAATATTCTAGTCAAATATATATATATAGCTGAATAATTTGGACCAAGCAGAAACTAGCCTATAACAAAGTGCTAAATTAAATTTATCAAAAAGTACTTAAATTAATGTTTGAACAATTTATTAGACTACAATGAATCATCCTTCTCGGTTCTAACTTAACCAACTAAACTGGTTTAAACTCTCAAAGTCTACCCGAAATGGTATGCTAACTATTGTTTTTTGGCTATTAATAGAATAAAATACATTGGTCAGAATTTAGAATTGTCGTTTTGATTTGTAATATTCAAAAATAAATAAAACAATATGTATTTTTGTTTGGTTCTTCTTTATAATTCGCTTGCCCACCACGAGGTATTTCATCTAACTGGTTGACTTGTATAGTCAAAGATAATGAGAAAGATAGGTGGTCAATTTCTACATAAAACAAATATATATATTTGGTACTCTAACATCGCCTTTACCCGTATATATTCGAAATTTGGTGATGCCGATCTACACTGACATAAATAGTCTAAAGTTTAGGTTTGGTGCAACCACCACTGATTAATCAATTTCTTAAATATTTAGACCACGAACTTGGTAGTGTACTTTAGAATATGGATGCTAACTCTTTCATAATATATTCTCATTAAAACTTGTATAGTCAAAGAATGACAACAATAGCTAATCAAAGGACTATATAAAATCAATTAACGTTGCAATTTACCAACAAATATTCGAAATTTGGTGACGCTGAAGATCTAGACACTAACATAAATAGTTTCAACGCTTAGGTTTGGTGAACCACAACTATAAGTCCGTTTCTTAAATATTAAACCACGAACTTGTTAGTGTGTCTATTTATACATTTAAATATTTCATTTGATTAATCACGTAAGGCAATTGCACATAGCGACGAATCTTCACCTACCACAAGCATTTAATACTAAACATGACAAATGTACGTTAATCTTTTAAGTATCCATTTTCTACTAAACACTAATCCACGAGTTATTAACTAATCTCAAATTCTCAATAGCCATGTTTCTCAGACTCTGTCCAATTGAATTAAAAATCTACGAAGAAATAAGCAAAAAATAGTTGTGAAAATGAAGGGACACTAACTAAAACTGACCTGTCCAAATATTGCATTAGGAAACTTGAGACGCACGGCGTCTTCAAGCTCCTTCTTGAGCGTAGCTGCTCCTGAAAGCATTATCCTCACTGAGCTCAGGTCGTACCTCTCCGTCTCAGGGGATTTAACGAACGCTAGAACCACCGGAGGAGCCACCGGAAGTACGGTGACCTTATACCTCTGAATCAGCTCCATCACTAGATTCAACTCGAACCTCGGCACGACCAAGATCGCCGCACCCGTCCTCATCGCCGAGAGCATCAACGCGTCGAGCGCGTAAATGTGAAACATCGGGAGAAAACAGAGGATGACGTCATCTCCGGTGAAGTTGACGTTAGGGTTTTCTCCGTCTACTTTCTGAGCGATGCTCGTAACTAAACCCTTGTGAGTGATCATCACTCCTTTAGGAAGCCCCGTGGTTCCGGAGGAGTAAGGCATGGCTACAGTGTCCTCCGGCGAGATCTCCGGTTTAGGAAGCTCTGTTTCGTCCGCTTGAGTTAGTTCCTTGAAACTCACGCAACCGTCAGCTACGGCGTCGTTTTCATCGTCCACGCAAACGATTAAAACGCCGTCGTTTTTCAGGTTTGTAAGTTTATCAACGTAACATGGCTTAGTGATGATCATCTTCGTGGCTGAGGCTTTTGCCTGTTTCTCTATCTCCGGCTCTGTATAGAACGGATTCGCGGTGGTGGAAACAGCTCCGAGGTAAGCGACGGCGAGGAAACAGAGAGCAAACTCCGGCGAGTTTGGTAGAAGGAGCATGATGGTGTCACGTTGGCGGATCCCTAGCCCGTGGATCCCGGCGGCGATACGCCGTAAACTGATTTGTACATCGCCGTAGGTGAAGATACGTCCATTGGCACCGTCTATGAGACATGTGGCTGTTGAGTCTCCGTTGCCGTCGCCGGAGAACTTTTGGAAGACGTAATCGGTGAGAGAAAGATGATTAGGGATGGAGATATCGGGGAGCTTGGATCGGAAAATGAACTCATGAGAAGGTTCTTGATCTGTCTTAAGAGAGAGTTCTTGTTCTGTCTTCTTTGTGACAAAAAGCGTTTGTTGTTGTTGTTGGAGCACCATTTGTGTGCAGACTCTAATTCTTCTACTTAGAAAAAAAAATATAAAACTTCTTTTCAAAATGTAACGTTTGCTTTTCTTTGTTTTCTTTTGATTGAGTTTTTATAATGGTACGTTGGGTTTTATAAAGAAACTGGACGAAACGGTTTCCTTTTTTTAAAATTATTATATCCACTATGATTTATTTCCATTACATGCGATTTCCTTTATGATTTGTCTATAAACTATTGGTCGAGTGCTCTGTAGTTGGTGGGTGGGCCATTTTACTGTTGATTTTCAACACGGTTTTTATTATTTAAATAAAGTTATTTTTATCTGTAGGTGTCAAAAATCATTTATCAAAAATTTCAGTTTATATCTACAGGTAATTTTGTATTATTAAGTTGAAATTTTAATTGTATACTTTAAGTATGTATAAAAGCAATTTTAATTTGGCTTATTTAGGTAAATTTTTATTTTATAATTTTTTCTTTATTTTTTTAAAAACGTCTAAGTTGTAACTAAGTTTTGTATGAGATTAAATTCATGTAGATGTATAAAGAGTTTAATTGTGACTTCTGTTTTGCTTGAAAGGGATATTATTTGCTTTTTTCTTGGTCAATACTAACTACTATAATATTATCTGCCTTTTTTAATACGATATTATTATATTTCTGTTCATGGCCGGTTTAACGCTGTTTTAGGTCTTAGGGCAATTTTTTTTTTTGATTTTTTAAAAGTTATATTTATTTAATGTCTTACATACTTTTTTTGTTTTAAAACTTAATAAGTAATATTTTGTGATGAAAATAAAATTATATAGACATAAAAAATTTAAATTTTCTTATATAAAAATATATATATTTATAAAAAAATTAAACTCTTTAACTATTACTCCCTCCGTTTCAGAAAGATCCATGTTCTAGAAAAAAAATTTGTTTCAAAAAGATGCATTTTTTATATTTTCAATGTATTATTTAATGAAAAATTGTAAATTCCAAAAAAGTTAATGTTGTTTATTGGATTTTTATTGGTTAAAAGTTATGGAAAATTGTTATTTACAGAAAATAATGTACTTACAATCAAACTTTAATGCGTTTTCTTAATATGTGTGAAAAATCTAGAATATGTATCTTTTTGAAACGGAGGGAGTAATATATTGAGAACACAAGTTTGGATCCACGACGATTGTACTGTTTGTCTCTCTAGTTAACCGGCCTGTTATGGAAAGCTTAGGATTAATTACTCCAAAAGAAAATAATATTTATTGCAAGATCGGTCAAAAAAATTAAGACAGTTGATGTTGTCAAGTAGGCTTGATTTGGTAAAGATGTCTTGAGGCCCAAATGTTCATTA
This sequence comes from Sinapis alba, assembly GCA_012274485.2. Taxonomy (NCBI): domain Eukaryota; kingdom Viridiplantae; phylum Streptophyta; class Magnoliopsida; order Brassicales; family Brassicaceae; genus Sinapis; species Sinapis alba. Next base: position 7,642 of record MU105643.1, on the reverse strand, counting down.
TCTTCTACAGTGACTACAAGACGCTCAAGGTCATTCTTTTCTTTCTTTCTTCTGTATTGTCTCATTAAATCGAGAGAGTTGCATTCGGCGACTTCTGTATGTTGGCATTAGTTATGTCAGTTATGGGACATCAACATGGACTCGGTTTCAGTATCAACTTTCCATGTTCACCAACATTTAAGCCCAAAAGGTCAGCAGATTCGGTGTATAAGTGACGACTACATTTTTGTGACCATCTCCAGCTCTGTGATTTATATGAAAATGATTCCATATTCGATAAGTTCGAGTGTTGTCTAAGTGGGGACGGATTGCGAGTGGCTACAGGTTCTTACAGGTATGTTTGTAACGCAGAACAATCATCTATTGTCTTTATATTTTTGTTGTTCTGAAATAAACATGCCCACGCTTTTAACATGTTACCAGCAATCTCTTCGTATGTTTGGTGTTTCCCCGGGAAGTACTGAAACTACAAGTCTACAACCTTGGAAGCAAGCAAAAACCCAATGAGGTAACAAACTGGTGCGAGCAAGATGAATCCATTCTCTTATTTTTTTTCCTTAGGTCTCAGTATTTGATTAGATCGAATATGTGTTTAAACTTATAGGAGACAAGTCACAACTCCAGCGAAGCCATCAAGACCATCACTAAGCAGTATAACACGCCTGGTTAGAAGAGGTCAGCGAGTTTCATCAATGTGTCTTGTAGCATTATAGCCCCTCAAGGGAATTAATCAAGTTAAATACTTTAAACAGGAGCACAGAGTCCCGGAGACGATGGGAATGTTAACACTTTTGACCACACAACCAAATTGCTGCGCCGCTGCCAACAGTTTGTACATGTACTATGCCTGAAAAAAAAGAAGACAAAAGAGTACTCAGATGGAGAAAGAAGCTTGGCTACTTGTGAAACTGAAGGATCAGAGATGCTTATATAACATCATCAGCATCATCTTCATATCACAAGTAAAAAACTGGCTTCTTTATGTGCGCTCTCTCTTTGCTTGTATCATCCTTGACCCTTTTTTGAATTGAGGAAATGGCTGGAAATAGCAATCACTGGTAATATATGATTTTATTTTCTTCATTACACAACAGCTAAAAGAGTTGGCCAGTTGCTCTTAAGTTCTTTTAGAAGCTGTTACTTGAGTTCTGTCTGGATAAGTTAAAAATCTTGGACAAGAACCTGAAAAGGGGAATCCGATTATAAGAGCATGATTAAAGGGGTTCTTAGAAGGGTTCTTAGGGGAATGAGTCACATGAATAGTGTAAGAACTGGTTCTTAAAACTCTTAAATAAGAACCGGTTCTTAAGAGTTTCTTGCACTGTTTACGGGTCCCACTGACACGTGGCGACCCGCGATTGGTTCATTTTTTTTTAATTAAAAAAAAATAAAAAATCAAATTAAAAAAAAATAAAAAATTAAATTAAAAAAAAATAAAAAATCAAATTAAAAAAACTAGAACCCCAAATGGGGTTCTAGGGTTAATCATGCTCTAAGAAAAATCGTGATTCTGGTTAATTTTGGAATAATATAGGAACTATTTTAAAATTACCATATCATGTTTTATTTATTTTATTTGAGTTTTTCTTTGTTATTTTCTGGTAAAAGTTTCTTGTTTGTTTTTTCTGACTTTTATAAATACTATGATCTTCTCTTATTATTCTTTAACCGTACCATTCCTTCTACTTTTTTCTTGATATTTTTCATAATCCATTTTTTTATGATCCAATACATTCTAGCAAAACACGCAATGAAAGTCTCCAAATCAATTAACAACGATGATAAGGTAAGCAATATTAAAAAGCGTTTTTCTTATTTTGATATCTCAAGAGAAACTCTTCTGTGTACGTAACTTGACAAAATTTAGTAACTCGATTTAGCTAGTAATTAGACTTGGTTGTCTTCTCGTCACTCTCCACAATATGACTTGGATGTATATACATATTCGAAAGGGCCACATTAAATCTAAGCCGTCCATGCGTCAGGCCGCAGCCACGAATCGTAGCCGTAGAAGTGACGCGATGATGGGAATCAAGAAGTGGAGTGCTTGTCCCACGTGTTGGCAAAACAGAACACACGGGAGCAAAAATGGTCAGCTCTTACGGCAGCTTAACGCTACGACAATATCCTTAATCTGTTTCCCTTGACAGACGGACGGCTCTGGTTCACTGACACCAACAGTGCATAAATCAACGGCTTACGTTCAGACTTTCGAGTGTAATGATCTCACTCACTCTCATCGAGTGCACATACTTGCTTCACAAGAACGCTAACTAACTATTGTCTCCTCATTCTTGAGCCAGAGTGGGTTTTAGAAATTATGGCAGTGCATGATGGCCTCACTGTTTACTTTCATTTTCTATTTAGGTAATTATACTAATATTAAATGCTAATCACGTCTGGTTTAATGCTAATTGGATTATAACTTCTACTAGTTTTCTTTATATTTTTTAGCAAAAGAAAACTGAGGTTGTACATGTAAGGCTTGTGCATGGATAAGAAAACTCATGGGAAAATGGGTGTTTTTGTTGTCTTTCGTTTGCTGTCTTCTTGATTACGGTTTAATCAGGAATTAAAATGCGAGTTCTCATTATAATAAAAAAGGTTCAAATATAAAAGATATTGAGAGATCACGTGAAGAAACATAATTAAACGATTCCTTTTACATAGAAAACTAAATTCTGTTTTCATAATTAGGATATTTGAACTAATATCCAACTAATCTTTAAAGAATATCGACGGCTAATCTGATCCCTAATTTTTGTTCAATTACCAAAAACTTCGTTCTCAATAAAAATCGAAACGATATGTTTATGTTTTGCCTCAAATACACTCTTATCATAAGGTTACTACTGTTTATTTATACAGAGAAATGGTTATGAACTCTTCATTAACAAGATGATAATTTTTTTTTTTAGATTACTCTTCGATTTTACAAAGCCTGCAGAGCTAAGGAGCAATGCCCATGACTATCTTGTTAATGAGCAAACGATTTGCATCAAAAGGAGTAGAGAGACCTGTAGTCATCAAAAGAAAAAGGCAAGTGTGTTTGTTTTCGAGGTAGCGTAAGAACAAGTATAAGAAAATAAAAAGATACGTAGAATCGATATTTGTCTAAACATATGAAGCCAAACAACCATCTTGGCACCAGGTCAGGCGTATCCAAATATGTTGGAAAAAGTTATTGCCCCCTCGATTTATACCAAAACCTTTTCTTAACATTATTTTCACAATGCTTAAAACTTTTGATTTTTCATGAATATGTAGAGTTAATAGTTCAGTTCTATATATATGGCCGTTTAAAACATGATTTTTAATCAACAAATCACTATACTAAGAAAATTATATACTTCTAAATATTTGTATAATTAAACTTTAGGGTTTAAAAGTTGGTGTTTCGCGAGTTTTAACTTTTGCCAACCTTGATTAAACAACTCTATGATCGTATTAGAAAATTAGTTGAAGAAGTCAACAAAGTCAATGGAAAAAATCCAACACCAATGCTCTTGTTATCTAATTAAATACTCATCGAATACAAATTAATAGGAGTAATTAATTAGCACAAAGGAAGCGGTAATCTTGTAATTGGGTCGCCCTATAAGACTGGTCACACACCACACAGCTCATAAAGCTTATCTTCTCGGTTAGACTTTAGCCCCAACACTCTTCTCTTCCCCTCTCTGTTCTGTCCTACTCCATTTCTCTCTCTCTCTCTTTCTCAAACTTAGTGAGAGAAAGTGTTAAATTTGTCTTATTTATGCGATAAGGACCACTTCCACTCTACAAAAACCTGAAACTCACTCACTCTCCTATCTCTCTCTCTCTCTTCTCTAACTCTTCCCCTGTCCTAAATTGCAACCTGCCATCTCCAAGATTCGAATTTTTGAACTCTGTTTTCTAACACAGGTTTGCATATGTATATAAATATTGTTACAAAAATCCATTCCTGATTACCAATATATATATATATATATATATATGTATATTCCTTCGCCACTTTAACTAAAAAGACTCTGTTTTTCTATTTGGGAATTCAGTAAATTTTCTAGGAAAAGGAAAAAAGAAGAGATTATTATCCGTAAAGATCAAGAAATGCAAGATCCAGCAGCTTATTACCAGTCGATGATGGCGAAACAACTACATCATCATCATCAGCAGCAGCAACAACAACAACAACAACCGCAATTTCCAGACCAAGAACAGCTAAAGTGTCCTCGCTGTGACTCATCAAACACTAAGTTCTGTTACTACAACAACTACAACCTGTCACAGCCCCGTCACTTCTGCAAAAGCTGCCGTCGTTACTGGACCAAAGGCGGCGCTCTCCGTAACGTTCCCGTCGGTGGCGGTTCTCGCAAGAACGCAAAACGATCCACCTCTTCCTCTTCCTCTACCTCTCCTTCCAACTCCCACAAGAAGGCCAAGACCCCTGATCCGGATCCTGGTTCACAAAAGGAAACCAACCCGGATGCTGATCCGACCCGGATGCTTTACGGGTTTCCGATCGGAGACCAAGACGTGAAAGGTATGGAGATGGGTGTTGGTGGGAGTTTCAGCTCGCTTTTGGCGTCGAATATGCAGCTGGGTCTTGGTGGGATTATGCTTGACGGGTCGGGTTGGGATCCGGGTATGGGGCTGGGCGTGGGTTTGAGGAGGAGCGAGGCGGGTAGCGGAGGAGGTGGTAACACCCCCTGGACCGATCTGGCTATGAACAGAGTGGAGAAAAACTGAAGTTGAAGAAAGTAAAGGGTATTTTGGTAAATTATGGAGATGCAAAACTGATTTTAGGTGACTTCCGTCATCACATAGACAATGAACAGGTTCGATGTTTTGTCATTTTCGTTTTTATATTCCTCCTGATACTACTACTACTACTCCCTTTTGTTATTTTATATAAAAAATCAGTTTGTTAAAAAAAATCTAATTAATCTTTGTTTTTAAAATGCTACTATATAGTTAAAAGACTTGCATTTATTCTAGAACAATACTATCAACAAAGCTCATGACGTGAATGGATTGTTCGCCACAACATTATCGTTATTTTATGCTGATTGGTGAGGTATTTAGCCGACGATTTTATGTCATTGGTTATTGATATGTAAAGCTTGAAGCCCTTTTAAATATTCGTAGAATAGGTTCTTCTAATCGAATATTAGAATATATATAACTGTGCATGAATCTGACATAGATCAGCAACATTCTTACGGCATGTGACATTCGTATTTTAGTTAATGTATTAATCGTTCTAGATCATGATATTGACTCTCTACTAGTTGTCGCCTGTTTTCCTGAGTTATAATGGCGTTAAATAGTGATGAAACATTGTGTTAGTTCAATTATGTAGACAGATAAGACAAAAGTTAACGTCGCTAAGGAGAATATTTTGATTTAGATAACTTTGGAAGAAGTGGAAGAAAATAGTTTACCGGCAAAAACTTTATTCCTCAAGTACTTATGCTATTTTGTATTCATTCTTTTAGACTTGTAACATCGTTTTGTTGCTTATTACTATTACCATAACAACTTTTGTAAATCATTGCAAACTCGTTTAACACGCGAATGACGTTCACAAGGAGTGGAGAGCGTAATGGTCTTTGACGTATGCCATAGAATAATGGCGCTATGGTTTTCTCACTCATGATTAATAGTTCACATCATATTTTTAGGTGATTTTATATATCGAAATGAAGTTTGTTTGGTTATTCTAGAAGTCTGTATTGAGAGAAACATAAAATCACCAAGAAAATGTAATGTCACGGATCAGTCATTTGCATCTTATCAGTGTGTTGTTGTTTTAAGAAAAAGCTATGAGCTATGGTTGAAACTGTACGCACGACTGTTGTTCTACACCCGATTACATGTAATGCCAACGTATCGTACATTATATACTAACTTCGTTTTCTCACCATATTGGTTGAGTAAATATAACATCTTGTTATTAATACTTCTATTTGTTTTTTTTTTTTGTCAATATTAATACATCTAATTTCTCAAATAGATAGTGACATTTGCGCCATGCACTTCATTCATACCTACTCTCTCCGTTTCGTAAAGAGTGTCGTTTTGAGGTTTTATTTTTGTTTCATAAAGAGTGTCGTTTTCTATTTTCAATGCATAATTTATTAATTTTATTTTACAGTTTAATTTTCTATTGGTTGAAATATGGTTAGGTGTATGGGTAATAATGTTTTTATATGAAAAATATGTAAAATTAAATGTTTTCTTAATCCGTGTGCACAACTCTAAAACGACACTTATTATGAAACAGAGTATAACAAATGGATGATTTCACCTCAACACACATCAAGCTTTCGAATTTGAGTGGTTCCATAAATTTTGTTTTGGAAATGGGAAAAAGATAGATAGATTTACGAGAGATCCAACGTGGTTACAAAAATTTGCTCTTTCGATTTAAGATATTTTGTATTTGACCGGGGAGACAAGGAACAACAAGTTGCATTTTATGTTAATTATTTTATGGTTTTCTTTTACTTTTATTTTCACTGATAAATTTGAGTTTGCAAATTTTTATTAAAAAAATGTGAATGGAATGCATCACAGGCGTGATTACATGCAATGTCCAATCAACCTCTATGATCAATCAATAAAGGCATATTTTGCAGACCATGTCAAATCAAACACTCAAATCTTTAATATTAAAATTAGGCGCTGATTAATTAGGTCTAGACGTCCAATCAAACTTATAAGATTATAAGAGCACCCTTGGGATTTTCCACTTACAGTTCTAAATCAAAAAGTATTAATGTTTTATTATAAAAGAATTAATGAATTAAATTTTAATATATATTTCTAAAATTTTAGCCACTACTAAATAAATAACTGTATTTGCAAGTTAGAAACGCATCCGAAAGTTACTTCTGCAAAATACTTTTTACTTTCTTTCCTATTTTTTTTTTCTTTTATTCCTAAGATATTTAGTGGGAATGATATGCTGGAGGTGCTCTAAGTAGTTATTGTTTCAATATAAAATTTGTAGTGAAAATATTATTTGCTAAAAGTCAAGTTTTAATTATATTTTCAAACAAAAAAATATTTTCAAACATATATATGTAGTTAATGTATTTGGATAGAAAAGGACCAAATAAGTGAATAACAATCTAGCTCACATGTGGTTAAAGATGTAGATGGCTCTACCCATACCATGCAACAAGTTTTGAATAGAGATTGTTTCAATGAAAAAAAAATGAAAAAAATAAAAAATGTCAAAATGAAAGGGCTGGCAAATTAAATGGTGGTCCATGTGGCTATAGATACTAGATAGCGCTAAGATACCAAATTAACATAATGGTCCACTACTTAGGGCAAAATATTTGCAATATAGAATAATTATTGGTTTAAGTTGAATTGACAGTGTTTAGCTAAATGTGTTAAGCAATCATATCTGAACTTCCTCTTGTGATGGGCTCACTATTGACTGTTTTGGTAATGGTCCACTCTTATTACTTATTAGTCGTATTACATAACCAAATTCACATGTCTTGTGGGGGCTGTCTTGCTCAATTCATGTTGTGCTGATTGTACAATATATCAATTTTGAATATTTATTGTACTGATAAGTTTATCAGTACAAGTGCAAAGACTGCTATTCATCTTACTGTTATACATGTGACATCCCTATCAA